>CM044107.1:7308316-7500089 GCA_024174645.1 Lemna minuta
TTGTTAAGATTGCATGTTATCAACTGGTCCAGGTTAACTCAGACCGGTTCGGGTTGACTCAGACCCATTGAAGCTGGCACCTACATTGATCGGATCAACTCTTCACATGGGTTGCCACGTCAGCCACATGGGTCTAGGTTGACTGATCAATCTTTCACTAGATTGCCATGTCACCCACGTAGGCACGGGTTGATTGGACCATGTGGCCTATTGACAGCTCAAACTGCCTAGCCGACATGCCAATTGCCATGTTTAAATAATCATATATACACTCTAAAATGATTTCTAGAATTTTCTTCATTTAAATAATTGAACTCTTAAATTATTCAATTAAATAAATTCCAAAAAAAATAATAAATAAATTAAATGATATTAAAAATTAATAAAAATAATTTATTTGGGTCAGTAAATCTATTGTTCCATTTTTCCATATTTATAAAAAAAATTGAATTTTTTAAAGAATTTTTAAATAGTTTAAAACTCCATAAAATGATATATTTGTAAAATTAACGTCATGTTTCTAGAAATGTCATATAGCCAATTGGTTAGAGGGGTGGGTGATGCATGACGGGGTGTGAAAACCCTCGTGCCTGATCAATATAACCAAGGCTGACTGAAGATAGGGCGATCAAACCTAGCCTACGGGAAGGCGAGTCATAGACCCTAAGTACGATATCTAACCTAAAACCTAAGTGCAAGCAAGCGTGCCGATCAGCGGAGTCGACTCTAGATGACTCGGGGAAACTCGCGATGATGGATAGGGTGAGATCCTCTTGGTCCACGTCCAAAGGCGTGGAAGTTGCTCGTAATGGAGTAGCTTGAAGGCCACAGCCCACACTCGGTGCCAGACCTGATGTACGCAACAGAAGTCTCAAACCTATACTCGTACTACTCTGTCTAAGTCGTCCGACAGCGGTGGAGATGCGTAAGGGAAAATGCTTCGAAAAGTAATTAAACTTTAAAATGAGGGGTTGAAGCTAACCTCTCAGACGAGGGAGATTGTTCGTGCGCTGCACAAACGGACGGCTGAAGTGGCACAAAGGCGGTGGATCCTGCGAGGCAACGGATTCTGCAATGCTTGCAGGGGCAATGGAGAGAGCTTCTGCGGGGCTTCGGGATTCCGCGGGCGACGAGTGGGATTTGGCAGGGGTAGCGGATTGAATTTGGTGGACAAGAAGAGTACAGGCCTGGGTTTGGAGTGGAAATCGGTTGGAGAATTCAGGCTTCCGTGAGCAGCGACTTGAGAGGGAGGAGACTTCTTTCTTTTCTCAAATGACAGTTAGGGTTTGTGGGGGGGTCCCTTCCCCTCTTATAGAGCCAAAATGGGTCAAGAGGGGAAAGGGCCCACTTAGGCCCACGACCCAAAGCCTAAAAATGCTCATACAAATTTGAAGGTTCATAAAGGAGAAGGGCTTCATGAATAGGATCCAGAAAAGGGAAGAACCCACCCGGAACCTAACGAGAGGAGACCCGAGGTCACCAATTTCACACTGTCTCGTGTCAAAAAAAGTCCAAACTTACCAATTTTATGAAATTAATTCGAATTGAGGGGTATAATGGTAAATAAGGGTCGAATCCATAGGGAAATAAGGAAATTTATGATGATCTCTTCGAATTTCATCAAATCGGACGATGAATTGATGATAGAAATTGGGGAAAATGGTAAATTATGAAAGAGAACTTCAAAACGTTTCCATGGAATCAAAAATCATCGAATTTGACTTTGATTTCGTAGAGAAATTGAAGATCGAAGTGGGGAGAGATTTCCGAAACTTAAAATCGCGATTTTAATGAAAATTGACTTGAAATTAATCTAATTTCCTAATCTAAACTGAAATTAAACACTAATAGATGAAAGATTAGTAAAAACTTCCTCCACTAACCCCAAATTGCGATTGGATTAGCTCGATTAATCATCGGATCAAGATTGATAATCACAAATTCGAAAGAACCGCGATGTTGAGATTCAAGCGTCAATTTCTACCTCTCTTTTCTGCCAAATCTCGATCTTAAACCCTACGTGGATGCGGAATTGCATGTAGAAGGGGATAGGATCGAGAGATTCAAGAGTATTGGTGTCTAAATAGGTCAATTGGATTGATTTGCTCTCGAATGCTTTACAAATCGGAAGTACATCTCTATCTATACTAGTTTTGGGCGTAACCGTCCGATGAACTTCATTCGACAGTTCTGATGAAATGGTTCACCGTGAACCATTTCACTTAAATCGCGACGATCCGATCTTGATGGAGCGCCCCGATGAGTCCATGTGGATTGGCGTTATTAAACGTATCAGATTGCGCCCCTTGGATCGCGATTCGACGATCAAGATGCACTCCCGCGCGTTAGATCTGAGCCGTTATAACTCCACGCGTTATAAAGCCATTATAAAGCCACGTGCGCTTGATGGTGATCCGATGGACCACGAGTCCACACGATCCACGCGTTTAATTGATAAGTCCTTTGATCCGATGCTCCTCATTAAGCCACGTCACCTGCACTTTACAAATTGTGTGGAACTTAGTCACACGATAAAAAAATTAAGGGAAAGAGTCGGGTAAATAATGGGCGACAATTATGAGGGTTAGCTTAAATCCGTAATATCGGATGCTTATATGTACTATAACCCTATATTACGAGTAAATATAAATATGCATGACATGTGTCACCTCCGCGCCACGTAGGCGCTTTCGTGGGTTCGCGTGGCTCTGCCACGTGGCCTTGCGTGCCACGTCGTATCCATGTGGGTCCCGTGTGAAAATAAACCCGCTTTTTTGCATTTCTTAATTGTTTTTAATACTTAAAAATCAAAAATAAATTCAAAAAAAAAATCTGAAAAATCCCTAAAATTAGAAAATTCATAAATTTCAAAATATAACTCCAAATTAATCCAAATTTCTTTCATTTGATCCAAAATGTAATTATCTATCATTCTAAAAAATCAAAGTTAATAAATAATGAGAGTTTTAATTTCCATTTCAAAAATATATTTATTCTTTAAAGATTTTAACTTAAGAAAATGTAAATAAATGTTTATAAAATGATTTCTCTCATTATTTTATCTTTAAAAACATCTATGATCTCAAGTAAAGATGGGTTATAAAATTTTTATCTTTAAATAATCATATTTAACCCTAATTTAAAGTATTTTGAGATTATAATAACTTTTTCATGGAATGATAGATAAATACTCATAAATAGGATAACATTCATAGAAATGAAATCATTTATGCCTTAATATGCATCAACAATCATGTTTTATCATGTCTAATTAGTATGTTATCAGAAGCCTAAAAGGGAGAGGGAGATAAGCTAGGACCCGCTTAAACACGTGCCGATCGAAAAGTTCACAATGAAGAAAGAAGATGACTCCACGTCACCGTGATATTGTGCCTTGGAGGTGACGGAGGTCGTACCGCACAAGTGGGCACAATAGGGAAGAACTAAATTTGAATCCAGGTTGACTCAAACCGTTCTGGGTTGACTCAGACTGGTTCGAGTCACCACATGTGTTGACCATATCAACTCTTGACCCAGGTTGCCACATCAGCCATGTGTGTCTAGTTTAACCTGGTCAACCTCTGACCTAGTTGCCATGTCACCCACGTAGGCGCGAGTTGACTAAATTCTGGGGCCTATTCGCTGGTCAAATTGCCCAGTTGACCATGCCTATTGCCATATTTGAATAATCATTTAAACACTTTAAATTTATTTTTGGAATTTTCTCAATTTCAAAAATTCAACTCTTAAATTATTCAATTGACTAAATCCCAAAATAAATAATAAATAAATAAAATGACATCAAAATTTGATAAAATAATTTATTTGAGTTAATATATCTATTTTTCTTTCCTGATTTTATAAAAAAATTGAATTTTTTGGAAATTTTTTAACAATTTATAACTCTAGAAAATAATATATCTATATAATTAAAGTCATATTTCCATAATTGTCATATAGCCTAGCTGGTTAGAGGGGTTGGGCCCAATAGGGGAGAACTCATTTCGAATCCCATCTCCCACATTTCCCCTTGAAAAAAAAGGTTTTGGACTCAGTTTCCTCTAAGTTGACTTGGGCTGTTCTAGGTTGACTCAAACCGATCCGGGTTGACTCGAACAAGTCTGGGTTGACTCTGACTAGTTCAAGTCACCACATTCGTTGGTCAGATCAACTCTTGACTTGGGTTGCCACGTCAGCCATGTGGGGTCAAGTTGACTGAGTCAACCTTTGACTAGGTCCACCTTTGATCGGGTCAACCTTTGACCCGATTGCCATGTCACCCACATAGGCACAAGTTGACTGGATCATGTGGCCTATTGGCCACTTAAACCACCTGATTGACCATGCCTATTGCAATGTTTAAATAATCATTTAAACACATTAAAATGATTTCTTGAATTTTCTCAATTTCAATAATTTAACTCTTAAATATTCAATTAAATAGATCCCAAAATAAATAATAAATAAATTAAATGACATTAAAATTAATAAGATATTTTTTTGAGTCAATAAATCTGTTTTTCTATTTTCCACATTTTATTAAAATTTTCTAGATTTTTTTAGAATTTTTAAACACTTTAGAAATCGAAAAAATAATATATATATATATATATATATATACAATTGAAGTAATATTTTCATAACTGCCATATAGCCCAACTAGTTAAAGGGATTGGGCTCAATAGGTAAGAACTCAGTTCGAATCTCATCTCCCACATTTCCCCTTAAAAAAAGGTTTTGGACCCAGTTTCTTCTAAGTTAACTTCGACCTATCCAAGTTGACTCAAACCAGTCAAAGGTGACACGAACCGGTCCAAGTTGACTCAAATCGGTTGGAGTTGGTACCTGGGTTGACCAGATCAACTCTTGACCCGAGTTACCACGTCAACCACGTGGGTCTAGAGTTGATCAGGTCAACCTTTGACCCAGTTGCCATGTCTCCCACATAGGCGTGAGTTGACAAGATCGTGGAGCCTATTGGCTGGTCAAACCACCCAGTTGACCATGCCATACACCCCTATTTCGACCCCACCATCTAGGTCAACCCACAAGGTTGACAACGGCCTTGGTGGCGCTGTCTGCAGATTCCAGCGATTATGGCAGCGTTGCCACCAAAATAGGAAGATGAATTTTCAAAAACTGAAACCTTCATATCTCTTTCATTTCTTGTCTATTTTGGATGTTTTTGGGCTCATTAGAAAGCATACAATGAGTACAACCTGGCTTTGATAAAAATTTTCCAAAATTTTATGAAAACATTGATGATAAATTATATCGGATGTCCAAAATATTGAGGCACCAAGAATAGATGATCTTGTCATCTAGTATGTATGAGAAAATATATTTATAACGTTTCCTTGAGGGAGTTCTTGAAGCTATTCAAGTGTCTAGCCTCTAGAGGTATCCACAAAATCTATGGATAGTTAGATCTTCTCGGCAAAGCTCTTCACTAAGAGAGAAAGAGAAGAAATGAGAGAATTCCCACAAGGCTTGCATAGCACCTTGAGTTGTGGTCATTCTTCCCCTATTTCTAGAGATTTTCTATGTGGATTTTTCATAAAAACCCTCATAATTATGTCTATATCCACCACCATCCATAGACCTTATGTGTGTGACCCTCTAAATCCATATATCTCACTAGTTAATAACTCTATAGACCAAATAACATCTTATTGGTCAACTTTAATTAATTATCCACATCAACAGATAGATTAATTAATCAAGGGTCGATTTAACCCAATCAATAGGTTGAGTTGCCAGCCCATTGGGTGCCAAGCTATGCCACGTACTCTAGGAGATATGGAGTATCTAAGAACTCACTTATAGAACCTTTTCATCATGGATTACCATGTATGTATAATCCTTCATTCATGTAGAGACTCATGAATGAATTAGGGTACGGTCAACTATCAAACCCTAATCGATCACTCATGTTAATATAAATGTGTGTAAGAAATCATGGGGAACTCCTCCAATATTTCCACTACCTTGGCCAAGGATTTCATTGCATCTCATTCCTTGAGTCAATCTCCTCAAATATTGAGGACAAATGATCTCAGCTTGATCACACAATCATTTTTGTGGACTTTACGTCGTATCCAATATATGACATTTTAGATATCCCGTGATTAGGGATTCGTAAGTCATAATCAAAACACAGTCATGCATCTAGAAGATGTCTTTGGTGTCTCAAACCAAAGGACTTCCTATAAAACCATGGCATGAATCAACATGATTGACAGTTAGGTATAATTACCATTTAGTGATTCATACTGATCAATACAATGAACTCTTTCTCCAAAGACCACCTACTATCTATCCTTAGTGTCTCCAAACTGATGGCTAGAGGATCAGCAATACTCATCATATGAGTCGGATCAGACAATGTTATTCTTTCTTGATAATTCGATGTCCCTCTCGAATATCCCGCGAATATAAATATTTAGAACATATGTTTAAAGACTAGTGATCACTGTATTATGATCGCAACATAATTCACTTTTTCATTAGATGAAATGATTTAGTGCACTCGTTGAAACACACGATCGTCAGTCAAACAAAATTTATAATTCCAAACTCACGATGCTTTAAAAATCACAAATCAAGTACACCCAAATGAAAGAGGAGAATTTTGATATAAAGATTATGATTTTTAGAAAATAATTGGATTTACTATGATTTATTGAAAATAAAAAAGACAGAAAATTACTGAAATGAAGGTTTCAATCAAAATAATTAAATTGACTTATCAAATGATATCCAAATCTAGAAAATCACCTATGCATAGAAAGCTTACAATCAGAGGATTACAAAAACACTAAATTTATTAAATTTCACCTTCTATATTTGTAGTAATATCCCTCAAAAGTCAACGCCCAAATTCGGATTGATTTTGAACAGCAGTTGGTCAAATGAAAAATTGAAGGGTCAAACGTTGATGAAAACTTACGAATAAGATATCCAGAAAGCTAATTGAAAAATGAATCCACTGAAAATAAATTTGAACAAATTGGACTAAGATCAAGGAGAAATCCTTGTTTGGAAATCAGCAAAAATCCACAATGAAATTTAGGCGAAATGACGAATTTTACGATTCCTAAACTCTAATTACCTATCTAAATCTAATCCACGCTATCTAGATTGCAAGGATTAAGAAGGAATCACACTACCAGCCCGATTGATGCAAAGATTAAGCTTCAAATTGCTTAGAGTTAAGTCCTGAAATATTTAAAACCATAATTTTAGATCAATCATGTGTTTTAACCCTTGAAAGGGTCTAACACACTTAAAACACATAAGAATCCTCATTTGATAAAAAATATGGAATTAAGTGATTTGGCCTTAAATTGAAGAAAATTTCATTTTAAGATGATAACATGCATCATATAGACCAAAATTATGCATTAATAATAGTTAATTATGATGAAAATTAGAGTTAAATATGCATGTTATCATCATTGCATATGCTCATGAACTTCATTACAAACATCACACATGAATGACAATAAATAAATTTCATTTCAAGAACATAAATGAGATACATGGAAGTATAATTGGCTTATAGGCCACATAATATCTATCAAGTACCACTCATAATAATTATACTCCCAAATGATATGGATGATGATGGATGATAGGGAGAGATAGAAATGATAGAGATTGGATGGAAGAAGAGAAGGCATTCCCTTAACTTATTATCCTTCTTTCACTTTCTTCTGATTCCTCTCTTTTTCTTTATTTTTCTCCTTCCTTTTTCTTTCCTTTTTTTGAAGAGGTATCAAGATTTCAAAAGAATTTACATGAAATAAGGATATGGAAGAGCTTTTTTGATGGAGAATTATTTCAAAACATGAACACAAGGGTTCCAAGTGAACCTATTCTCCTCCTTAGTCATGAGTTAGAAAAATTATCCATTCATTAAATGGATGAAGAAGACCTCTCTAAATAATTAAAGAGGGTGTAGATCTTAAGGGAATTATCTTCCCTCCTTCCCCTATTTATACTGATCTAAAGATTGACTTGGTCAAAGCATTTAGCCCTTATCTTTAGAAACTTAGAATCCCTTGAATGGACTAAGTCAACCACCTTCTACCTTGATATAGGATCCTTAATTTCCAAACCCTATTCACCATATCATAGGTACCTTATATCATTTTAAATAATGATCTCAAAAGAAAAATTAGTAGGAAACCTCTTTGAATTACATCCCTTAATGTCTTTGAGAACCACCCTTTGTTAGAATTTTAGGAGAGATCTATTTACTATCGATTGTGAAAGAATGATACTCAAAATCTACCTCAAGATGACAACTCAGTTAGAGGACAGTCATCATATTATTATCAAGATCACAACTCACTCAATATCTCTATGCTGATACTTATACTGAAGAAAGGTATCAATAATGAAGACAGTCATGAAGACCTCTTCAAAGATTAAGCCATGACCACTTCTAATTGAAGATGAGATGTCTACAGCCATGGAATTATGAAAAAAGCTAAAGCATGAATCTGAAGTTGTGAAACTTGTTAAAGCTAGTCCTACTCATGGTTTGGAAGAACTCATTCGGAATGTAATATATGAGAAGGATGATAACACCTCAAAACTTCTGCCTACGTCTGAATCATCATCAAACTTGGATGAAGTAGCATTTATAGCATTTGCCTACGTCTCCTCCAAATGAGACTTATCACGAAGACTTATCTCGCCAAATGAATGGTCGTCTTCAATCTGAAGGACTTCCGTTCTTCTGCTCGCGCTACTTCTCGCAACGATCCCAGATCAAGGTCTTAAATTACAAGCAAATGCCGAGGAAAGCAATGGATCGGATGAGTTAACTGATCCGCCGAAGGTCGAGGAAAAGATCAGCGTTGTTCCCGGTGGAGAAATACTCCAAGTTTATAAACTTCCCCATCCATCTACGGGCCAGCAAAGAGATTGATGTCGAAGTCCCATCCGACGAAACTGACAAGGAAACCTCCATGGAAACACCTGAAGATAAGAGAAAGGAGAAGCAGATGAAAAAGATTCTGAGAAGAAGCCCAAGATAGCTATAGAGACGAGCGCGAAGCCGGATCAATTCAGTCGGTCACGACCCATCAGCAACCGTCATGAATACACGTATCTTCACTCACGAGACGAATTCGTCACACCGTAACCGTCGATTTTGTCCCAAAACCAAAGAGAGTAAACTATCATTCGGTGTCCATTGCGGAATCCAATGGAAATAACGAAATATTCCACGACCTTCCACGTCCGAGGTGACGCCACCAATGAAGAGACAAGAAGTTAATTCACGAAGAGAAATTATATTCGCATGCGGGAATCTCTCCACGTCGCCACCTTCATTGGATAAACCCCACGACAACCTGTCTTCGGGAGCTTAATTCTTCTCATCCATCCATCGACTGAACATCAACCGACGCCAAAATGGGTCAACCTGTCAACCGATGAAAACAATCGTCGCGACGCAACGCCTCACCGTAACCTCCACTCCTTCTATTTCTATATAACGCACAGTTGTAAACGACAAAGGCATGTTGTATTTTGAATGAAACTTGGTTACTTGGTTTGTTTTATCCCCTTTGTGTTCATTGTTCTTCCTGTGTCTCCACCATTCTCCCGCATCCTCTTCTTCTCCGATTCTATCTCCCTTCATGTTCTCCCTCCTCTCTGTCGCTTTCATCCAATCTTCAGTCAAGAATTCAACGAGGAGATCTTATATCATCCGACGTATCCAGAAGCTTTGACTTCACCGTCTCAATCAGGTATCATCCTCCTCCTCAAACTGTGAAGGTAGTTCCCATCATAGATTTATAAGTCCATCATTAGTTCTATTTCTCTATAACTACCCTCTGTTCCTAACCTCTTTCCAAAACACAATACTCTTAAAATATTCTCTCTTCCATCGTCTTTCTCTCACCGCCGACCCCCTTCTATCACTTCTTTCGTCTTATTCCGCATTACCTATTCCCTTAGTCATTTCTTCTCTGAAAACGTCAATCTCAGTCTCTACATACCCATCATCTTGCCCGTTCTAAAATAAACTTCCTACCGCTCTTCCTCATCTTCTCATAATATATATATTTAACATTCTATCCATTACGTTATCCTATTCCTCAATTCATCTATTTCTTCCTACATCTATTCTCTCACATTTCTACATTATATCACACTATATTCTCACTGATTTATAATCCACTTTCATATTGATATGATTTCATAGATCCTCCCTCATATGTAGGATTATTATCTAATTCATAACAGTAGATATTCATATATTAATTACCTCATCTATTCCTCACATAATCATTTCACTCATATTCATATTATATTAATCATCCATTTCCAAATCATCTTACATCATTTTTTTTTAAGAGAGTATGTCATAACATGCTAAATACACATGATAATACATGAAAATTTATGCATATTAAGATATAATAGATTTCATTCCTATGCATGATATCATATTTTTTAGTGTTTATATATCATTCTATGAAAAAATCATTATAATCTCAAAATACATTAATTTAGGGTAAATTATGATGAACTAAAGATAAATAATTTCATAACCCATCTTTACTAGAGATTATGATTAGTTTTTAAATTTAAATAATTAGAGAAATCATTTTATATATAGTCACATAATTTTTTAAGTTTTAAAATCATAAAGAAATGAGTGGATTTTTGAAATAGAAATTTATTCTCTCGTTATTTATTAAATTTGATATTTTTAAAAAATGATAGATAATTTAATTTCAGATCAAATGAAATAAAAATGGATTAATTTGGAGTTATATTTTAAACGTTATGAATTTTCTAATTTATAGGGATTTTTTCAGATTTTTTTCTAAATTTTTAATGAATTTTTCAAGATTTTTTTAAATTTTTCTGAATTAAAAATTGATTTTTCTAATTTAAAATATTTTATAAGTGCACAGGTGACGTGGCACAATCTAGATTGTCCGATCAAATCACAATCGTCGATCAAGGCGAGGGGTGACGTGGCAGCACGTGAAGCGTCCGATTGCGTGATTAAATCACGATCGTCGATCATCACTTAAGACAAGGGGTACGTGGCGCACACTGATTCGTCGGCGAATCATTTTTAAAATGATTTAATCTCAGCCATTGATTTGAGGAGTTATAATGGCTGAGATTCAAATCAACAAAAACGCATCTGAAGCGTCAAATCAAGATCCAACGGATGGCGTTTGATGCGTTACTTATAACGCGTGTGACATGGCGAAATCTCGGCGATCCATCAGAGATCCAACGGCCATGACTTAATCCCAACAATATGCATCCGTGCGTTTCATCAGAAGATTAAATACCGATCAGACAATCACGCCCAATTTGCGTTATAAATTGAGATGTTCTTCAACATTGTAAAGCATTCCAAGGTAATTCGAGTAAATCAAACTGTTTAGACACCAAATCCATTGAATCTCTTGCTTCCAATCGCTTTTAGACTCATTTTTGCATCCACGGAGTGCTTGAGAGTGAGATTTTATTGAGAGAATGTGAAGAAATCGACGCTTGAATGTCAACGATTGCGTTTTCTGAATTTTGGATGAAAAGCCTTGATCCGGCAACTAATTGGATCAATTCAATGCAATCTTGGGTTAGGGATCGTGTTTCATCCCAATCTTCCTTTGTATAGCTTTAGATTTCATTTTCACATAGTAATTTGAGTCAATTTTAATTTCAATTTTGGTTTTTCGCGATTTTATTTTTTAGAAATTTCTCTAATGTTCATTTGATGATTTCTCCGTGAATCTTGATCCAAATTCAGTGATTTTTTATTCCATGGATTTTTCTTTGAGTCTTCTTTCTAAAAATATATAATTGTCTAATTTCTATCCACATTTTATCATCTAATTTGATCAAATTCAAAAAGATCATCAGAAATTACCCTATTTCCCTGTGGATTCGACCCTTATTCACCGCTATACCCCTCAATTCGTGATTATTTAATGAATTGGTGAGTCTGGTATTAATTTTGACTCTTGACCATGTGTTTTCAACGACCTTGTGGTCTCAATTCGTCAGTATGATAAAATGGTGGTGTAATGTGAAGGGATATGTACATGTAAGGGGATTGTGAAAGAGATGTGATTGATGTGTGAATCATTTGGGAGTGTGATTATCATGAGTGAAGCTGAAAGTGAGTGTGACTAATTAACTTGAAAGGTACAAATGGAACTAAAATGCCTACAGTAAAAAGATAGGAGCATCAAAAAAATTATGGCTCATTGCACCCTTTTAAGGGAAAATTTAGAAATGAGGAATTCCCACACTAAGTTGATTTGGCTGATGTAAGGTAGGGGATAGGAATTTGCTTAAACTTCACTCAACATCTCTCCATTTCAATCCTAGAGCACTTCAACCTTCTAATTACTCATTTTTCCTCGGTGCTTGTTAGATACCCAACCCCAAAGTAGTCAACCACTAAAACTAATCTCATGGTTTATCTAGATCTCTTAGCTTATTACTCAAAAAAATGTAATCACATAGGGTATAAGGCCTTCACTTCTACATCTCTAGTTGATAGAATCACAAAATTTCAAGACTTCTAAGGTGAGGAAGAGTGGTAAAAATTTGGAAAATAGGAGTTTTAAGAATATAGAATTTTAATTTTTTTTAAAAAAAATTGTTGAGTTTTTCGAGTCCTCACCCCCCCCCATCCCCCCAAACTTAAACTCTTCATTGCCCTCAATGAAATCATCATGCTCATGAAAATATGGTAAGAATATCATGAGCGGCTTGAAAAAGATAAAAAATGCGGTGAGAAGAAAGGGTTTGGAAAAACTCGTTCAGGCACTTTGAGCTTGTTCACAGGATCTCTCTTACTTGCGCCCCCTCTCTATAATGTGTTCTCTTTGATGACATCTTTATTATGTAAAAACTAAGAGAAAAAATACAAATCAAAAGGAATAACCTTGGGTTGCCTCCCAAGAAGCGCTTAGTTTAATGTCTTTAGCCAGACTCATTTAAATTTGTAGGGTTGTTTTGAATCAAAACTCGATACATGATCAGAAAATCTCTCAAGATCTAAAACCATAATTATTATTGTCTTGAATAATAGATAAATCATTATACTCTATGGTTTGAAGGTGAAATTCACAAGTTGTGCGTAAAATTCAAACCATCTCATCCAATTAGATTCATGCAATCACAGCTATATTGGAGATAATGTAAATCTATATATATATTATAAAGAAATAGACCTATATTTTCTTTAAAAAATTCTATGGATTGAGCGGTTGCAATTTAGATTACTTCAAGTCTGTAATACCATAAGTCTACGCAGAGTGGTGGCGTACGACCCCCGTCGCCACCAAGACACGATACCACGGCGCCGGAGGAGCCCTTTTGCGCGCGCGGATCTATCCGCTTATCTTTACTTCTTTATTTCTTTATTATGGATCTTTTGACCCGCACGTGTTTAAGCGGGTCCTCGTTTATTTCTCTCTCTCTTTAGGCCTTTGGGTGGGTTTCCCTTTGTTTGGGACCCTAGCCTAAGGCCCTTTCCCCTATGTGAACCTTATTTCTATTTCTATGAGTATGGGCTGTGGGTTGTGGGCCTCAAGTGGGCCCTTTCCTCTCTTGGCCAAACAAGGGCTCTATAAGAGGGGAAGGGACCCCCCACAAACCCTAGCCGTCATTTGAAGAAAAGAAAGGAGTGCTCTCCCTCTCAAGTGGCTGCTCAAGGAAGGCCGGGGAAGGAGTCCAACCGCCGTCGTCGCCGCCGCCGCCGTCGCCGCCGCCGCCGCCGCCGCGACGACCGCCGCCACTCCTTGCCCCGGCCACGCTGATACCCCCCTACTGCTGCTCCAGCCGCCGCCGCCGACCTAGCGCCGCCGCCGCCGCCTTCGAGCCGCCGCCGCCGCCCTTGCTCCGCCGCCGCCGCTGCCGTTCAGCACCACCACCACCTCCACCTCCATCTCCTGCTCCGCCTCCGGCGATAGCATCTCCTCCACGGACCTCACCCTCCGCTCATCCCCCCCTTCCACCTCCATCTCCAGCCCCATCTCCGGCGAACCGCCCTGCCGCCGCCTCCAACCATCTCCCTCCCTCCCGATTTTCGCCTTCCCTCCCCTCCACGGGCCCTCATCCCCCCAATTACCCCCTCAAACCCCACCTCCGGCGAACTTCCGGCCGCCCCCTCCCATCCTCATCCTCTCCCCGATTTCCCCCTTCTCTATCGATCTCCAGGAACCCACCGCCACCGCGCCTCGCCGCCGCCACGAGCGGCCGCCCCTATTTCCGCGTCCGCTGCCCACGACGTCCGTTCGATCGCCGACGCAGCGACACCACCCGATCGTCTCCAGCCCCTCCCCGCGAGCTCCGCCCCCCAAAGCCGACACGGGGGTCGTCGTCCTTGCCTCGTCCCTCCATTCCGCCGCCGGCGAGCCCCTTTCCGCGCCCGGGAATCGCCGCCACGAGCCCCTCCTCGCCGTGCGCCTCTCGCCGCCTGCGGTGAAACCCTAAACCGCGAAAAAGCGAAATGGGACGATTCCCGCTGAGTCGACTCGGCGGGGAATCGGCCACCGGGATCGCTTTCCCCCTCCAGCCCTCGGCCGTAGCCGAGCCGGTGACCCGGCCCGGATCGCCCGAGGCCAGCGGCGGCCGCCCTAGGGCCCGAGCCTGAGCCGGTCCGCCACAGTCCGGCCCGCCCCGAGTCGGGACAAGCTGCCCAGGGCGACCCCGGTCGAGGCGGCCCAGCCGGCCCCAGGCCGAGTCAGTCCCGGGCCAGCCCGGGCCGGCCCGAGCCCGGCCGATCCAGGCCGCTGGGACCGCCCCACCCCATCCGAGCCGGTCCGGGACCGTCGAGCAGGCCCAAACCGGTCCAGCCAGCCCACGGCGCCCAGGACCGGCCCGGGAGCCCCGGGCCAGCGCCCAGGCAGCCCGAATCCCCCAGAGCCGGCCCGGATCGCTCCGAACACTGCCCCGGACGCCACCACCGAGTCCTCCGCGACGCCTCGGACCGTCCCTACTCGCCACGACTTTTCATCGCCCCGCTCCGCGCCGATCGCCCCTCCGTGTTCCCTCGCCGACTCGTCAGGCGTCCGCCACTGCTGCCGCGCTCAGCGACCTCCCTCGCCCGAGCCGGCCAGGGCTCGCGCCCGCAGGGTTGAGCTTCGTCCCCTCTTTCAAGTTAATTACTTTTTCGAAGCATTTCTTTTACTCGTCTCCACTGCGAGACGGAAGACGTAGATAGGGTATTCTTGATATAGGTTCGAGATTTCGACGCGTGCGTCGAGATCCGTGCCGAGCGTGGGCTGCAGCCTCACGGCTACTCCACGACAAGCGACTTCCACGCTTCCGGACGTGGATCGAGAGGATCTCACCCTACACATCATCGCGAGTTTCCCCGGGTCACCCGGAGTCGACTCCGCTGATCGGCACGCTTGCTTGCACCTAGGCTTAGGTTAGAGGTCTCATACTTAGGGTCTAGGATTTGCCTACCCATAGGTTAGGGTTGACCGGCTACCTCCGGTCAACCTCAGTCCCATTGATCAGGCACGAGGGTTTTCACCACCGTGTCCTGCATCACAGAGCAAAGCTTTGATGCAGCCTAGGACGACGACAAATTCTAATTAACTCTAGTACAACAAGCTTTTCTCATACAATCATGAATTTCAATATGAAAATCAACAATGATTAGAAAACAAGTCATGTGTGATTCCTGATAACATGCTAATTAGACATGATAATATATCATTATTAATGCATATTAAGGCATAAAAGATTTCATTCCTATGCTTGTTATCATATTTATGAGTATTTATTTATCATTCTATGAAAAAGTCATTATAATCTCAAAATACTTTAAATTAGGGTTAATTATGATGAATTAAAGATAAATATTTTCATAACCTATCTTTACCTGAGATTATAAGTGGTTTTTAAAGTTAATAATGAGAGAAATTTTTTTACAAACATTCATTTAATTTTCTAAAGTTAAAATCTTAAAGAAATGAATGTATTTTTTAAATAGAAATTAAATATCATGTTATTTATTAATTTTAACTTTTTAGAATGATAGAGAATTAAATTTCTGATCAAATGAAAGAAATTTCGATTAATTTGGAGTTATATTTTGAAAGTAATGAATTTCTAATTTTTAGGGACTTTTTTGAAATTTTTCTAAATTTTTAATGAATTTCTAAGGATTTTCTAGAATTAAAAATCAATTTTTCTAATTTAAAATCATTTTTTCAAACTATTTAAAGCGGGCAGGTGATGTGGCGTGATCAGAGCCATCTGATCGATCACGATCAACGATCAAGGCGAGGTGGCGACGTGGCAGTGTGATCGAGCGTGTGATCTCCGCCGCCGATCTTCACTTAAATCAATGGGCACACGTGGATTAATCGGGTACACCGGATGCATCTAGTCTTCACCGTTGATCGCAAGAGTTATAACGATCGAGATTAGATCGCGGAGAAAAGCATCTGATGCGTCCGATCGAGATCCAACGGATGCGTTTCGATGCGTTTTATAACGCGCAGCGACGTGGCTTCATCTCGAGCATCTGATCGCGATCCAACGGCCATGACTTAACGGTAACGATTCGCGATCATGCGTTTCATCAGAGCTGTTGATCTTTCATCGGATGGTTACGCCCAAATATCCTATAAATTGATATGTTCTTCCGATTTGTAAAGCATTCGAGAGCAATTCAATCAAATTGAACTGTTTAGACACTAAATATCTTCAATCTCTTGATCCCAATCACTTCTAGACTCAATTCTGCGTCCACGGAGTGCTTAAGATCAAGATTTGGGCGAAAGACGAGGAAGAAATCTACGCTTGAACTCCACGAATCGTGATTTTTGGATTTTGATGAATAGCCTTGATTCCGGCGATCAATTGGGTTTATCCAATCACAATTATGGGTTAGTGTAAGCGGTTTTGCCTAATCTATTGTCTATTAGTGTTTAATTTCCGTTTAGAATCGTCAATTTAAGTAATTTAGAGTTTATTTTAGTTAATTTTGCGATTTAGATTTTCAGAAAATACCTCTCACTTCAATCTTCAATTTCTCCACGAAATCAAAGTCAAATTCGATGATTTTTTATTCCGTGGAATCGTCTTGAAGTTCTCTTTCATAAAATACCATTTTCCCAATTTTTATCATCAATTCGTTGTCGGATTTGATCAAATTCAAAGAGATCATCAGAAATTTCCCTAATTTCCTATGGATTCGACCCATATTGACCATTATACCCCTCAATTCGAGATATTTTTATTAAATTGGTAAGTTTTGACATGAGACCCTGTGCAATTGATGACCTCGTGGTCTCGATTCATCAATTCCATGAGAGATTAGCCCTCTCAAAACAATACAATTGATAAATAAACTGTAATCCTTGGAAAAGGGAAAATCACTCAAGATGACATCGAATTGAAGATCCTTTACAATAAGTTTCATCTTCAGAAGGCATTATAATATGTTCTCTAAGTGAGTCGTGTATCATCAAAAGGTGGAACGTAAATCTGTATATATAGTTAAAATATAATTATTAAATAATAGCAAATGATCATAACTAGGTGTAAGTATCCATCAGAGTTACGCTTTCTTAATGCAATTTTGAAAAAGTGATTGTCCGTAATCCATAGAAAAGGGAAAATCACTTAATCTCGTCAAATTAAAGACCTCAAAGATGGATTTATATTTCAGATCACTCAATGTAGAATCAATTTGACTTAAAATCAAGAAAAAGTGAAATATTCGAGTTTCACCAAGTCAAAACTGACTAATTTTCTCAAAAATGACTCCTAAATCCTTGGCAACGATGCCATTTGATGAAACAATTTTGTGTAGTCATTGAAAACACACAAATGCATTTCAAAAAATTACCAGACTCACCAATTTTAAGTTTTAATCAAGAATTAATTAGTATAATGGTGAACAAGGGTGAAATTTCATAGATAAATAAGAAATTTTTTAGGTATTCTTTAAATTCGATCAAATCAGATGAAGAATTGAGGTGAGAAATTTAGGATTTTAGTAAATTTTTAGAGAAGACTCCAAGGCAAATCGAGAGAATAAAAAATCACTCAATTTGAATAAGTATTCGCGAAGAAAGCAAGGAGCGAAGTCTCTAGAGAGAAATCAATCTCAAAGAGAGAGAATTTGATAAAATTTCTAACAATTAATCTAATCTAAGCTTTGGAAATTAAAATCTAATGATAAATAATGAAATATTAGGAAGGAAACACATAATATAACCCAAAATCGCACTCAAAATGATCTAGTTGGCCACTAGATCAAAGGCTTTTTATTTCCCGTTTTCAAAACTAAATACTCAGAAATTAAGAGATGATATCTCCCTATTCTTTTGACAAAATCTTGATTTCAAGCACTCCTTGGATGTGGTAATGAGTCTAGAAGAAGAAGAAGTCAAGAGATTCAAGGATTGAGATGTCTAAATAGTTTGATTACTCGAAATGGCCAAGAATACATTTTTCATCGAGGAGAGAGAATTTATAATGTTTTGAAATTGGGCGTGACTATCGGATCTTCTCCTTGATGAGATCAACGGTCATGATAGAATCCAAAGAGGTGAATCGTTATGGTTAAGTCGCGACCATCTAATCTTCATCAAAGCATCAAGATCATGTTGCGAGATCGCGTGAAGAGAGAGCGTTGCGAAATCTCGTCTATTGGATAGTGAATCGACGTTTCAAATCTCATATGGCTCTTCAAATCTTGGTCATTATAACTCATCAGATGAACAACCAGGATTGATCCGTTTTAATAAAAATGAATCGTTGTCCACTCAGATGCTACCACGTACCCCCCTCACTTAAGTGAAAATAAGGGGATGAGATTAAATCTATTTTATTTCCTCCGATCGGACGATTCTAAGCATGCCATGTCGTGTGTGAAGAGATAAAAACAGAAAGATAGTGTCACACAAGAAAAATAACATAAAATATTACGTATAAATATATACGCGATATTAACAGTTTGCATATACCCTTAATAGGTTGCTTAACCACTTAATCTTGTGTTAATAATGTGTGCAAGTGTGAGTTACGTGGCACGCCCATACACCATCAAGTGTTGGCACGTAAGCGCATTGCCACATCAGCGTGTAAATAAAAAAGGTTTTTTTAAAATATTTTTTTAAATATAAATCAACTCAATATAAATCCCAAAATTTCATAAAATTTTGAAAAAATTACAAAAAAATCCCTAAAAATTAGAAAATTCATAACTTTCAAAATATAACTCCTTTTTCAATCTATTTTTTAATCACAAACTAAATCATCTATCATTTTAAAAACTCAAATTTAATTAAATTAATAAATAATTTAATAAATTATCTATCATTTTTTGTTTAGATGTTATGCCTTCAACCACCTCATTCCTTCAATTTTGTACTAGACATTTTTGTTCTTTCAAACACCTCACCACACTATACCTCGAAAGTAGGAAATCCTTTTTTTGCAAATGCACTCTTTATGGGAGGAAGATGAGTTGAGAGAAGTTCTAATGCACTAAGTAGCCTCCATATGAGAAAAAAATAGTGATGTACCTATTGAGAGGGTAAGGAATTATATATGTTCATGAGAGTGTGAGTATCTTTTCATCCCCATAACATCTAACCCAAGATATGATCACCTCGATCACAATTCATGATAATCCACAAACATTAGTCAATGAGCTCTACCCTAATATGCACTCAGGAAAGCCAACGTAGAGGATGGAATCTACATCATTATGGTCCACACTATGAGGAATTGTAATCATATCTTTATACACTTCACCTCATTAGTTGCAGGATCAAAAGGTGAAAGGACTATATAAGGGCATATCAATTATTTAAGTTGGAGGGTATGGTAACATAGAATCTTTCACTTTTAATTACATGATTTTTAGTGCAATTTTAAGGCATAATTTAATACCATTCTTATGCATAATATCATACTTCAAGTTCATATTCATCGTTTCTATAAAATTTATATCAAAAATCTCAAAATGCATTATTTTAAGGGCTAAGCATATATAAATCAAGAGTTAAATTCTAAATAGACTAGACAAACTCTATTTGAGATTTTATTTAAGTTTTAAATGTAATATAATAAGAGAAATATTTTCATGTGTACTCTAAAATTATTTACTTTCATTATTCAAGTAAGTTGAGTGTATTTTGGAGTTAAATTATTTATTCTCTTTTTATTTCTTAAACCAAATTGTAAAAAGAATAATAGATTATTGAAATTTTGATAAAACAAAAAATTGCATTAAAAAAGAGTTGTATTTTAAAAGCGATAAATTTCCTAATTTTTAGGGACTTTTCTTGAATTTTTGAAATTTTTTTGAATTTATTTTTATGAATTTGTAATTTGTAATTTTTGATAATTATTTCTTAAATTAAGGGGGTATGTGGTGCAAATCCTATTCAACAATGATTTGCTCTATATAACGCAATGAATTTGGATCGTTGCTTTGAAAAGTAAATTAAAATTATTTATTTTTATTTTTCAAGTAAGTTGAGTGTATTTTGAAGTTAAATATTTATTTTCTTTTTATTTATTAAATTAAATTACATTAAAAATAGATTATTTAATTTTTGATAAAAAAAAATGTTTTTATTTTAAAAGTGATGAATTTCCTAAATTTTAGGGACATTTCTTAAATTTTAATGAATTTTTTTAAATTTATTTTTATGAATATCTAATTTTTAAGTTTTTATGATTTTTTTGTAAATTAAGGGGGTATGTGGTGCAATCCTATTGAACAATGATTTGCTCTATATAATGTAATGAATTTGGATCGTCGCTTAGAAGAGGTATAACAGTTAAGATTTGAAGGGTCTAATGGATTCTAACCTGTATATAATCAATATGCTCTTGATTTCTGATAGATTGGGGGTATTAGATAAGTCTAGTATGGTAAAGAACACATAATTTTGATGATAAGCTATGGAATTAAAAGTGATATAACCTAAATATAATCAATATTCAGATGAAAAAAAATGAAGAGGTGAAGAGCAATTCTAAAAATTTAACATGATTTGATCTCTTAAACAATGATTAAGATGAAACAAATGCCCAATTAAATAAAGAGAACATAGAAAAGTATTGACAAAATTATCTATGATAACGAAAAATATTGGTAGTAGATCAGCAAAGAAAATGATTCATGCCTTTCTTCTCTAGTGAGGAGATATCCTCCGCCTCCCTCATTTGTCTTTCTTATTGAGGAGGGCTGATAAAATGCATTTATAACTTAATTTCTTATCCTAATTAACTTATATTCATGCTTATTTTATGTGAATATGATCCATGTTATTGTAATTTTTATGAATTTTCTCCATTGGTATGCCATTACACTAAAGTTCATATTTATGCATAAATTAGGGATAATTATATGCTTGATTGATGATTAATCTTTTTGCAAGGTTAAATTAATAGGAATTAATTTCTTTCCCTGAATTATTTTGACTGTAGTAAATGATTTTAAAGGTTAATTTTAAGAAGAGAAGTATTGGATGCTTAAAAGAGAGAGATCTTGATGAAAGCTTTTAGGTTATTTTTAATTCATCCAATGTTCTTCTTTTTAAATTATATATTTATGAAAAAATATTAAAAAGAAAAGAAATTGTGATACAATGGAGAAAATTTGAGATTAAAAAGAGTTGTATAATTAAATTTATGAATTTCTGAAGTTTCTGCCATTTTTGGATTTTTATTTGATTTTTAAGTGTATTTTGTAATTAAAAAAATCAAAAAAAGGGGGCTTTTCTATTCCACAGACCGCGTGGATGACGTCGCACGGATGCTGACGTGGCGCGTGGAAGCTGACATGGCACGCAGGACCAGCGCGCGGATGCGACGCGGCACTGAGGCCATGTGGCAGGGTCGCGCGTGGGTCACGCGAGGCGCAGGTGGCGCCGACACGTCGCAGGAAGCCACGCGGGTCCACACGGATGCCCGAGAGGGGCGCTGATAACATGCGATATTTACATCATAAAACATGATTTTTGATGCATATTTAAGTATAAATGATTTCATTTTCATGCATGTTATCATACTTATATGTATTTTTCTATTATTATATGAAAAGTCACTATATTCTCAAAAATACTTTAAATAAGGGTTAAAAATAAATGATTTTAAGATGAATAAATTAATAACCCATCTTTATTTTGAGATTATAGATGTTTTTAGAGTCAAAATAATGAGAGAAAGCCTTTTATAGACATTTATTTATATTTTCCTAAGTTAAAAATCTCTTAAAAAAATAACTATATTTTTTTGAAATAAAATTTAAAACTCTCATTATTTATTAATTTTGACTTTTTAGAATAATAGATAATTAAATTTTGGATCAAATGAAAGAAATTTGGATTAATTCAGAGTTATATATTAAAAGTTATGAATTTTCTATTTTTAGGGATTTTTTCCGGAATTTTAAACTATTTTTCTTATTTTTATTTTCGATCTTTAACCGTTTTTAATAAATAAAAAAATAAAAAAAATGGGCGCGGGGCCCACGTGGATGCGACGTGGCACTCGGGGCCACGTGGCAGCACCACGCGGACCCGCGCAGCGCGCCTACGTGGTGCGTATATATACTATATATTTTTATTTACTAAATATAGTTAAGAGGTCTTCAGCCTTCGCTTAGGAAGGGTTATTAACCCTCTTAAATGTCGGGTATTATATACCCGACAGTTTCCTATATTATTTCCCGTGTGGGACTAAATTCTGTGTCCTACTTACCGTGCAGGCGACGTGGCGCAATGTGGAGCGACGGATTAAAGGGCCGATCGATCGACACGCGTCGATCGTGTGGAGCGCGGACCACCGGATCGCGATCAAGCCACGTGCGTTAAATCGAAGTGTTATAACGGCCGAGATGCGTCGACGCGGATCGCATCTCAGCCGTCGGATCGTGATCCAAGGAGTGAAATTGAAGCGTTTTTATAACGCTACTCCACGCGGAAGATCAGAGCCGTCAATCCAGATCGGACGGCTGGGACTTAATCGAAACGGTCCACGATGGACCGTTTCATCGTAACCGTCGATCGTTTCGATCAGACGCTTACGATCAAACCTGCTATAAAACTATGTGTTCTTCGTCGTTCTTAAGCATCCGAGTGAGATTCAATCTAATTGACTCTCTAGACACCTCCCTCACTCGTTTCTCTCGAGTTCTTCCTCTTCCTCTTCAAATTCCGCGTCCAAGGAGGGGTAGAACTCGAGATTTGGAGGAATATCGAAGGAGAAATCGCCACTTGAACGTCACGCTCGCGCTCTTCATGTTTTCGGTGATTGAATCGCTTAATCACGATTATTTGATCGCAATCGTGGGTTAGTGGGAGCGGTTTTTGCTTCCTAATCCTCCTATCACATTTAATTTTAGTTTAGATTAGGATTTAACCTTCAATTTCATACAATTTCACTCAAAATCACGATTCCATTGTTCCGAAAATTCTCTCCACTTCAATTTATGATTTCTCCGCGAAATCAAGTCTGATTTTGACGATTTTTGATTCCGTGGAATAGATTTGAAGTCTACTTTCTTAAAATACCATTTTCCCCAATTTCTTCCATCAATTTCTCGTCCGATTTGACCAAATTCTAAAAGATCTCTTGAAAATTCCTAAATTCCCTGTGGATTCGACCCGTATTTACCATTATACCCTTGAATTCGATACATTTTCATCAAATTGGTAAGTTCGGTATTATTTTTGACGCGATACCACTTGAAATCGATCACCTCGCGGTTTCGTCTCGTCAAGCGCCACGTGGCAAGGGGGTCGGCAGGTGAAGGGCCCACGGGTTAGTGGGCCCCGGTAATATGATTGGGGCGGTAACGCAATAGCGTTATACCGCTCCCCTATTTAACTGCTGATTTCTCTACCTTTTCTTCCGTGTGGGACTATGTTCCTACAGATATTTTTTCTTTGCAGGCGACGTGGACGCACGGTAGGCGTCAGATTCAATCGGGATGACGGAGATCACGTGGACCCGAGTCCACGCGATCATCAATGGAGCATGTGCGTGAAATAATGTTTAAGTGACCACAATCAAAGGGCTCACCGATCACCACGTGGCTGCAATGGCAGTCCCCGATCTCCATCGGACGGGCGAATCAAAATAACAGATCGATGGCTCACCTAGTGACGCATGGAGGCTTCCGGAGCGTCAGATCTTCATCGGACGGTGGATTGAGGAAGACCAAGAACCACGATCGACGCGCGATCGTGGCCCAATCATCGCGCGATCGTGGCTCGTTCATCGCTAAATCAGGAGCCACGATCTCTCCAAATGATGGGCCACGATCATCGTGCGATTGTGGCCATCAAATCGCTCTCCCGATCGGATCAAACGGCTCTAAAATTGGGCGGAAATTCTCTTTTAAAAACCGATGTACTCCCTCTTTTCTTTTCAACTTTTGATTGATTCGTGAAGCAATTAAGCGAATTTGGAGCAAAATCTTAAGTTCTTCGTGATCCCCCGCGTTTAGACTCGATTGCGAAGCAATTGGAGAGGGATTGATCACGAATCATCACCGGATTTCATCGAATTTTCCCCTTGAATTCCGAACGTCCGCGAGGAAGAAATCGAGCAAATTCACTTCAATCCACATGAATTGATGCCCGATTCTTATGAAAATCAGGTTATTAGTGAGATTCGATCAATTATCATGTGATAATTAGAGTTTTAATTAGGTTTAGATCTTTAATTTTGCATATTAGTTCTTAGTGTTCTTCAATTTTGCCCATATTTAGTCCAAAATTTTGCTGATTTTGAAAATAGGATATCTCTCTTATTACAATTTCAAATCACTTTATTTTAGTTTTATTAGATTCTTTATTTTATCAGCTTTCCGTGGATAGTAAATTCGTCAAATTTCGAGTTCATTTGTCCCCTCAATTTAACGTTTGACCAAACACTGTTCATTTATAATCCGAATTTGAACGTTGACTTTTGGGGTCAATTACTTTCAAAATACAAATCGGAATTCGACCATTTTGGTCTCTTTAGAATCCTCTGATTCTTAAATTTCTATAGATATATAAATTGTAAGATTTGGATATCATTTGACCAGTCAATTAAAAGATTTTCTCTGAAGTGTTCACTTAAGGAATTTTCTAATCTTTGATTTTCAATAATTCATATTAAATCTATTTCTCATCAAAAAATCATAAATTCTATATATAATATTCTATTTTCTCTCTAGTTTCCAAATATATAATATTCCTAATCTTCTGACACCTTTTGGTTCTCTGATTTTACAGAACTTCGACTGTTAGTCCAAGTTAATGATTTGACTTTTGACTTTTCTCAGTTAAGTCCGAGATATTAAATCTTAAAACTTCTTATTTAGTATATTTATACCATTTCTCTTCATAACATATTATTTTAACTTTTTTAAAACCTCTTTTAAACCTAAGTTTGACCAAGTCAACTATGTAATTAAAGTCAAACTTGCTCTCTGTGTATCGACCCGATACTTACACTTTACTTGATTTTATATCTTTATCTTTGTGAGTTAGGTTTTATAAATTTTGTTTGACCGACGTTTGTGTGTTTTAACAACCGCATAAAACGCTTTGTCAAGGGCCGACTACCTTTCCTCTTTATCTTTCCGGCCATCTTCCTCTCTCTCTCTCATTTGTTTTTTTCTGTGAACCCCCAGGATCTAGGGATCCAAGTGTCATCTGACTTCTTCTTTCTTAAAATTGTGACGAAAATTGCAATGATGGTTTTCTTGTCTTGTTGAATCGTCTTGCACAACGGAACGGAGAACAAATTACTCGAACATGGAGTCGCAGAGTTTTTCCATCTGTTCCTCGATTATCGGAGAGGTTTTATCCTGATTGTCAACCTGATCGCACAAAACATCGAGCACAACGGGCTTGAACACTGGAAGAGATTTAAAACGTGCACCTGTACGCCGCGGGGAACGAGTCCTAGTCTACGGTCAAAGTTCACGTGTCGAAGGAGCCATGTGAATCGATGAATTAGCCCTTCAGGTGGAGCCACGTGATAATTTATCTGCCATATTTAAAACCACCTAGCAGCCCGTCTGGGGGGGGATCAGTTGGTCTGCGAGCATCCGAGTCCTAAAAATCCCTCGGGCAGAGCTGCTCCTCAATCGAACCCCACCGAGAATTAATCTTTCAATGGAGATGTCCCCTCAGGAACGCGCCCAAAGCTCCAATCCCAACGCCTTCACTTTCCACTCCCCTCACCCCGTCTACGCCATGGCCATCTCCTCCTTCCCGGGCTGCTCCTCCTCCCCGCGGCTCGCTCTCGGTAGCTTCCTTGAGGATATCTGCAACCGGGTCGACGTCATCACTTTCGACGAGGAAACCCAACTTTTCAGATCCGACCCTTCGCTCTCCTTTGAGCACCCCTACCCGCCCACCAAGCTAATGTTCCATCCCCGCCCTTCTCCCAACCAGCCCCCCTCGCTCCTCGCCTCCTCCGGCGAGTTCCTCCGTCTCTGGCAAATATCCGACGCACCCGCCCCGTGCATCGAGCTTCGCAACGTCTTCAATAACAGCCTGTCCAACGAGTTCTGTGCCCCACTCACTTCCTTCGACTGGAACGAAGTTGAGCCTCGAAGAATCGGCACGTGTAGCATCGACACCACGTGCACGGTATGGGATATCGAGCATGGGGTGATCGAGTCGCAGCTGATCGCCCACGATAAGGAAGTCTACGATATTGCGTGGGGGCAGGCGGGCGTTTTTGCTTCGGTTTCCGCCGACGGATCTCTCAGAATGTTCGATCTCCGCGATAAGCATCACTCGTCCATCGTCTACGAGTCCAGTAATCCCGACACTCCATTATTGCGGCTGGCTTGGAACAAGTTGGATTGGAGTTACATGGCGACGTTGCAGATGGACAGCAACAAAGTCATTATCCTCGATATTCGGTCGCCCACGACGCCCGTTGCAGAGTTACAGAAGCACCAGGCGAGCGTTAATGCTGTGGCTTGGGCTCCTCATAGCTCTAGGCACCTGTGTTCTGCGGGGGATGATGGGCAAGCGCTTATATGGGATCTCCCACTGAATAATTCGGTGAACAGAGAGGATGTAGATCCGAGACTTTCGTATGTTGCTGGAGCGGAGATCAATCAGCTTCAGTGGTCGCCCGCTCAGCCAGACTGGATTGGGATTGCGTTCTCCAACAGTGTTCAGCTCCTCAGGGTCTGATAATTGAGGTAGTTTAAATAGCGTTCTGTAATGATTTTATGGGTTCTCATATCTTGAATTTTTTCGTGCGAGATACGCATATGTATTGTCTATATTCATTATGTAATTATCAATGTTCAATTGAGCTTTGCATCTCAATACTCGTTTTTGCTCTAGATTTTTGGAGATTTATAGAGCCATTACATCTTGTGAGAGATTTATAAACCTGAACTTATCGTCTCACATGATATCAGTCTGATGGGCCTTGCAATCGGTCACTGATCAGTAGCAACCATCAGTGGTAAGGATCAAGAAAAACTGATGTTGTTTTCATCTGGCCTGCCGGATCTTCCTTCAGGCAGATCTGTTGGCTCAGATTTGGATGGAGAATGACGGAGAAAGGCTTGCTGTGGCAATCTATGAGCATCAACGAAGTATCCATCAGAGTACTCAGCTCAATCACTGGCATAGCCATCATCAACCTGCCGCTACTATAACAATTAAGGGCAGGTTTGGGCAAAGACAATCATAACCGTAAGGTCGAGATTCCATAAAATTACATCAAGAATCGGAATTGTTGTATCTTGCCTCTGATTGGCCTATCCTGCCTCGATGTCAACTTCTCGCGTTCGGGCTGGTTATGCCAGGTCCATCCACCTGGCCCTACACATTATCTGGTCTGGCACCAGGTCAAGAAGACGAATTGGCTATTAGGGTTTGGCATGTTCATGGTCTGGTCGAAGCCTTGACCCTGACTTTGACCTAAGGCATGTTCATGTTATTTATCTTGACCTAGTCGTTCATAGGGATGGGCCTGCAGCCTGACCTTAATTAAAATAAATTTTTTAATGTAGAAATTTTTTAGATACAAAAATATCATGTAAATTATACTTTTCATTATTACTGATGATTTGATTGCCCAAATGAACATGAGATGTGATCAATGAGCCGTTGACGGCAATGGTGAGGGGTGAGTTGACCCGTGAGAGATGGACAGAGTAAGAGCAGTGGGAGGCAAAGGGTTGGGAAAAGAGAAAGGCAGGATAGTGTGGGTGTGATGTGGTAGAGAGAGGGTGGGAGAGAGATCTGGAAGAAAGAGGGGTGGGGAGGGAGGGAGGGAGAGAGAGACTATTGGGAATAGAATTTATGGATGGCCCCCCAGAGCTGATATTTGGGGCAGCCCACAGTCATGCCCACGCGTTCTGGGCCCTGGCCTGCCGGTCATAGGACCGTGCATGTCCGCTGGTTGACTATCAAGAACACCGAGCCCTATTGGCTATGCTGGGATAAAAGCTTGAAATTAAAATAAAAATTAAAAATAAAAGTGTTCAATACCCGCATGCTCCAGATTTATCCACAAGGCCCAACTTCTTCCACTTTCTCCGATTTTGGTTTTAAGCTTTGAGTCACCTATATTTGCTGCCAAAAATGGCACCAAGAGGTGGGAGATAGGGTTTGTGACTTAAGAGGGCAGGGCAGGGCAGGAGTAAGGCATGAGAGTTGGATGAGAACAAATGTAGAGAGAGAGGGCGAGGGACAGAGAGGATAAATTTGGATGATCAGGACTCTGTAAAAATGGATGCCTGATCAGTCTAGGCAGCTGCAAGAAGAGAGTATGGACAGAGATGATAAATTTGGATGATCAGGACTCTGTAAAAATGGAAGCCCGATCAGTCTAGGCTGCTGCAAGAAGAGAGTAAGGACAGAGAGTAGACAGATACAAATGCAAATACATATACATGCATAGACATAGACTTGTATATACATTTCTGTAAATATGTTTATAAACAGCTAGAGAGGGAAGGATAAAGATCGAGAGACGATCACGAAGCATCAGATGGATCGATTGACCGATCTTGGCGTTCACCATCCATCATTTCCTGACCCAATTCCGGAAGCCTAAATGGAATTGCTCTGGCAGTTTGAAGGTTTAGAACAAACTTTGGATCAAAATTGGATTCCGCGTAGATGGGCCCATTTCATTTGCAGGTCCAATAATTAATGGATCCAATAATTACAAGGCAGAGACCGAATATTTAAAGGACGATAAACGTGACTCACATGTTGCCCTTTCAAACAGTCAACGAGCATACGTATGACGATAAAATTGTGGTTTTAATGCTTTTAAATAGGAAGCCAGCCAATGAAAAAAGGTGATTAATTATTTTGGGGGACCAGAAAAGGAACTCGAGCATGTCGAAGTTACTATTTTGCCCCTTATTTTTATTACTTTTAATTAATAAAAAGCCAGAAATCAGTCACTAGCCGACGTTTATGACTCGTCCTCTCAAGGTTCGCAAATCTGCCTCAGGAAGATCCGAGTCACCTAACCACCGCCGCGCGGCGATCCACGAATCAGAGAAGATAGATAAAAATTTTAGAAAAATTTTAATTTTATAAATGTATAGAAGCTCGTTGGATAAACGACCCTGCACACCCCAGTCTAAAAGATCGTCAGTTCCAGCGCTGCACTTCTCAACGTCAAGTGTGAAATCGGGTATCTTCTCTGACCAAGCGGAGATCTTCGGAATAAATTAGGGTTTATAATAGCTCATGATAGGCCAGTTTCGTACCCTATTTTCCGGGTCTTCTTCCTTGAATGGCAATCCAAATCAGTTATTCAGCCGCAACCGAGAATAGAAATATTGGTCATCCTTTCTTTTCAATGACGATTGTTCTCTGTTGAGTCATCAGGGTTTTGTCTCCACCAAGCGCGAAGCCCGGGATGGATCTTGACCTAGTCGGATCTCTAGCTCGAATTGCCAAGTAGGATCCCATCCCCGTGGTCATCGTCGAAGACTAGGTTTGGTTGACCCACGTGTCAATCCTGCTCACAGACAAGTGGCGCAAGTGCCGTCGAATGTAGAGCATCAGGGTGGAGAACCAAGACTTGCCATGGCTGCGATATCGACGGAAGGCCACCTGGCCCAAGTCAACGTCGGTAATGAACGCTAGTAAAAGCATTATCTCACCCGCCGTCCACGCATTAATTGTCGAGTGGGACCTTGAGATAAAGTACAAAATTTCTTTCTAAACAAAGAAACAGAGATCGCCGGAGAGAATTCTCCGTCCACCGGGCCCCGGGAGAAAACTCCATTGATTTTGGGGGAAAAGACGGGAGAGAGAGAGAGAGCATTTTTATCTGTCCGTCTCTGTAGGACAAAAGGAGTGAAAGGCACGGGGCGGATTCGACGTCTGTGGAGGCGCTTACGGCGGTGGAAATTTCCATTTTTTTGCGAGAGACATCTTCTTGCTCTTACTTAACGAAAAGAGCGGATCCCGATGTGATCTGGGAAATACAAATATGGGCGTGTCAGTGCTGTTTTCCAGGTGCCAAGAATTCGAGAAGCATCTGCTCCGCCAGCGAGACATTAGCTTGAACATTTGGTGATCTATATATGTGAGAGAGAGAGAGAGAGAGCACCGAAAGTCCACCGGCAGCCAGAGTGGCCTCCAGGTGTCCCTCTGGCTTGGACGTTGGTGATCTATATATCTCTTTCTCTCTCTCATTCTCATTGGTCTATCTTTTCTCACCCTCTTCCGTTCTTACACCATTTGACTCAGTCCTTCAGAACTGATGTCCGATTGCTGAACCCCTCATCATCCGCGCTTCATCCTCATCCGATCATCTCTCTCTCTCTCCCCTTCTCTTGTCTGAGCAACCGAGTGACGTCAATAGAACTGACGCAGAAGGAATGGCGTCATCTGGCATGTAAGCAGCCACTGCGCAGCATCCATATTAAGCACAGGGCCAGGACTGCCCATTTTGTCAACGCGACAACCCTCTCCCTTCGAAACTCTCTCTCTCTCTGTCTCTCTCTTTCTCTACCTTTACTCCATGGCGGACCAGCTTCTCTCTGCGGTGGCGCGACACGAGACTCTACCCAGCGACTTACGTGCGGCCCGAGTCACAGCGCCCACGTCTCCACGAAGTCGTCTCCGACGATAATATCCCTCTCATCAACCTTGACTCCGGCGATTGCGCCCGTCAAATCGGCGACGCCTGCCGCGATTATGGCTTCTTTCAGGTCCTCCCGCTCCTCTTTCGCTCTCTAGATTTCCCGATTTCGCCTCTGACTTAGGCTTCTTGGGCAGATTCTTAACCACGGAATTCCTACCGAGTCGATCAACAAAATGATGGACGTTGCCCACGAGTTTTTCCGCCTTCCCCCAGAAGAGAAGGCGCTTTACTACTCCGACGATCCTTCGAAAAAGATTAGGCTTTCGACCAGCTTCAACGTGAAGAAGGAGACTGTTAGAAATTGGAGAGATTATCTCCGCCTCCACTGTTATCCTCCGGAAGAATTCGTCCCCGATTGGCCCTCTAATCCACCGCTCTTCAAGTAAGGCTCACTTTCTCTCTCCTCCTCTCTCTAGAAGTCTGCGCTCAGTGGGCAGATCAATACGCAGTTAATTTTGCCAAGTGTTTTTCAGTTTTCCACGGCAAATTGTAGTGGTAGGTTCCTCTGGAAACAGCCTGGTTTTGAGGGAGGGGGGGCCAGGAATCAATTCACAAGATCTGTTCTCCTCCCCTTCCCACCTCGACTACGTCTCTAGCGAAATATTTTACTATACTTTCTCTGTTTTCCGAGCATCCCACCTCATACTCCGGCCACTTGCCAAATATGGTAAGTCATCCGTTCCCCTCATTGACTTGACCTGACCTACTGTTTTTTATTTCCATCTCTCTCTCTCCCCCAGGGATGTTGTCAGCGCGTACTGCGGAAAAGTGAGGCAGCTGGGATTCAGACTGATGGGTTTAATCTCTGAAAGTCTAGGACTGGAAGAGGATTACATAGTCAAGGTCTTAGGGGAGCAGGAGCAACATATGGCGATCAACTACTATCCCCCCTGCCCCGCTCCTGACCTAACATACGGCTTACCAGCCCACACAGACCCCAACGCGTTGACCATCCTCCTCCAAGACTCCGACGTAGCAGGACTCCAAGTCCTCAAGAAAGGGAAATGGATCAAAGTTGACCCACATCCCGGAGCCTTCGTCGTCAACATCGGTGACCAGCTTCAGGTTAGTTTAAATCTTCAAGTAAGACTCTTATGCTTCAGGGCTTACGTTTCTGTGGACTTTCAGGCGCTGAGTAATGGCGTGTATAAGAGCGTATGGCACCGGGCTGTGGTGAACACGGCGAAGGCGCGGCTGTCAGTGGCATCTTTTCTCGCGCCGTGTAACACGGTGGAGATACGCGCGCCGGAGAAGCTCACGAGCGGAGAGGCCGGAGCTGTTTACCGCAGTTATACGTATGACGAGTACTACAAGACGTTCTGGAGCAGAAATCTCGACCAGGAGCACTGCCTGGAGACCTTCAAATGTTAAAAAAGATGGTGAAGTTGACGGGGAGAAGGTTCTTTTGTTTGCTGCTTCTTCTTTTTTCTTCTGTATCATGAGACGGTGTATGTGATGATGTGTGGACTGCGGGGCTCGAAGCAGCTCCTCAGCCGCCGCGTCCAGGATGTGTAAAAGGAACATAAAAAGATAATATAATCTGCCTGGCCTTGTCTGTGCTTCACAGCGCCGTTTTACGGAGTGACCTGCTTCCCCGTTCTCTCCTATCTTTCTCTCTCTTACTCCCCTCACTTTCTTTCTCATTTCTCTCTGCGAGTTGTCAAGGATATGATAATCTGCGAGTTTAGCGAGATGCATTGTCAAACTCTCACTGTCTCTCTCTCCCCCCCTCCCACCCTTCCCCCCCCCCTTTCTCGCAGATCGAAATACCATAATGGTCTACCAAGAAAATGGGTTCCCTAGTTGGCGTGTTATCTTTGTAATATGCTAGAGACCCGCTACCAAGCTGGCATTGAAAACGATTGTGCTTCATTCATGGCGTCTAAAGTCTTCATCTGAGAAAATCTTCAGCTGTGATCCACAAGACTGAGTGATCTTTGTCCTAATTTATGGTGAAGTTTATCATTTTTGGATGGCGTGTATGATTGACAGTCGAGGATGACTTAAGCCATCCAGAGTTTCACTGTAGAGGAATTCCTCTCATATTCCAGATCATGGTTTGGATTTTTTTTGGGTTGGAAAAAAACGCTGAATTGTCTAAAAGCCATCAAGAGCGTTATTTTCTATGTGTTCTCTCACGTTTGAGATCATGGTTCAGATTTTTTTTTTTTGGGAGGAAAAAACGAGAAAATGAACGAACAGAGAGGGGGAATCTGCTGCCCACATACCTATACTACAGCTGAGGAAAAGGGTGTTTGTGTCCGAGCTTCGACACTCTATCTGACGAACATCGATTGTCGCCGCCCGCCCCCTTTTCTGAGCAGAGGTTGGATCCTTCGTCCTCCGCCTCCTTTTCTGAGCAGAAGTTGGATCCGTCGTCCTCCATCCGTCGCGCCCCTCCCCCCCCGGCCCCTCTTTTAAAGAGTACAGAGCACCTGCCAGTGGTTCTTACCACTATCGGTCAACCGGACCTAGACCGTCGGTTCCTCAAAATGGGACTTCGACCAGTCTCGGTCCAAATTCGGTGTGGTCGTCTTGGTCCAAATGGGCCTTCATTTTTTTCGTGAGATAGATGTCTGTGAACTGAAAAATGAGACACTTTACCTTTTATCATAAGATTTTAATCATATAAAATTTATTTATAATATTTCATTTATTAGTCAGCTCTGTCAATTAATAAAAGCCCGTATTATTAGAAAGTAATTGACTTGAGACCTAAAAATCTGTACAATTAGAAAAAAGGTGGGACATGCCACATCGATACCTAGTGTTTTCTCCATTGTCGGCACAGATTTTAAGGGGCAAAGGCGAGATCAAAGAGGATTTATCAAAGGCGTCGAGGCTCGGGCTTCGCTCTACTATATTCTTCGATTCATGAAGGGTGAAAATGGGTTTGAAGAGAAATTAGTCCTTGGATATATCGCATGAGCGAAATTTACAAAGAACTTTGGCGTAAACTCATTCATACGAGTCAATGAGGTGAGCCCAAGGCCAAGTATTAGGATTTTATCATGTATTGATGAGAGTCATTCATTGCGCTCATGTAGACTGTCATTAACTTCTCATTTTCCCATTTCAAGTATTAGAATCGAGTTTACTTACGAGCGGGGTTTCATAAAAAGTTTCAATCTCATACCGAAAAGTGGAGATTCGACATCGTCACTTTTTATGTATGTCGATTGAGCTCACTGCTAAACCAAAAAAAAACTCATCATCATCACGAAGAGAGTTTAACATCTAGATAGGATCATCACTACTTGCACTCCTCTACTTTTGTGGTTTGCGACAAAATGCACTCCTTGTCGTGGATCATCTTATCAATTTTGACCACTCTTCATCCAATTCACATACTCTAAACCGAGTGAATCATCATCAAATACACATATGGTCAATTATCTTTGATGAAATCAAACACAGATAAAAAATTATGGCTCAAAGCTCATGCAATGTGTTTTTGTCAATTTGAAGTATGTGCATTCAATATATGATACCCAAAATACCCATTATTTATTTATCTTATTCAGCAAAGTAGAGATAAAAAGAGGAGTTTTATATTCTTTCATTAATGGGATCAAATGAGAGGGAGTATAGCCTAAGTGACCATGGGCTTTGGTTAATCCTTCTGATTTGACTTGAGGGCGTCTTCACAATTTCTAGGGGTTTTATCACCAGCCACCCCAACCTTTCCCCCGACTCCAAGATCTACCCCAGCCTTTTAAAACACCCGAGATCTACATGGAGTCCATGGCGGAGGCTGACGGGGACGGAAGCCACCTGGCCGCCACGTGTCAGCCGAGGGAAAAAAATTAAACTCTTCGCGGGGGAGAAGAGAGCGGCGGAGGGGCTCAACTCTTCGCGGAGAACCTCCAGTTGCCGCTGCGGCGCTGCTTCTGGCGTGGGCAGATAGCCGGCGGCGGGTTCGGCGTCGCCCAGATAGCTGGAGGGAGGGAGGCGGGAGAGAGAGGGAGGGCGCGAGAGAGAGGAGGGAGAGAGAGAGGGAGAGAGGGAGGGAGGGAGAGAGAGGGAGGGAGGGCAGGGGAGAGAGAGAGGAGGGAAGGGCGGGAGAGGGCGGGTGGGAGAGAGAGTGAGGGAGTGCGGGAGAGAGAGAGGGAGGGCGGGAGAGAGAGAGAGCGAGGGAGGGACGGGAGAAAGAGAGGGAGGGAGAGGGGGAGAGAGGGAGGGAGGGAGGGCTGGAGAGAGAGAGAGGGAGGGAGGGCGGGAGAGAGAGAGAGGGAGGGAGGGAGGGCGGGAGAGAGAGAGGGGAGGGAGAGAGGGAGGGAGAGAGCGCGAGAGGAGGGAGGGCGAGGAGAGAGGGGAGGGAGGGAGGAGAGAGGGAGGGAGGGAGCGAGAGAGAGAGAGGGAGGGAGGAAGAGCGCGGGAGAGGGAGGGAGGAAGAGCGCGGGAGAGAGGAGGGAGGGAGGCGCGGGAGAGAGGAGAGAGGGAAGGGACGAGAGAGGGAGAGAGGAGAGGGAGAGAGAGGGAGGGAGGGAGGGAGAGAGATGAGAGGGAGGGAGGGAGGGAGAGAGAGAGAGGAAGGAAGAGATAGTGAGAGAGGGAGGAAGAGAGGGAGAGATGGAAGAGAGGGAGAGAGAGAGGAAGGCGGGAGAGAGAGAGAGTAGTCCGCGGCGGCGAGAGAGAGAGGGAGGGAGGCTCCATCTCTCACTCTCTTCCTCCCTCTCTCACTATCTCTTCCTCATCGCCCTGGCCTACTTTTCCATCCCTCTCGAGCTCTTCTACTTCGCCACCTGCGCCGCCATCTTCCCCTTCCGTTGGATCTTCGTCCAGTTCGGCGCCTTCATCATTCTCTGTGGCCTCACCCACTTAGCCACCGTCTTCACCTATTCTCCCCACTCCTTCTTCCTCGTCCTCGTACTCACCGTACTCTCCGTCGCGAGGAGAAAGGAGGGGGAAGAGCGATTTCCGTCCTGTAACTTCTTTCTCTCCCATAACCTCTCTCTCTCCCATAAAACCTCTCTCCCGCAATCTCTTTATCTCTCTCTTTGTCCTCTTCTCTCTCCCCCGACACCTTCTCTCCCTCTCTCCACGTTCTCTCTCTCTCTTCTCCCTCTCTCACGATGCCCCTCGCTTCCCCATCCCCATCTTCCTTCCTCCTCTCCTGCATGCGGGCATATGCGCGCTTAACGGGAAGGAGGAGGAAAATTTCTCCTCCCTCTCTCCCGCGCTCTTCCCTCTCCTCTCTCCTCGCGTCTCCTCGCGACGGAAATTGCTTCCGTCGCGAGAAGAGGCGGGAGGAGGAAAGTCTTCCTCTCTCCCGCTCTTTCCACTTCTCTCTTCCTCTCATCTGATCTCTCTCCCACGTTCCCTCTCGCGACGGGAATTCCCGCCGTCCCTTCCTCTCTCTCTCTCCCACCCTTCCCTCCTCTCTCTCTCCCCTGCCCTCCCTCCCTCCCTCCCTACCTCTCTCCCTCCCTCCCTCCCTCCCTCCCTCCCTCTCTCCCTCCCTCCCTCCCTCTCTCCCTCCCTCCCTCCCTCTCTCCCACCCTCCCTCCCTCTCTCTCTCGCCCTCCCTCCCTCTCTCTCTCTCTCGACCTCCCTCTCTCTCCTGCCTCCCTCCCTCCAGCTATCTGGGTGACGCCGAACCCGCCGCCGGCTATCTGCCCACGCCAGAAGCAGCGCGGCAACGGCAACTGCAGGTTCTCCGCGAAGAGTTGAGCCCCTCCGCCGCTCTCTCTTCTCCCCCGCGAAGAGTTTAATTTTTTTCCCTCGGCTGACACGTGGCGGCCAGGTGGCTTCCGTCCCCGTCAGCCTCCGCCGTGGACTCCACGTCGATGCACAGCGGAGTCAGATTTTGCCATGTCAGCAGCTGGGGGTAGATCTCACTAACTTTTTGAAAGGTTGGGGTAGATCTTGGAGTACAGGGGAAAGGTTGGGGTAGCTGGTGATAAAACCCCCAATTTCTACTGTCCTTTGGCCTCAAAAGAAATATCACAACTCCCATCCCCCGACCGATGTTTCGCATTAGGGTTCGCCTATCGTCGTCCGGACCGTCATCCGGTACCGGTATCTGACGATACCGGTACCCAATGACCGGTATCCAGTACCCGAAACCGTCATCTAGTTCTTGATGACGGTATCGGATTAAAGGGGGGACCGGGTACGGTATTGGATGGATCCGGTACCGATCCGGTACCGGATGACGGTGTCGGTATCGGTATCGGGAGATACCGGTACCGGATGACGGTATTTAAATGGATCGTGAGCCGTCCGATGAAGCAGTTATCGCGATCAACGGTCGCGATCACGTCTGTTGATCAAATCGGCGTCTATTCGTGATGACCGTCCGATCGCGATCTTGTGGCGTTGATGAGCCAAAGAAGAAACCTTTTGAGAAGATCTTGTGCATCGGATTTAAATCTGACGGTCGCGATTAACTTTGAGTCTCCACCGATCGCGAATGATCTGGACCGTTATAACTCGCGATCGAACGGTCCAGATCATTTAACTTAAATAGAAATCGATCACGTGCTTGATTAAGGAATTAGGTGGCCCGCGATCTACTGGATCCACGTGCGCGATTGATCGCGCGATCGATCGAACGCTCGAAACGCCGCCACGTCGCCTGTAATCGAAATACCGGTTCCGATACCGATATCCGGTACCGACATCCACCGCTAGCCGTTAGCGGATGTCGGTATCGGATGTCGGTATCGGAAACCGATACCGACATCCAGTTACCGATACCGACATCTGGATGTCGGTATCGGGTACCGGAGGTATCGGGTACCGTTTAGGACATTAACGGTACCCGTATCGAATACCGGTATCGGGCGAACCCTATTTCGCATGCGTCTAGCATTTTCGGCTAGAATTTTTAATGCCGAGGAAAGTAGGGTACACCCGTGACACTGATGGCTCGTCACCGAGCGAAGCTGCCCCAGATTCCGGTGAACGTGAATAACACGCAGGACTGGATTGAGCTCGCAACCTGACTTCCTCTTCTCGTCCTTCCTTCCTCCGGACACTCGTTTTTCACGGCCTTCGGCTATCTCGAGGGAATCCTTTTTCCTGGCATCCAACAATGTCTCGGCCGTCTCTCAGACTATAACTGCAAATCCCAGATCGCTCTTTCATTCACTTATTCAACGGAGATGGAAGAATCCCAGACCCTAATTTTTTTCCTCAAACTCTTCTCTCGATAAATTTGTCCGACAAACCTCCCTGCATTTTCGCCTCCTCCAGCCCGAGTTCCGTCGACGCTGAAAAAGATATCCGCTTCGAAAAAAAGAGGCTCATGGCAGCGTCAGTCATCTCTACTCTCTTCTTCTTCGTTGAAGTCTACGGCGGTTTCTTTGCGAACAGCCTTGCCGTACTCACGGATGCAGCCCGTCTCTTCTCAAATACTGCGGTCTGCGCTGTCTCTCTCGTCTCTCTCCACGCAGCTGGATGGAGCGCCACGACCAGAGCTTCCTTTGGATACTATCGTTTGGAGATACTCGCAGCTCTGCTTTCTACACAAATTACTTGGCTTACAGCTGGAGTTCTTCTATATAAAGCCCTCGACAGAATAGTCAACTATGGAGGAGAAGTACAAGGTTTTGTGATGCTATCCATTTCCGTTTTCCGGTTAGTAGTCAACTTACTGGTCGCAGCTCTTGTGAGTCACATCAGCCATGATCGCGTTCATACTGTGGGAGACTGGATCCAGACCTTCGGAATGATGATTGCTGGGGGATTCATATGGTGGAAGCCCGAGTTGAATATTATAGATTCGGCGTGCACGATTATATTTTCAACGATAGCTGCAGTTGAAGCGGTGAAGATGGCGAGAAAAATCGTCGGTGTTTTAATGGAGAGTTGCCCGGGAGAGATCAACGTGAGTAAGCTGGAGAAAGGGCTGCTGGAAATAGATGGTGTGGTTTCCGTGCATGAAGTACACGTATGGGCAATCACGATAGGGAAGGTCGTTCTCACGTGCCATCTAAAAGTAGCCGTCGAAGCTGATGCGGATGATGTGCTCCGGAAAGTCGTGGAGTATTTACGAAAGGAATACGGCATCCTGCATGTCACCGTGCAGATCGAGCGCCGCTAGAAGCTCTCTCTCTCTTTCTCTCTCGCTGTTTCGTTATCTCTACATCTAACTTTATATATATCTATCAAGCGATCTATCTAAATATCAAGATATTCATCCATTTTAAATATATATCCACCGATTCGTCTATCTATCCCCCAGCCACCCGATCTGCCTATCTATCTATCTATCGATCGATCACCCTTGTATCTCTCTCTGCTGCCCCGTTCAGATGTGAAAATACCCAGCGTTTGGTTTTTCGATGGATAACTCTTCATCCCTAGATCATGAATGAGATCTTACATAAATATTCATGGAAGAGATTAACAGAAGTATAAATACAAATCTAAGCAGCATGCTCCGATATGGTTATTATGACAAAGTTGACTAAACGTGAATTTCCCAATTTTTCACCTAGCGTTTTACTGTGAATAAGTCGCATTCTTTCAATAACAAAAAAATTTAATCTCCTATGAAAGAAATCTGGACATAGAATAAGATTAGAGAAAGAGGGTGAGTGAGAGAGGGAGAGATTGTAGAAAGAGATTCAAAGGATTGCATTATTAAAGGAAAATTTTGCAATAGTGGGATCTTCCCTTATTTTTATAGGCTAAAGATGGCAATGCCGGTTATGATCTGCCGTTCTGACTGAATTTCCGCCGGCAATCTTGTCGATCAATTACGACTAGCTCGTCGTCTTGTGGCCTGGCTGGCTACTCGTGTTGTGCCGTGTTCTACAAGCTTGCTTCCTGTTGCTTGATTACTTGGTTAAATCGCTTCTGACTGGTTGAGGTTGATTCAGCTTTTGACTCTTGAACTGGCGGTGTTCGATGAGCAGGTTTCAGAGGTCGTTCCAGCTTCGTTAAGATGAATGTATTGAATACCCTCAAGAGATCTCATCATTGGAAGAACGTTGAGATTGAATCTAATTGTCAGAAGCTTGTGTTTAGGCAGAGATTTTGTGAGAATATCTGCGAGTTGCCCTTCAGTGGAAATAAATGCAACCTTGAGTCACTTGGACTTGACCAATTCACGCTCAAAAGTGAAAATTCATCTCTATGTGCTTGATTAGGGCATGAAATAGAGCATGATGCAATGTCTATCGCGCCGATATTATCCCACCATGGAGTAGGAGTCATTGAGATGGTCATCTTGATTTCCTTGAGTAGAGCTTGTTACCCCAAAAATTTTGTCGTTGCATTTGTCAGTGCTTTGTATTCAAAGAACTTCGGTCTAGTGCAAGCTCTATTGACTGTGAAGGCAATATTTGGTCCCGGGATCGTGAGAGGTGAAGAGCCCTGGCTGTGAAGAGCCCAGACTATCAAGAGCCCTGGCTATGTTTATGTAGAAGTGAGGTTCTACGGTCTCTATTTCCGATCCAATTAAAACTCGAGGAAATGATCATGAACATGGAGTATATAGTGGATTGAGATATTCAATATTTACTCTTCTGAGAATTTTGATCATGATAGCATAACTCTAGATATATTCAGAATAAGTTCTATTCCTAAGAAGTAATGAGCTCTTCTGAGATCTTTTAAATAGAAAATTTATGGAGAGAGGAAATGATACTGAAAATTCCTTGCGAGTGAGGGCTAAGTCCCAAAATATCATCAACATACATCAATTAAAAAATTTGGAATGTTACGATCATATTTATATCATAAATTAGTGTCTAATTTGGAACTTGAAGTCCTAAACATCATTAAATGTGAGGTTCATATCTCAAACCGTTCTCTAAGGGCTTGATTTAGATCATAAAGAGATTTATGTAGGCAAAAAGTGTGATTCATGTCATTTGGATTATTATAGTCAATATATTGTTTGGTATAGATGGTTTACTTTTAATCACCATGAAGGAAAGCATTTGAGACATCTAGGTTATTTTAATCACCAGAAGTTCTTTGGTCCACGAGCATATATAATGAATAAGTGAATTATGATGAAATCATAATACACTGATCATTAATCTCTAAACATATTTTCTAAATATAATTATTCGTGGGATATTCTAAAAGGACATTGAATTACCTGGAAAGAATAACACTATCTGATCCGACTCATATGATGAGTATGGATGATCTTGTAGACATCAATGTGGAGACACTAAGGATAGATAATGGGTGCTCTTTGGAGAAAGAGTTCACTGCATTAGTTCGTATAAATCCTTGAACGGTGATTATACCTAAGTGTTAATCAGGTTGATTAATGTCACGATTGTGTATGTGGTCCTTTTACTTGAGACACCAAAGACATCTTATGGAGAGATGATCGTGTTTTGATTATGACTTACGAATCCCTAGCCACAGGATCTCTAAAACTTCATATATTGGATATAATATAAAGTCATTGAAGATGATTGTATGGTCAAGATGGGATCATCCGCCTTCGGTATTTGAAGAGATTAACTTAAGGAATAAGATGCGATGAAATCTTTGGCTAAGGTAATAGAAATATAAGAGAATGAGTTCCCAATGATTTCCTACATGTATTAGTACTAACTTGAGTGATTGATTAGGGTTTGAAAATTGACTATACCCTAAGTCATTCATGAGTCTCGTGTGGATGAAGAATTATACATGCATAGTAATGATGACAGAAAGGTTCCCTAAGGGAGTTCTTGATGGATATTATGTGGCCTATAAGCCAATCACACTTTCATGTTTCTTGTTTATGTTCATTGAAATGAAATTTATTCATTGCCATTCTTGTGTGATGTTTGCAATGAAGTCCATGAGCATGTGTAATGCCTAAGTAAATTATGATGAGATCATAATATAGTGATCACTAGTCTTTAAACATATGTTCTAAACATTCCTATTCGTGGGATATTCGAGAAAGACATCGAATTATTCGGAAAGAATAGCACTATCTAATCCAACTCATATGATGAGTATGGCTGATCCTATAGCCATCGGTGTGGAGACACTAAGGATAGATAGTGGGTGCTCTTTGGAGAAAGAGTTCACTGAATTGATCCGTATGAATCCCTGAATGGTAATATACCTAAATTGTCAATCAGGTTGATTCATGTCACGGTTGTATATGTGGTCCTTTGACCTGAGACACCAAAGACATCTTGTGGATGGATGATCGTGTTTTGACCATGACTTACGACCTCCTAGCCACGGGATCTCCAAAACGTCATAGATTGGATACGACATGAAGTCCTCGAAGGTGATTGAGTGGTCAAGATGGGATCATCCACCCTCGGTATATGAGGAGATCGACTCAAGGAATGAGATGCAGTTAAATCCTTGGCCAAGGTAGCGGAAATATTAGAGAAGTTGTTCTCAATGATTTCCTACTCGCATCAGTAATAAATTGAGTGACTGATTAGGGTTTGACAATTAACCATACTGGTGGCGTACGACCCCCGTCGCCACCAAGACACGATACCACGGCGCCGGAGGAGCCCTTTTGCGCGCGCGGATCTATCCGCTTATCTTTACTTCTTTATTTCTTTATTATGGATCTTTTGACCCGCACGTGTTTAAGCGGGTCCTCGTTTATTTCTTCTCTCCCTTTAGGCTTCCGGGTGGGTTCTTCCCTTTTCGGGATCCCATTTGTGAAGCCCATTCTTCTTTGTGAACCTTTTATTCTATTTCTATGAGTATGGGTGTGGGTTGTGGGCCTCAAGTGGGCCCTTTCCTCTCTTGGCCCAACAAGGGCTCTATAAGAGGGAAGGGACCCCCACAATCCCTAGCCGTCATTTGAAGAAAGAAAGGAGTGCTCTCCCTCTCAAGTGGCTGCTCAAGGAAGGCCGGGAAGGAGTCCAACCGCCGTCGTCGCCGCCGCGCCGCCGCCGCCGCCGCCGCCGCCGCCGCCACTCCTTGCCCCGGCCACGCTGATACTCCCCTACTGCTGCTCCAGCCGCCGCCGCCGACCTAGCGCCGCCGCCGCCGCCTTCGAGCCGCCGCCGCCGCCCTTGCTCCGCCGCCGCCGCTGCCGTTCAGCACCACCTCCACCTCCACCTCCATCTCCTGCTCCGCCTCCGGCGATAGCATCTCCTCCACGGACCTCACCTTCCGCTCATCCCCCCTCCACCTCCATCTCCAGCCCCATCTCCGGCGAACCGCCCTGCCGCCGTCTCCGGACCTTCCTCCCTCCCCCACGATTTCGCCCTCTCCTCCTCCCCTCCACGGACCATCAATCCCCCAACCTCCACCTCCACCATCATTTCCGGCGAGCTTCCCCGTCGCCGCCACCCTTCCCCCTCCTCCCGGTCGATTATCCCCTCCTAACGACCTCCAAACCGGGCCCCGTCGCCGCCGAAACCGCCTGCCGCTGCCGCCGCCCAGCCGCCGTAGCCGCAGGCCCTCCCTGCCGCGATCGCTGCCCGAACCCCTGGCCTTCCGCTCGCCTCCCGCGCCACCTCCGACCAGCTCCCGCCCTACTCTTCCACGAAATCGCCGCTCCAGCATCTCCTCCACGAGCTACCGCCGGTCGCTGCTTCCATCGCGCCGGAAATCGTCGTCTCGCCACCGCCCTCATCGCGCGTCGCCGCCGCGCGCGGAACCCTAACCGGGGTTGGGGAACGAGCGAACGATCCCCGCTGAGTCAACTCAGCGGGAATCGTTCCCAACCCCTCCCTTCGGTTCAACCGGCTCGCCCGGTCCAACCCGGCGCCCAGGTTCTCCCTGTCTCGCCCGGGGTCGCCCGGGCCGCCCGAACCCGCCTCGAGCCGGAACGAGCCATCCCGAGCCGGCCGAGCTGACCCAGGTAGGCCCCGCCCGAGCCGGCCCAGGGGACGTTCCCCGAGCCGGAACCGGGTCCCCAGCTGACCCAAACCGGTCCGGCTCCACCACGCCTGCAGCCGCCCGGGGCCGCCAACCGGACCGAGCCGGTCCAAGCCGCCTGAACCGGCCCAGAACGGACCAGGCCGGCCCAAGCCGGCCCCGAGCGGCCCCGGATCGGACCAGGCCGGCCCCGGGACCGCCCTTACCCGGCCCGGACCGCCCGAGCAGACACCGGACGCAACTACCCGCCTTCACGTGTTCGCTGCTTTCCGTCCGACTCGCCACGACTTCGACCGCGCCCCGCCCGCGCCGATCGCTACTCCGCGCTCCATCGCCGACTCGCCCGGCGCCCGACCTCGCTGCCGCGCCCGAACGACCTCCCTCGCCCGACCGACCAGGGCTCGCGCCCCGCAGGTTAGCTTCGACCCCTCTTTCAAGTTAATTACTTTTCGAATCATTTCCTTTACTCGTCTCCCACTGCTCGTCGGACGTCGTAGATAGGATAGTACGGCTGTAGGTTCGAGACTTCTGACGCGTGCGCCAGATCCGGTACCGAGCGTGGGCTGCAGCCTCCTGGCTACTCCACGACGAGCGACTTCCACGCTTCCGGACGTGGATCGAGAGGATCTCACCCTACCCATCATCGCGAGTTTCCCCGGGTCACCCGGAGTCGACTCCGCTGATCGGCACGCTTGCTTGCACCTAGGCTTAGGTTAGAGGTCTCATACTTAGGGTCTAGGATTTGCTTAACCATAGGTTAGGGTTGACCGGCTACCTCCGGTCAACCTCAGTCCCATTGATCAGGCACGAGGGGTTTCACCACCGTGTCCTGCATCACATACCCTAAGTCATTCATGAGTCTCGTGTGGATGAAGGATTATACGTACATGGTAACTAATGACGGCAGGGTTCCATGACAGAGTTCTAATATACTCCATATCTCCTAGAGCACGTGGTGTAGCTTGACACCCACCGGGCTGGCGACTCAACCTGTCGATTGGGTTAAATCGATCCTTAGTCAATTAATCTATATGTTGATATAGTTAATTGATAAGAAGGACCAATAAGTGTTATTGGGTTGATAGAGTCATTAATTGGCAAGATATATGGACCTAGAGGGTCACACACATAAGGTCAATGGACGTCGGTGGATAATAAGGGTTTTTGTGAAAATTTTACATTCCCAAAGTCTATAAATAGGGGGAGAACGACCATGATAATGGTGCCCATGCAAGCCTAGTGGAACTTCTCCTCCCTCTTCTCTTCCTCTCGTGGTGACGAGTGTTCAAGAGGAGATCCGATCGTCTAGAGACTGTGTGGATACGCTTGAATGGTTGAAGAACTCTTTCAAATGATCCAAGTAAGTATGAATTTTATTCTATACTAGATGATAGGATCACTTAGAATGGATGATGAGATCATCTATTCTTGGTGCTTCAACGATGTTGAATGTTTTGATTCAACACCTTCCGCTGCAATCATTATCTTGGACAGAGATTTGGAAAGCTTTTCGAGCCTCAGATCCCAGCAGTTCTTACATACTTCATATCTCCTATAGTATGTGGTGTAGCTCGGCACCTAACATGCTAGCAACTTAACCTATCGATTGGGTTAAATTGATCTTTGATTAATTAATCTATATATTAATATGGATAATTAATTAAGGTTTACCAATAAGATGTTATTGGGCCTATTGAGTTATTAACTAGTGAGATATCTGGACATAGAGTTATTAACTAGTGAGTCACACACATAAGTTCTATGGATGTTAATAGATATAGACATAATTTTGAGGATTTTATAAAAAATCTACATACCAAATGTCTATAAATAAAGGGAGAACGACCACAACTTAAGGTACCTATGCAAGCCTTGTGAGAATTCTCTCCTTTCTTCTCTTTCTTTCTTGGTAAAGAGCTATGAAAAGGATATTCAACCATCCAGAGACTGTGTGGATACTGTTAGAAGCTAGAGACTTGAATAACTTTAAGAACTCCCTCAAGGAAATCTTGCAAGTATATTTTCTGATATATACTACATGATAGGATCATATGTTCTTATTGCCTCAATATTATGATCAAAATTTTGGAAGGCTTATCAACCTCAAAACCCAACACTTAATATATATTGAGTTGATGAGTACTGTTAGAGTTTGACCCCTAATCGCCAAGGCTATTGCCCCTCCGACCACAAAGGGCACCTTGCCCAACAAGCAAGGATTCTACCTTCTACATGGGTTTTCACTTCCTAAAAAACCCTAGTTGGGTGGGGCTGAACTAGTTTATACTTGGTAGGACTAGTTTAAGTCAATTAACTTGGTCAAGCCAAAGATGAGCGAGGGATGAGTCAATCTAACGAAGGATGAGCTTATTGAGACAAGAATGAACTGGTCAATTTGAGATTGATTGGGATGAACAATTTGACACAAAATCAATCCAGATGCATGGACACGTAGAAGAAAGAGAGAATGTAGATTAGGAGGAGAGAACTTTGGGAAAGTAGATCAAGAAAGAGAGAGCATTCCATAATAGATAGGGAGAGAGTGAGAAAGGGAAGTGGATGGAGAAGAGAGATATTATGTGGAAAGTAGATAGGGAGAGAGATAACATTCCATAATAGATGGGGAGAGATAGTGAGAAAGGGAAGTAGATGGAGAAGAGAGATAACATGTGGAAAGTAGATGGAGAGAGAGTGGGAGGGGTAAATGGGGAAGAGAGAGAAAGAGAATTGGGAAGTAGATTGGGAAGAAAGGAGAGAGATGGCTATAGAGAGGGTGAGGAGTAGTTGGGGGGAGAGAGTATCAGAGAGAAAGCGCGTCAAGGGGGAGAGGTCTAGAGGGGAGAGAGAGAGAGAGAGTGGGAAAAAGACTATAAAGGCATATTTTCCAGTTTTTTATATCTTTTTACTTGTGGATTTGTCCATACATCCATCTTACTAGCTAAGACAACAAACTACATGTGGTAGGTTGAGATAGATTATACAACCATCTCATTCGCGTCCTATTGTGTCCATTGTCTACATCCTTGGAGGTGCCAAACCTTATTCATGATGTTGAAATTAAATAGCATAAATAAATAAGATTAAATTCTTTATCCAATGAAGAAATTTTGATGGGAAAATGATTCATATTTTGGGAATATTATTATCAGGTTTAGGGTTTTTTTTGAAATTTTGGGCTTTAAAGATATTTTTAGAGACTCATATTAGTTTAATAGGGGTTAAAAAGGGGGCTATTGTCCTTGCAAATCAGATCACAACAAGTGGCTTTATAAGGCCTAGCCACATAGGTGTGGCAGCAAGCTCACATGTCATCCATGTGTCATGCTAACACATTCCAGGGTTTGCAACATGGAGAGCTTGTTAGGCCCAAGTATCCTGCATAGCATGCTTGTGCAGCTCCATGTAGGTGGTTTACTGAGGGTACAATGTTAATATGTGTAACATATTCATAAAATATCAAAGGGCACCTTTCTTTTTAGCGTTAAGAAAATCAGATATTTTTTCAATGTCAGACTAAAGATGATGCTCACATGGCACTAGAACAAGACACCTAATTGGAAACACTAATCATGACCATCCATTGGTAGTGGGAGCCATGATGGGCAGAGCCAATCACGACCGATCAAAGTTGTCCCATCATTGTCACCCACTTTATCACACCCAATTGGAGTGTGACGCTTTGAAGAGCACCCAACCTTGATCCCACAACCTACGTTTCTTATTGCATAATCTTCTTTAGGAACAAAAAACAGACACATAGAAACTCCGAGAGCATTTGATCAAGTTCAATGCAATTAAATGGCTCACATCATGACCATGTAAAGCAAAGGAAAAAAACCCACTTGACACGACACTGAGAGCATGACACTAGGGGCTCTCCAAAGTGTCTAATAGCGGTCTAATGCCCAGAAATCCTTCATTTTGAAATCATGGTATCTCATCATCTAGAGGGAGTTTTAAGCTAAAACTTTACAATAGATCTATTTCATCCTCTACCATCTATTTCATTTGATTTAGAAATTGACCAACAAAATATCATGATTATAAGGATGGGAAATTTTGCCCTCGATGCTGTCGAATCCAAAATTTTCCTCTTCTCTTATTTTTGGTTTCTTTGTTCACTCTTCTACTCTCACCATTGTTATTCCACCTTTCCTATCTTTCCAATTTATCTTCCTTATTTTTGTCTCTTCATCTCATTTACGATTTCAATACTATCTTTCATAAAAACTTATGGAATCATAAATTCATATTCCTTCTTAAACATGAAATCCATATTCATATCTTATTCAACCCTTTCATCTTCAATTAGAAGTATCTAATCTCATTGCCTAGGGTTTCCTAAGGATTCGACTCTTACTTTAGCTCTATATTTAGTGAGAAAACACAATGATTTGCTCCATAATATCAATTCATAAAAAACGACATAAATTGAATGATAGGCCGGATAGAGGCTAGGGCTGCTTTCTACCGCGTCCTTGTGTGTCGGAGATACAAAGTGAGTGCACTAGAAATGAATGGGAACTGGGTCGTCCATGGCGAAGGGGTGTTTTTTCCGTGGACAATGCCACTTAAATATTTTTTTTATTCTCCATTATTTACTCCCGTTTATTTTAGTAGGTGCCAGTCTTCTTCATCAGGCTGCATCGCATCAATATGGATCAAATACTCCATTGGGTGTACATTCAGAGATGGATAAAATATCTTTTTACCCTTAATATATGTCACTAGAATGAAGTTCATCAATCAATATCATCAACTTGTGCAAGTTTTGTGGAATTCGATGCACCATCACTGCTCTTTCCAGTCTTTTTTAAAGGGCACTTTTGTTAGAAGTGTTCCTTCTCCTTGCACCTATGACACAATTGCTTCTTCATCCAATCACTACAGGATGTCCACTTTGATCCTGCTGCACCTTTATTACCTTTCACCATCATGGCCTTCCCATGATCTTTTACATGAGATTCTTGTGCTTGTTGCTTTAGCTCCTCAGTGCACCAAGCATTCTTGACTTCCACATCAATGTTCTCCCCCATATTTGTTTGCGTATCAACAAAATTCTCAGATGAACTTTGCACATAATATAAAAATTGGAGAGGTTGATCCTCTTCATCAACCGTGACATTGACATTTTTAACATCCATGATGGTCTAAGTGAAATCCCTTAGATGATTTTTGACAAACATCCTTTCCTTCATCCACAAATGATTTAACCTTGTTATTAAGTATAGACGATCCGAGCATATGCCTTGGCTTTTTCAAGGTATTCTCCTATTGGAACTCCCTTAACGCCACTTTCAACAAGTTCAACGGAAGAGATGTGAGGGCACGTTCCAAGTAATCTTCTTTCTCATCGTTGGTCCAATCCTTTGGTAGGGCCTCTTTCCCCTTGAAAGCCTTTCGCCAATCTTTGCTGCAATCACATGGATCTCATCTAGGGATGCCGTATATTGAAGTCCTTATTCTGCCTATTGATGATCTGAATTTCAACCCCCCACGGCTGACTTAGGCAGCTGGTATGCAACTGGATATGAGTACCGACCAGTGAAAGACATTGTCTTTGAGACCACCGGTAGATAATTTAAGCAATTGAAGTCTTTCACCAATAACCAGCCAACCAATCAGGCACTCCTACACAAGCTTCACATTCTATGATCTCAACATGACCACATATTCTCTCTATAATGGTAGATATTCAATTATTCAACCCACATCTCTCTCCACACTATGTCCACATCGCACCAAAACCTTAGCCAGCACCTCGAATCACTACTTGGGAAAAAGAAATTAACATAGAAGAAATTAACCCCTCGAAGACGAGATTCCGCTTGACCAAAGGAGACCTTCACCAGAGAGAAATCGAGCTTGAGAATAACCTTATACAGTTATACAGGTCCCTCTTTTTCTTCCCTCCACTGAGTTATAGAGGACAAGATGGAAGGACCCTTCAAGGTTGGGTCTGTGTGTGTCCAACCATGGAATCCTTGTACAGCCATTGTTGGTTCTGGAGGCTGATTTGATTCATGGCTAGTTGACATTGTGTTTAAGAACTTTGGCTTTCCTCCTCCCCCCTTTTGCAGTATTGTTCATAGTAATAGCTAGAGCTCTCAATAGCTAGGTTCCAAGAGCACTGTCTCCATATTTTAGCATGAGGATTCATCAATATTTTGCATGGACAGACACTGCAGGCTGTCTCCATCTTAAGTCCCTTGCTTCAGCCCCACATGACCTCCGTCGACGGTCCTTGAACTGCTGTGACTGGGATCAGTATGGAGAATAAGCCGGGGAAGAACAAAAAGCTGAAACAATTCGAGGATGGTGTTCCTCTGCCCTAAACGAGGAACTCAGCTGGTGATAGAAAAGATTGCATTTTAGATGCATCCTGCAGCTGGATACTTGGGTAGTTGGATATCCTTTCTGCAGGAACCCATCTCCGCAGCAAAGCTAAGTAGCACATAATGTGATCTCTCTCTCTCTCTCTCTCTCTCTCTCTCTCTCCCATATAATTCACAAAAATGAAGAACAAAAGGTTCAACGAGTTTCATCACCATGGAATGATAACACAAAAAATGCAAAGCAGCAGCATGACAGAAGCACCCTGGGACAGTAGTCTAAACATCTCAAATATTCTCATAGCAGATGCAAATTAATCAAAATCTCTACTTTTTCATTGGTATAGTTCAATCATAAACCATAATTTGATTATGATTATGACATTGATGATGCCTGAGAATGTTTCCGACCAATAATGCTGATGGTCTAGATGATAATGATGGTGATAATCATGATGACGCAGGAGCATGAAAGAGATGGTTAACGGGAATTGGAGGCAAAAAGTGCTCTGCCAACAATGCCAGTGGCCTCGATGTATCTCTCCACGCAGCGAGAGACGCAGCTGCTCTCACTTCCGCTCATGCTTGTCCCCGGTTTCGTGATACACTTAGCAAAGCACTTGCTCCGCACAGTCTGCCAGGATGGATCATAATTAAACGTCGAAGGGCAAATAGATGACCAGAGAATAGATAGATGATCATACATAATGGATACGCATACTCCGGATAGACTGTGAATCGAGTAGAGCTTTTTTTTTTTTCAAACTTTGGCCTTCACATGAATGATTAATGCTTTAAATTTCATCTTTAGCAGAACTTCTTCCAAGTTTAAGTTTTCGAACCAATAAATAGATTCCGATGAAACCAGCCAATTGCGCTTGTTTGGTTCACACTTTCTTAAAAAACAGACTGAAAATGGATGATACGATCCGAATGGAGAATAGATCAGCCAGCGGTGTCACAGCGATTTGGGTCTCAGAGGTTACCAATCAGGGCGTGGCATGATGACATTAAACGGCAGAAATCCAAGAAAGTCAAAGACGAAAAATATTTCAGGATCAAAGAAAACACATTCCTCGATTAGGCACAAAATATATCAAATATCCAAGATAAGGTGAGAATACGAGCAGCGAACGGACGCCCGAATATTACATTAAGAAGATTTGAGGAAAGGGCAAGATTTGAGGACACGACATGAGAACCAAAGCATGCAGGAAGAAAAATGCAACTTAACAGTGGATCTGAATTGAAAATTGGTGAAAAGAAACGACGAAGAAAAAGAGAGGGGCGAACCTCGAGGAACTCTTCCGCGTACGCCTGAGCGAGCTGAACCTTGAGCTGGTGCATCAACGCTTCCGACGACGGGGCAGACGACGACGGCAGCCCACCAGACGACGAGGACGAGGAGAACGGATCCATTAGGCGAAGAAAATTCGCCGGGACAGGCTGGAGAAAACCAAGTACAAGGGAAAACCCTGATCGCCAAAACCCTAGCCACCAACAGGAGAAAATCCGATGGCGGGGAGGCAACGATCTTATCAATACCGCGAAATCTTCATTAATTTCCTCAGTAACACATTATTTCATTCTATGAGGGTATATCCTTAAATTCTTTATATCAAACAAACAAATAATGTTTAATCGGAAAATCATGAAATGGAATTTTTAGGTTGATTTATTTATTTATTTATTTATTTACTGGCCTGGCCACGTAGAGATGGAGTCCGCTCAAGAACGATTTGTAATCTTGATCGTCAGATCGTTTGCCACGTCAAGGAAAAAGGACCGACGCTGATTTAGACAAAATTTTTTGCCGTCGGATGGACAAGTAAACTGATCGGACGGCTGAAAATTATGGGCCTTGGCCGGCCCATGTGTAGGAAAACAGTCTGCCACTAGGTCACCCCTATCCTTCTCAGTCGGTCCTGTTGCCAGGACGCCGGGCCGCCGGAGCAAAATTGTCGGCTTGGTGCTCGATTAAAAGCCGTTTCATTAAAATTGCCGGTCGGGAGTTTGATCCATCGCTGGATCTTTGCTAAAGGACCATTCTTTGAATTCTATGATTTATAATTGCAGTAAGAGCAAAGAATCATATCGTTCTAGATTGCTTGAATTCCATAAAATTTTTGGTACAATTAGGCGTAAATGATCATTCTAATATCGTCTACCAGACCTAATCTTAATCGGCCGACAAGAAATTTATTCAAGTCGTCTGCAGATTCTAGGTCAGAGCCCAGGTAGGTCACTCAGCAATTTGCCCCTTACACATTCGTAGGCCATTGCCCTCGTAAAGAGAAACGCCGAGACAGCGCAGAGAGAGAGACAGAGAGAGCGAGAAGGCGCGTACAGCTGCAGGTATTGTCCCCCATGATGAAGCATAAAACGAACTAGCGAACTTGGGGTTTTCGATTGACGAGTGTGCAAGAAGGGCGACGTGGGAGACTTAACCAGTCATTAAAGCTCCTGTCGGACGGGCCATGTCGGAATTGTCGCTCTTGCAGCAAAGAAAGAGAGAAAACCGAGGCTTAGAGAGATACGGTTTGTGCTTCTTATCAGGTATGTGAAGAGATCATTACGATCTTTGCTACCCCAGTTTAGAGGGATCTTTAAATATTGGAAGTGAAAAAAGTTCAGACGCATGGAGAATCGACCAACACGAATACCTCTCTGCGAGAAAGAATACGTGCGAAAGACAAGAGAATAAACTAGCTTTCCTGGCCAAAACCCTAGAGAGCGTTTTGGATGGGTTTGCAGATTTGCAGCTCTCTCTCTTTTTCTCTCTCTATGGCGGCGTACGCTTGGGTGCACGTGGCCGTGGTACCTGCCAGACGAAACTCGAGGAGCCAGGAAGTGGCGTTGTGGGTGAGGTCACGGACCTGCCTCAATCAGCTCGGAGGATGGCGTTACTACTAGGTTTGTCCATCAGAAACGAAGGACGCACGAAGGAGACAAGAAAGAAACCCTTCTGGTGCACAGTGTAGAATGCAGACAAACAGCTGTGCTGGCTGAAATGGAGAGCTCCAAAAGCAAGAAAACGATGCTCGCCATATCTCTTTATTATTATGACGCGCACGCACACAAACTCCACTTCCCCGCGGTGAAGACATCCCCGGCTGGAACGGAAAGCCGATGCCTTGAGGTTGACGGCATCGACGATCTGAAAGCAGGAGCCTTTTGACTCACTTACCCTTTTAACCTCTTCTAATTTCCACATGCATCATCGCAGAGAGAGAGGATAAGAAGAGGAAGAATATGACGACGATGATGACGAAGAACTAAGGAAATGAGCGAGAAAGAAGAAGAAGAAGAAGAAGAATATGATGACGAATTGACGATTAGGTCGATCGATAAGCAACAGGGGCACGAGTCAAAGACTTCGTCGGTTTAACAGTCTGAAATTTTATCGTACAAAATCATGAGTCAAAGAGCTTCATAGCTGATCTTCGAATCAGGAAAGTAATTCCACGATAAATGACTCTACAGGTTCAAGCAGTAATCCCATGATTGTCGCTGTTTCGAAAGAACAAGGAACGGCAGATCAAGAAAAAACCGTTCCTCTTAAGATGTAAAAACAGTGAGATCTTCTGTATGAACTGGGAGAGAAATCTCAGATCCAGCTTTCTCGAAATAACAGTCCAAATTCACGCCAAACAGCCTCACCCTCTTCGCCACAGGAATCCTGGAGATAACCCCATCTCCAGCACCGACAGACGCAGACTGGAACCCTCTCTTTGGCCCTCCAACAGGAAAAGAGACGAGATCAGACCAAGGATACGACGAAGAATAACGCCGAGTCCAGCTTATGAAGAACGCGTTATGAGCTCCTCCCTCTCCGCCGCAGCGCCAGAAGGACACTGTGTCTCCTGCGCGAAGTTGTTTCTCCTTGACGAATCGGCTCCATCCTTTGGTGATGACATAGCTCTGGCTGCTCTTCCAGTAGGAATAGCGGAATCGCCATTGCTTACATGAGGGGTCTAAGAAGCAGAGATGCAGGCCGCACTGGGTTGTAGACGAGTCGAGAGGGAAGTGCCTCTCGGCGTGCTGCTTTGGGATTACGAGCCTGTTGAGCTTGCCCACGTCGCTGGGAGTGACAACTTTGTCGAACATGAGCTCCTCTGGAGCAATGGTTGCAGAAGGATGGTAGTCTCCGGCTGGAGTAGAGGAAGGAGAATAGAGAGAAAGAGGAAGGAGTATATTGAAGGGCCACTTCTCCGTATGTTTCTCCTCGGCGCTTGAAGAACCCATTGCCACGGATTCTAAGAGATAATTGACAGTGGGAAAGGATTGAAGCCGCGAGATTTTTTTCCTGCACTTGGAGATTTCCTTGTAGGGGGAGAAAGAAGACAGGCAAGAAAACGTGGGAGGGGGAGGGTGAGGATTAGGATTGACGCGGCGTTTTCTCCCTTGACTTAGCTCTTTAGCTGGAGACTAGTAGACGGTTAGGTAGTCGCCCCATACATGGATACATGTGAGACTGCGCGTACTGGTTTTGAGTCGAAGGTTCCTGTGGGAGCGTAGAAAGAGAGAGAGAGATTAGAAAATCTCCGGGCCAGATAAAAACCTGTGAGGGTGGGACCGGAGAAGGAACTCCCAGCCTATGGGAAGGCACTCTCGTCGGCGTATGAACAACAACCTTGCCGGAATTCCTCTTCGCTCAAAGACTTTCAACTTTCACGATGGTCTGTCGGTGAGGGAAGGGGATCGACCGAGAGAGCATTGATGACGATGGGGGAAGAAGAAGAAGAAACGGGGCAGGCAGCAGAAGATTTAAAAGAGGATATTTAAAACAGGAGAAAAGACGAATCTTGCAATTAGAGAGAGGAAAGGCTGAGAGAGTGAGAGGTCTGATAAACGTCAACGATTTGTCCTGTCAGTTGATACCATTGTTGATGTCAGCAGAAAGCATTTTTCGATTATTGATATAAAGAAACTGGCGAGTCCATGCATCAACCGCGTCACGGGCCCTACCCTAGCGACTAATTCTTAATCCGGATGCCCGATTAGGTCAAGCAAGGAGAAATTAGATTTCAAGCGACCTACTCTGTTAAAAAGACAGAGAAACTACCTTCCGCGCAGCCTGCTAGCCATCTTATTCCTCATGATAGAGAGATACAGAGGGAGGTATTTGAAAGTTTCCCGAAGGGGGACCGGGTGGAGAGAACAGGAGACGCGGGTAGGTGGCTAGTCTGAAAATCTCACGGTGCCTGGGACCATGGAGGCGTGGACGTTCCCAAGCGGCGAGAAATGGCAGACAAGGACTTGATTCGACTATGGAGCCGGTCAGCCCTCTCCTGCACGAACAGCGTCTCCCTCAGTCCCCCCCTTGTCTCCATCGCCCTCTCCGTCTTTTCCACTCCAATTCTTTAATGCTGATAAAGCTGATTCCGAGAGAGAGAGAGAGGGTGAAGAGAGGGAGGAGAAAGACAAGCTCGGGTCTTAATAGTAAAAGCCTTGGAGAAACAAGAGAACGTGGGACCTACGTGTCCCACTAGGGCTGGGGGACTAAAAAAGAGAAATGAAAAGTCAGCGGATGGGCCAGTCTTCAGCATCACTCGATGATCTTGATGTTCATCCAAGAAATTCTGTATAGCCGGCCTCAAACTTAACTACCGAAACTTGAACCTTGCTTGAGCTTCAGAGAAGAAATCAATGGTATCCAAAAAATATCGAAATCGAAAAAAAATTCCTTTCTTCAAGACATGATCTAGTAAAATGGTATCCAATGTCAATGTCAAGGTCACTCCGTTCTTTCTCAATGCTATGTTGACTTCTTGATATCCAATATCGAATGGGCTATTTAGTATCCCTCCGATCTCCAATCAACTCCGCAAGCATCTCCTATGGCTGTCTCAAATTGTGCCTCACATGATGAAAGTACGTCTACCTTTTGTTTCGATGGGGCCGAACTTAATGTCTTTGATCCCTAGAAGACCATTGTACCCGTTGTACATTTTTATCATCTCGGTCGTCGGCATGGCCACTATCACTGTGACCAGTTAATTTCATGTCTCTTTTCTTTTTTTCTCATTTCTCAAACCAAGGTCTAGCTATCCTTGGCTGTACTTGAGGATCCTCTTAACATCTTCTTGGTGCTAAGTGGTGGAATTCTTCATATGCTCACTAAGAATTCAAACTAAAAACAGAAGGTTAGATCTACTGTGAGTTACATATTTAAGATTTCCAGTTGAGATGTGCAAGTTGTGGAGTCATAGATTAGGATGAACTCTCACCGGGATGAATGTGAAACATGGTACCAATAGAGTGAAAAGACTAGGTGGCAGACTAGAATTCCACTCTCTTTAAAAAAAAATTCAAGACAGGCCGGGCTGACTCTCGGTCTAGTTTGGTCTCTCTATTACATCTGATCATTGTATACCTTGAAAAAATTTGATCCCCAATTAAGAGCTGAGTAACCCTAGGTTCAGTAGTCAAATTTTCTTGTTTATTTGAGTATTGACTTCTTCTGCGTGGCAATATTTCATCCCTATCATTATTAACCCATCCTTCTATACACCAACTGTCAAAGTGAATGTCATTCGTTATGCATTTTCAAGTCAAATGAATTCGCTTGAGAGCTTCTGATGTAATTGAGTGAAAACAGGCACTTATCTACTTCAGTGTACTTGGCGCATAATGCTTGTTTTTGCCTTATAGGTCTTTCCTCAACTTCAATATATGATGCTCTCTCCCTTTTGTGTAAAGCCTTCAAGCCTCTAAACATACACCTCTTCTTTAATTTCCTTATTCTAAACAACCAATTTGAATTCAAGGTGATGTACCTTTCATCCTCACACTACTATAAGAGAAATAAATAATCATTGGCCTCCTTCCTATCTTCCAAGTTCATTATAGTATTTACTATTCTCACTTTGTATTTCACTAATTCTCCATGAGCATTTTTTACTGAGCGAAGATCTCTTTGTAGCTATGTAGCCTTATGACAAGATGGTTAGGACACTCATGCCCATGTCTTATTTTCGATTGTCCAATTTCTTTTCCACGTCATGGAAGATTCTAACATGTGATGAGGTCTACGAGAGCATCTAAAGTCAACTTTGATCCAAAGAAAATTTTCAATTATCATTATATTTTTAATCAAGGCTCTTGAATATTTTAGGAGACATATCTTCATATTTTGATTTAGAATCAGCCTGTTGACAACACAAGATTTGAGCTCCTATCATCGTTGACATGTTCAAGAGTTAGAGTTGATCCTCCTTGTTGATTAGCAAGTTGACTAGTAAGTGTAAATTTAATGGGCTTTCTTCATCATAGATGACATCTCTTTTATTTTATTTTTTGAAATTTAGCCTTCAAAGATTATCACAGTTGAATGCTTTTGAACCACACTTCATAGCCTATAAAAATCATAGGTTTATGAGGAGCATAAATCCAATCAAATGTAAATTCAAGGATGAAATAAATTATGATAACTCACTTCAATTAATAATTTTTTAAGCATAATTTTAAGCAAGGGCTGAATCCATAGAGAATTTAGATTGACTTTGACATCTTCTGAATATGATCATATCGGACAACAAAAATGGTAAATATTTTGGGGAAATAATGTACTTAGAAAATAGGTCCAAAACAAATTTTCAATGACTCAAATTTTGTTGAAATGGAACCTCAAGGAAAAATGAAATCAATGTGAGAAGTTATAGAGAGAAAATAAGCACATTTGGAAAGAGAAAATGGTCAAAATTGGTGAAGTTCTATTCATAAAAGTTTCAAATAGTAAATCTATTCCAAAATAATGATATAATAGATGAAACATGACCCAATTATCCCAAACCACCAAGAAATTCACCTTATTGATTGAAGGTCAAGGGATTTTCCTTCCATGATCTCTTCATGGACATTATACATTGAGCAACAAAATTTCCTCATTTTTTTGTCAAAATCTTAAACCATTAGGCTCTATAAGTCTAGAAGGAAAAATAATCATGAGACTACAAAAATTTTGTCCTTTTAGCTACATCAATGAAGATACTCTAATAATTTGTTTTGTGAAAGTATCACATTTTTGAAGGAGAGTTGATGCATTATCTTATAACATTGTTTTATTGCAGTCTGCTAGCTCAAATGGAATTGTGGCACCCCATTAATTGAAGAGAAATAGCACGTTGAAGGTATCACATAGGATAAGTTTAGAGTGTTAAGATTTCTGCATTTTTAATCACAAATCAGATGAAATTTGAGCATCCATAATGCCCAACTTTGTGGGTTGTTTACAAGCAATTAAAATCCAATTACAATAGATCAATATGAAATATTTTGAGAAAAGGATGCTTAAATCCAATGGATGTGATGCAATTGAAACTTGTGCAAATAGCATTTTCCATGCATATTACTTTGTTTAAGTGAAAGTGGGGGTTTTGATTAGATCACTCCGTTGAACATCTCACTTGATGCTACATAAATAGTAATAATGAAATAATCTCATACTGTAGAAACAATGAAAAAATTCATGTACATAATGTAGGAGAAAGAAACATCATACTCGGGTTATAAGAAAACTCTATCATGGGGAAATAAAGTAGTAGCAATGTTTTCTGATAGGCCTTTAAAAAATCCTCCCAAAAGATAATATTAGAGGAAGGTAGAAATGCATGTCTTGGAGGTAGATAATAGAACCCCCCACCTCCCTTGTTTATATACTGATAACCAACAAAGATGCCGATGAGACGAAACTGCAAGGTCGTTAATTTCACACGGTCTCGTGTCAAAAATATTTCCGAATTTACCAATTTAAGGATTTAATAACAAATAGAGGGGTATAATGGTAAATAAGGGTCGAATACACAGGGAAATAAGGTATTTTTGAGAGATCTTTTAGAAATTGATCAAGTCGAACAATGAATTGAGGTGAGAAATTAGGGAAAATGGTAGATTTAGAAAGATAACCCAAAGACGTTGCCACGGAATCAAAAATCACTCGATTTGGATTAGTAATCGCAAAGAAATCAAAGAGCAAAGTGGGATGAAATTTCTGAAAATCAGAAGAACATAAATCGAAATTGAAATTAAACTAAAGTACGATCCTAAATTACAAATTGATGATACATGATGATAGATTAGAGGGAAAACACGATTTCTAACCCGATATAGCGATTGAAATGATCTAATTAATCGCCGGATCAAAGGCTATTCATTCCGAGATTTCGAATGCAAGCATTGGTGTTCAAGAGACGAATTCTCCTTAATCGAAAGACGAAATCCCACTTTTAATCACTCCGTGGATGCGGAATTGAGTCTAGAAGAGATTAGAAGCGAGAGATTCAAGGATGGAGGGGTGTAGATAGGTCAATTTGATGAATACATCCAAGAATGTCTTACAAAATTGAAGAACACATCAATTGATAGGCGAATTGGGCGTAACCGTCCGATGGATGCGTTTAATCTTCATCAACGGTCCGGATTAAACACATCAAGATGAACCGTTATGCTTAAATTTTGGCCTTCAGATCACAAATGGACGCTCCCGATGAAGCTTCATTTGTATGCGTTATAAAATGCACGAAACCGCCTTCGTTGGATCATGATCCGACGATTAGGATGCCTTTCCACGCGTTGCATCTGGGTCGTTATAACTCCTGTTTTAAGAGCAAGTGTGCGATCTGATGATCCGGTGGACATCGGGCGCATGTGATGGATACGCGATATTCACTTAGATCGCATCCGACGCCTTAAATGATGCCACGTCGCCTGAAATAAAAATAAACGTGGGGAACATAGTCCCACACGGTAAAAATAAGAGGGACTCGTCGGGTATATAAGCTCCACCGATTTAAGGAGTTAGCGTTATTCCGATAATCGGAATGCTTATATGTACTATAACCCTATATTACGAGTAAATAAATATATGCACACACGTGTCACCTTCGCGCCACGTAGGCGCTCGCGTGGGTCCGCGTGGCTCTACCACGTGGCCTTGCGTGCCACATCGCATCCACGCGGGTCCCGTGAAAAATTAAACCCCCTTTTTATTCTTTTTTTTTAATTTTTTTAAAACGATTTAAACTCAAAAATAAATTCAAAAAAATCCAGAAAAATCCCTAAAAATTATAAAAATCATAACATTCCAAATACAACTTCAAATTAATCCAGATTTTTTTTCATTGGATCTGAAATTCAATTATCTATCATTATAAAAAGTCAAAATATTTAAATAACAAGAGATTTAATTTTTATTTCAAAAATACATTCATTTACCTAAGATTTTAACTTAGAAAATTAAATGAATGTTTACAAAAATGATTTCTCTCATTATTTAACTTTAAAAACCACTTATAATCTCATGAAAAGATAGGTTATAAAATCTTTTATCTTTAATTGATCATAATTAACCCTAAATTAATGCATTTTGAGATTATAACATAAAATTGCATGAAATGATAGAAATGCACTCAAAGTATGATAACATGCATATAAATGGAATGTTTTATGCCTTATTTTGCATTAATAATCATGTATTATCATGTTAAGATTGCATGTTATCAGATGCATTTGAGATGCTGAGGCACAAGTTTAGATAAAGATGATGTATATTATAGGACAAATTTTGTGCAACAAAAAATCCAAGGGACAAGGCAAATAGAGTGGTATTGAGATAAGGGAACTGAAGAGGGAAATTATGTCACCCATATGAGAAGAGGGAAGGTGGATACTGCAATGATGGGTGGTTATTGTAGCATTAGCCTAGCTATAGAGGTATGTGCACGTCAATGAGAAGGGTGCACGCTATGTAAAGTAACTTGTAACATTCCAATTCTATGACTTTATTTTGTTGGGAAACATGGTGTTATGGATTATGCCACAATCAGCACAAAAGGTAAGCAGAACCTCAGGGAAAAATTCAAGGGCATTGTCAATGCAAAGAATTCCACGGAAAATGGAACATTCAGTAATGATCTCATTGATGAATTGATGAAAAATTGAAGGACTTGCATGCAGCATGAGGAAATAACCAAGCCTATTAAAGTGTAATCACCACTAGTGAAAATATATTAAAGATGTCCACATGTAGAGGAGGGTCACCAAACGTCACAATTCACAAGTTGAAATGGGAAAGATGGTAGAATAGGATCACCAAGGGGGAGGGCAGGCGTAAGTGGAGCAATGATGTTTGTTGAGTCAACAAATGATGGACTCAATTTTGAGGTGTCTTTGGTCATTGTTGTGTATAGAATTCAGAAAAGAAATTTGTATTACCTCACTTAGCATGAGGATTAAGGATTGAATCCTTCGGGAGACTAGGTAATGAAAATACCTACTGAAGAAGAGATATTTATATAGTGAAGATTAAAATAGAAGAAGATATAGAGAAATATCGACGTATAAGGTGATAAATAGGGTGTGAATGAGCTTCTAAATCTATATATATCTATATGCATATTTTAACATATATAAAATTTAATGATAAGGATAAAAAGAAAATTGGGAGCGGAATAACGGAATGAAAAGATGAAAAAGATGAATAGGAGAGTATGAAAGAATAATGGAAATCCATTGCATTGTGAAAGATGTATAAGAAAAGAGAACAAAACCAAAACTAAGAAATGGAAAGTGGCTCTACACTATCACTGAAATGGATAACAAGGAAAACTCATATCTGAATCTTTGCACAACCTCCTATTGCATGATTAAGAGTCTTCTAGTTCAATAAGAGTTTGATAATTTAAATCGCTGGCTTATTGATGTTGATGCTATATTATATCAATTAATCTAGACCTTGATTGATATTTTTAGCCAAAATGATAAGATAAAAGGTTGTGTGTTTTTCCATGCAGCCACAAAAGGCTCAAATGATTGACCTACATAAACATTGAAACCTGGACATCGATAAGAATAGGCTCTATAATATTAATGTCTAATATGTTATTCAGACTTTTGAGTGTCATCATTATTATCTCATAGACACTCATGTTCTCTCATAAGGAGTTTCATTTTCATTAGTTTTCACACATCTATATGTGTTTGCCATTATTATAGAATATCAATGTTTACATTTATGTTTGTTGATTGTCCTTTTATCTTTCATTTTTATTTTCTTTTTATTCCTTTGTTTTAGAATTTTGATGATTTATATCTAAAACGTTTTTCCTTTTTTTGAGAGTAACTTAAAAACAAAAAAACAAAAATTTGAATAAAAAAAATCTTTATAAAAACCCCAAATGTTCCTTGACAAAAAAAAACATGAAATGGTGCTCTATCTCTTGGGTGGTGAACCCTCTCTCTCCTGGGGACCTCTCAAAAAGCTCTCTCTCACTCTTGTGATAATCTCAATCTCAAGATCAAGAGATCGATGATCTCTTTTTCTCCTCCTCAATGGAGATCAAATCGTCTCTCAAACAATGCCAAAAGGAAATTTCCAATGGAAACCACTTCCAAAGGCCTTCGTATGAATCTTGGTTTTGCTATTTTTGAGTTTTAATTTTCTTTCCCAAATTTACTTCTTGTTTGATTTGAATTTCAACTCTATCCTTCCTAAAGGGATTTCAGATTTCCATTTTATGATTTTGTATCTTTGTCTTTTTGATTTTGTTGGTCTGATTTATTAAAATTTTGATAATCTAATTATCTCTTTTTATTTCAGAATTTCTTTTAAACATTTTGATTTTTCACATTTCTTATTTCGAGCTCATTTTAGGATAGATTACATATCTATTTTTCATATTTCCAAAATCTTATTTTCTAATTATGTTCGTGATTAGTTTTTTATTTAGTTATTTTATTTTCTGTTTTTTCTTATCTTTGAAATTTAATTTAATTTTCTAATTTGATTTAGTTTTCAATTTTTGGTTTTAGCTTTTGATTTTCAATTTTTGGTTTAAATAAAAATTCTGTGTTTCATTTTGAAAGGGAAAATTATCTTTAGGAGGTGATTTATATGCATGTGGGTTTGTCATGTTGAATAGGTGTCAAATTCACCATGAGGTGGTTTAGTATTGATCATTTGATATCAGACATTGATATCCTCATTGGACTAATTACATTTATAAATTAGTGTAAAAATTATTTTGTGTAGCGCTCTCTCACGTTGATTGTCAAGTAATACATCGATTGATTCATTCATCATTTAAAATTTTAGTATCATCATCGTAGAAGCATTAATGATCATATTAGGTAACACGTGGAGTCCATATTTGCATTACTAATACATTGAAGGGCAAAGACTCTGAGTATAAAAGTGGAAGGCAGAAGTCAAAGTCAAACGCAAATAGTAAAAGAAATTCTTGAGGGATTTTTTTCATTTTAACAACTTGCTTTTTATAGCTTGGTACTTTAATTTTGAATTATTGGTTGTTATTCCTTTCTTATTGATGAATTATCTTTTATCTCTATTCTTTGTGCGAGTTGGTTTTAGGAATTAAGATAGTTAGGATCATTTGCACACATTAAGTTGACTTTCAAGTGAGTCATACTTACTAGAAGAGACAAGTTTTATGGAGTTGTCTGAAAAGTTAGCTTGAGGCGTACTTGTTCTTTACCTTGCAAGATCACATGGCATCAGGGATGAGTGACATACTTGGAGTTTTGTGTGGATCGATGAAAAGGCTCAAGGACTTCAAATATGCAAGTTGGCGTCAAGTGGAGTAGGGAGTGGTCCCTGGAGCTCTACGAGTCAACCCGAGAGAAATAGGATGATCGGCATGTGATTGAACGATGACATCAAATTGAGATCGCTAATGATACCATGTGTGGGTTAGATCGAAAGCTCATGTTTGAACTTTAATGTGATTGACCCGACATATATTAGTAATTGCTATTGGGGGAACTAATAAGGTCAGGAAAGACTCCAAAGGGGACTGTCTTCTCCTAGGATTGGTGTGGGGGTTCGGATACTATATCTAGTGTAGGAATGCCATGAGACTTTGAGCAAATATTGATGAATTCATAAAAAGAATTAGAAAAACATAAATATGTAAAAGACACTAAGTCATCCCCCTAGTTAATTCACCATTCAATTAGGGAATTTTGAAGGCAAATAGGATCCTATTTGCCTTTAAGGGGCCTTCCTAATTGCCTTTAATGGGCCTTCTTAATCAAGCCTCAAATGATCATCTAACTATGACTGAGATGATGTTGTTAATAGGATAAGAATTGTGATCGTAATACACCTAAGATAATGAATGAATGATGTCATAATGTATTGAACTCTTAATATGAATGGTATTCAATCAAGCATGAAAAATAATCTCATCAACACACCTTCAAATGATCAGATGAAGACCAAAAAGTCTCTTACTATACCATGAAAATTAGACCACTAATTTGGTCTTAATAAATCAATGAATGGCTCTTAATAGAACTTTAGATTGATCTCTATTGTGACCTAGATTAGGACCTCAAATATTTCCTGCAAAGAGACTTCATCTTGAACACTTCTAATGATCTACTTATCAATGTAAGTCGTTCTCTAAGTTGTCCTAGAAATTTCTCTAATATAAGATCTTAAACACTTCAAAATCTGCCTCTACTATGAAGTTAGAAAATTGCTCTAAAATAAGATCTCAAACACTTCAAAATCTACCTCTATTATGAAGTTGAAAGCTGCTCTAAAATAAAACAAAAAGCAGTTTTAAATCAGCAATACTAGAAAGCCCAAAAATTTCTCTAAACTAACCTCACGAAGAAACTCAATCAATCTAAAATGGAAATCAACACCTTAGCCTATTTTTGAAGATGCCAACAGAATGAAAATGATGACTTCAGTCAGATTGCAATTAGATCCAAAACAAATCACTAATAAACTCTAAATTTGGGCCTAAAAATTACTCTAATAAATCTTCAAAATTACACTTCCAATCAGACTTGCAAAGTAAAAATTATAATCACATGACAAAAAATCTTCATCTGATCCTGAAATTAATCATTGTGTATTGTAGAATAATGATCAAAACTTCACAATCTAAATCTACCAAAAGTGACCTCTAGTTAACCCTTTGATATGATCTCAAAAGCACCTTATGAAAATTAGATATCATGAACTCCTAATGAGGACATCGATTTATCCTATGATCAACCCTTTTGAAAATTTGACGAAGCGAATCCGTGAGGTCATTGAAAACACGCAGACACGCATCAAAAACATTTACCAAATTGACCAATTTAGAGAAATAATCATGAATTGAATAGTATAGAGGTAAATAAGGGTCGAATCCATGGAGAAATAAGGTATTCTTTGAAATTCGATCAAATCGGACAATGAAATGAGCTGAGAAATGAAAGGTTTTGTTAAATTTGGAAATATAACTTGAAGAAAAATCCACGGAATCAAAAATCACTGAATTTGGATCAAGATTTGCGGAGAAATCGACAAGCAAATCAGAGAGAAAATTCTGAACAGAGAAAATCACAAAAAACAAAAATTAAAATTAAAATTGACTAAATCTAAGATTCGAAATTAAAATATAATGTTATAGGAAGAAAGATTAGGACAAAAATATAATTTCTAACCCAAGATATCACTCGAATTGATCCAATTTCTCGCCGGATCAAAGGCTATTCATTCCGCGAATTCGAAGATGATCGTTGGCATTCAAGAATCGATTTCTCCCTATTCTCTCAATGAAATCTCACTTTCAAACACTTTGTGGATGCAGAAATTGATTTAGAAGCGATTGAAAGCAAGAGATTTAAGGATTGTGATGTCTAGGCAATTTCGATTACTTGTAAAAACCCAAGAATGATTTACATCGTCAAAGAACATCTCAATTTACAGGGCAAATTGGGTTTAACCGTTGGATCAAGCTTTTAATATTCTATCAACGGCTATGATGAAATGCATATATGTGAAATTGTTATGCTTAAAGTGTGTCCGTTGGATCGGAGATGGACAACCCAGATCTTGCCACGTCGCGTATGAAGGGAAAAACACATGAAACACCATCCATCTGATCTTGATCTAACGGTCCAGATGCATTTCGTCGGTTTTAATCTCAGCCATTATAAATCTTTTGATGAATGGCTGAGATTAAATCATTTTTATAATGATTTGCCAACGAACAAAAATGCACCATGTACCCCCCCCCTCGACTTAAGTGAAGATTGACGGTATTCTTTTAACCCGTGAATCGGATGCTCCACGCGACGCCACATCACATGCGCACATAAATGCATAAAAATAGTCGCACATGAAAGAAATCAAGGGGTTGCGACATGTATATAACTTATGTGCATCATAGAGAGATAGTGTTATCATGAAAAGAAGGTTTAATCTCTCTCTGCACACACACGCACACACACACGCACGCGAAACACATATGCGACGCCACGTGGGGTGTCCATATGCCGCCACGTGGCGACGCTCTTTTCGTCTGCGCCACGTTAGCTGCCACGTCAGCACGCGATATAAAATTATTTGTTATTCATTTAATTCAAAATAGATCGAATTAAATTCATAAAAAAATTCAAAAAATTCAAAAAAATCTATTAAAATTAGAAAAATTCATTAATTTTAAAAGATTTAACTCCAAATTAATCCAAATTTGTTTCAATAGATCATAAATTTAATGATCTATCATTCTAAAAAGTCAAATTCAATAAATAACAAGAGAATAAATTTTTATTTTAAAAATATACTCATTTATTTTAGAATTTATAACTTAGAAAAAACAAATGAGTGTATAAAAAGTGATTTCTCTGAGTATTTAACATTAAAACCTAATTATCATCTCAAATAAAAAATGGGGATAGTCTAATTTTTAAATATTTCTCTTTAATTTATCATAATTATCCCTAAATTAGTGCATTTTTATATTATAACTTACTTTCATAGAATGATAGATAAACACTAAAAAATATTATAACATGCATTAGAATGGAATGTTTTATGCCTTAATTTACATTAATAATCATATATTTTCATGTATAATTTGCATGTTATCAAAACTCCTAAAGATAGAACTAAACTTATCTAGAGCAAATAAAAAAGGACCTATGAAAATGCTTTTAAAAAAAACCTCAAAATGGACCTAAAGTTAAACCTCAAATAGGCCAAAAAGTATACTTTTATCAAACCTAGACAATATAACTAAAATTCTTATAATCAGATTAATAAAACACATCAAATCGGATTTTGAAAGTTCACAAATGAATCAAAACTTGTAAAACCATCACCCAACTCAAATCTTCGGAAACGCTTGAGAGATCGAAGACTGTACCAGCTTAAGAAAGTGGCATCATCGAGCTTTGAATCTCTTAGGAGAACAAAGGAAGGACATAAAGAAATAAAATATAAATAAAGGATAAAGTCATAAAATTAAATTATTGATCTAAAATAAAATATAATGCTTGAATTAAATGATTGGATAAAAAGAGATCTTGATAGGGTTTTACTATATATATATATGGTTATTATGAAAAATTGTGGGTAACTTTATGGAAGTCTAAATGCATGATAAATAAATTTAAATATTATTCAGATTAACAAGCATGTCATGAAATTGATTTCTAAACTTAGAATCTAGATTATTGTCTATGTTATGAATCGATGATTTTTGTCTATGTTATGAATAATTAAATAACTAATAATAAGAAATGGAGCATTGAGGATAATAGAAAAACTTATCCCTAGAAGTGTCTCGCTTCCTACTTTAATCCGTTGGGCCATTCGTGGGCTCTTGTGGGTCACTCAGGCCTTTTGTATTTGCACCCATGAAGATTGAGCTACATACATGATTACTACTGTGAGATTAGATTACACATCAATTCAAGTCATAGAGAGAAAAGTGTTTCATTCATCAAAATCAACCTTTCATCTTCGAGAATTCTCTCCCTGGTAGATGAGAGATCTGGGAGAGCCAAGGCTTGGAGAATTTGTTCCTTGGAGGTTGGTCAAAGTTCTTCCTTGTACTTTTCTTCACATTATCAAGTTCGAGTGATCATTATTGCCATTTTCTGTGGCCCATTATTCATCTATTATCCATTTTGTAAATCTTCAATCTCGGGGTTCACTTTTTACAGTGGAGTGAAATTTTTTTCTCAAAAGTTAATTGATTCACTTTGACTCAATATTACTGCATTAATGTCAGCTCACAGTGCTTAATATTTCAATGTCCGTAGATAAAGCAAACCCAGCGCTTTCGTTTCAAATAGTGAGCAGGAAAGTGATCATGAAAAAGGCTTTCTGAGAATCAGTGATCTTATATTAGTTTATTGCAACTAATCAGGACGATCATCCTTGGAAAAATTCAGCATTTATCAACATTACCATTCACTTAAAGCTTTCTTAGAACAGAACTTATTTACTTAGCCGGGAAGGAATACCATGATTGGAAATGAAATCCTCGAATCCTTGGCCTGATGAGCCGGTGGCCGTTGAACGCTTTCATGTGTAGAAGCAGTTACTTCCATGTCTTTCGGATCTGGAATGCCCTATCGAGGACGGCTCTTCCTCTTACCTTAGTGGGAAATTCGCTCTCGTCGGCGTTGTTTTGCTCTGGAGTATCCTCTTCGTGGTCCCAGAAATGGGATCCTGTCCTCTTCTTCTTTACTGCGGCGAGCACTGTGTCTCTGTTGCAGATCCCCCACACGGTCACCTTTTGGCATTCGTGATGCACCTCCACAGAGTATATCCCTGTAAGACAACGAGAGAGAGAGAGAGAGAGAGAGAGAGAGAGAGAGGAGAGGTGTTAATCTACATAGTCTGATGGCAAATCTGAAGAGTCCTACGATGAAGCAAAGGTGCTGTTGAGAGAGAAATCACTATATTGAGAAAGGTTGAAGAATTGCGGGAGAGAGAGAGAGAGATATAAATGAAGAGCTGGATGGCAGTAATGTGAAAAAATCAGAGGAAACAACAGCCGGAGAGCGAGAGAGAGAGGTGGATACCTTTAAGATGAGATAAGGCTTTCTTTGTTGGAAGTCAACATCCTGCCTTGAGAGAGAAAGAGGAGGAAGAGTCGCATCCTTGCTACTGGCTATAGCTTTTGGCACAGTGGTTGGCCCTCAACTCCAACAAGAGGTATCTGAAAGGGACCATTGATTTTGGTCTTGTGTATGTGAAAGGCGTGAAGAATCTCAATGTAATTGGCTATAGCGATAGTGACTTCGCCGGTGATGTGGAAGATAGAATCAGCACTTCGGGACAAGTTTTCTTTCTAGGTGGTCTACCAATCACTTGGAATAGCTTGAAGCAAAAGGTGGTGGCCTTATCTTCGTGTGAAGCTGAATATATAGCAATTACGTCAGCCGTATGTCAAGGAGTGTGGATTGCAAGGTTAGTGATGGAAGTAATGGGAGTAAAGATGAAAGCGGTGAAGATTATGGTTGATAATCAATCAGCCATTATGTTAAGCAAGACCTCAGCTCATCACAATAGAACCAAGCACATTGACACACGATATCATTTCATTCGAGATTGCGTCGAAGACGGGAGAGTCGTCATCGAGCATGTGAAGATTGAAGATCAATTGGCTGACATTCTCACAAAATCATTGGGGAGAGTGAAGTTTATGGAGCTAAGTGCTAGAATTGGAGTGAAGAAGGCATGGGACATGAAGAAACTCAAGGAGGAGAATGTGGGAGATGAATTTCTTCCCCCCCACTTCACGCGCGCGTAGCACGTAAATCGGGGGGGTCCCGCGTGAATAGTGTGCACGCATGAAAATCGCCGATTTTCATGCCCCACAGTGCGCACTCAGCAGAAAAATGGGGCAGAAAAATAGGAGCTTATTTTTCGGTTTTTTCCTTTTTTCTTTTCTATAAATAGGGATCTTAGAATCCCTAAATGTATCTATGTACTTCATTTCTTCCTCCATAGAGTTGTTCTTGTGTTAGTGAGTGGTTTAGTGCTTTTTTAGTGGAATATATCTCTTCTCATCCTTCTTCTTCTTCTTTTGAGTGTTTGAGTGCAATTGAGAGTGTGCTCATCATCTTGAGAGGGTGTTTCTTGAGGTGATCAGCAGCCAACAAGTGGTATCAGAGCTGAGGTCTTGCTCCCATTACTCCCAACACTCCCCCCTCAACATCTGTCACATGGCCTACACACACAGTTATGCCCCACTTGGACTTGGCCCAACGGAGATGTTAGCCGCAGGATTTGAACCCCCAACCTTGACTCTGATACCCATTGATGGAGTTAAGCGCCTACCACTGTGCCAAAAGCTATAGCCAGTAGCAAGGATGCGACTCTTCCTCCTCTTTCTCTCTCAAGGCAGGATGTTGACTTCCAACATTCTTCACCTTCCTCTCGCAGCCATGGGAATAAAGCGGCACCTTCAGCTCAACGTACTGAGGTAGGACATTCTTGGGGAAGGGAAAAATCTGCATATTCTCCATTTCACTCTCCCTCCTTGGAATCCACTATCTCCGTTCCGATATAGGCATATCTCTTGTTACACTATCTCTCTACGACGCACTTCTCTCTCTTGGCATTTGTAGTGGAATCAATCAGTGCTTTGCCATTCCCCACCCACCAATCTGGACTGTTCTACTCGTCGGTGCCTTTGGTCCTTTCTCTTTCCATCTCAAGTTTTCCTCCGTCTCCCGTTGCTTCATCTGAGGTCTCCTCCTTTACGGGAGTAGATGGCGGCATGGGGCTGTCAATAGCGGCCGATATGAGGAGGAAGGTGAGTTGCTGACCACGTTTGTGCCAGCATTTTCTATCGTTAGGCTGAGCTGAAAACACGTCATCTGGCCCCGCATGCTTTCTATCATAAATCCATTATGGTTCTGATATACTTATTAAGAGAGAGAGAGAGGACAGAAGTAGGCATAAATATATTGGTTTATAAACAGTCACATAAATACATAAATGTAATGATAAAGAGAGAAAACTAGAGATAGAAAGATGGTAAATAGATAGATAGATAGATGAAGTGTTCCAATCCTCAAGTTTGATAAGTTTCTAGCCCCAGACTGGCCAGACGACGAACTTATTTGCATTGAAAGTTCTGGCCCCTTGACTTTAAAATGAATAATTCTCTAATGGCGAAACTAAATGAAAAATCTAGAGCTCATCCTCTGTTCTAATCTTGACCGCGGGAAGGTGCTCCGATTTGTCTCCAATGAAGCCTGGACCCAGATTGGACGAATCTGATTCGCTCACTGACAAGCATCTTAATGTCATCCTGAGACAAGGCATTGACAAGCACAGGACTGTTTCTTAGTGATCTTCAATGAATTATTGATATGCATTGTCAACCCTAATCAGAGTCCATTTGAACGTAGTTCTCTTATCTTTTCACTTAGTGGACGCCTTGGCACTTTTCAAAGAGGGAAATTGGTGGATGTAGAGACCTGCAAGGATGCTGACCAGCTTCCTCTAATTGACTTGCAATAGAAAATTCTTGATGAAGGACTTGATATTTTATAACAAGCTCTATTGCTTGAACTTGTGTTGTCTTCTTAGGGGCATTGGCTATTGACTAGATCTTGGATTCCACATAGAAATCTATATACGTATATTTATTCATTGTCATTCTTGTGTGATGTTTGCAATAAAGTCCATGAGGATATGTAATGGCTAAGTGAATTATATTAAGATTATAATACATTGATCACTAGTCTTTAAACATATGTTCTAAACATTCTTATTCATGTGATATTCAAGAGTGATATTAAATTATCTGGAAAGAACAGCACTATCTGATCCGACTCATATCATGAGTAGGGCTGATCATGTAGCCATCGGTGTAGAGACACTAAGGATAGATAGTGGGTGCTCTTTGGAGAAAAAGTTCTCGGGCCCAGAACCCATTGGTCTCATGATCGGAACCTGGCACTGATACAACTATTGAGTTCTGAGGTCAATAAACTTTCTAAAATTTTGATCAAAACATCGAATGAAGCGAAATAGATTGAATTAGATATTCAAAATATTGAGACACCAAGAATAGATGATTTTATCATTTAGTATGTGTGAGAAAACATACTTACTGGGTTCCCTTGAAGGAGTTCTTGAAGCTATTCAAGTATTTAGCCTCTAGCTTTATCCACAACGTCTCCGGATGATTAGATCTCCTCTTCACCAAGAGAGAAAGAGAAGAAAGGAGAGGATTCTCACAAGGCTTGCATGAGTACCTTAAATTGTAGTCGTTCTCCCTCTATTTATATACATTTGGTATAAGATTTTTTTTATAAAAACCCTCATAATTATATCTATATCTACCAACATCCATAAACCTTATATGTATGACCTTTTAGGTCCACATATCTCACTTGTTAATAACTTTATAGACCAAATAACACATTATTGGTCAACATTAATTAATTATCCATGTCAACATATAGATTAATTAATCAAGGATCGATTTAACCCAATCGATAGGTTGAGTTGCCAGCTCACTGAGTGCTAATTTCATGCAATCGATAACATGAAATTTCATGCATTAAAATCATGCATTTTATGCATTTATTCTTTGAAATATAATCATAAATGCATGTTATCATGAATTAAAATGATTAAAATGATAATTTTATGTTTAAAAGAATGTTCTTGATTTTTCATAAATTAACACCATTTTAAGAGCATTTATTCTCAAATAAAGAAAGAAAGGAAGGAAGCCCCTCTCTCTCTCTCTTTCTCTATCTCGATCACCTCTCTCTTCTCTCCTGTTTCTCTCTCTTCCCCTCTCTCTCCCATTCGTTCTTCTTTCTCTCTTGCAACCTCTCTCTCTCCCCCGTTCTTTCTCCTCTCTTTCATCCTCTCCTTTCTTCTCCCTCACTCTCTCTCTCTTCCCCTCTCAGAAAATCACCCTCTCCTTCTCCTTCTCTCTCTCTCCTGAGCCTCTCTTTCTCGAGACGGAGAGGTGAACCTCTGATAACATGATATTTATACACTAATTTACATGATTATTAATGCAAATAAAGGCATTAATCATTCCAAATATATGCATGTTATCTTATTTGAAGTATATTTCTATCATTTTGTATTAATTCATGTTATGATCTAAAAATACATTAATTTATGGGTTATTATGCATAAATAAACATTATAATATTTAATCCTAATTATAATTGAGATCATAATCATTTTTTGAGGATGAAAATATAAGAGAAAAGATATTTATTAACATTTATGTATTTTTATAAAGTTATTTTATAAGATACATAAATGTATTAAATTAATTAAAACTCATTCTCTAATTATTTTAATAATTTGACTTTTTATAATGATAGATTATTCAATTTCTGATCCAACAAATTAAAATTTGACTTAATTTGGAGTTGTATTTTGAAAGTTATGATTTTTCCAATTTTATAGAATTTTCTGGAATTTTTCTGATTTTATTTAAGTTTATTTTCGATTTTTAAAACATTTAAAACATTAAATAAATAGAAAAAAGGGGATATATGTCGCGCGAGCCCACGTGGATGCGACGTGGCGCCCAAGCCCACGTGGCAGCACCACGCGGACCCGCGCGAGTGCCTACGTGGCACTGAGGTGACGTGTCATTTACATATATATTTTATTACATACGTTATAGTACATATAAACCGCTCGTATAGGACATCGCTAACCTATCATTTAACCTCACCTTATTGATGAGATGAGACCGCGAAGTCGTCGATTTCACACGTTCTCGTGTCAAAAATTATTCCGAACTTACCAATTTGGGGAATTGAGAGTGAATTGAAGGGTATAATGGTAAATAAGTGTCGAATCCACAGGAAATTAAGGTATTTTTGAGATATCTTTTGGAATTTGGTCAAATTGGACGATGAATTGAGGTGAGAAATTAGGGAAAATGGTGTTTCTAGAAAGATAACTCAAAGATCTATCCGTGGAATAAAAAATCGCTCGATTTGGATTAGTAATCACGGAGAAATCGAAGATGGAAGTGGGATGAAATTTACGGAATCACGAAGAACACCAATTGAAATTAAAATAAAATTAAACTTAAATTGAAATCCTAAACCTAAAATTGATGATACATGACGATAGATAAGAGGATAAACTTGTTTTCTAACCCGAGATAACGATCAAATCGATCCAATTGATCGCCAGATCGACAGCTATTCATTCCGCGAATTCAATCGTGAACATCGATGCTCAAGAGACAAATTCTCCTCACACGATCGTCGAAATCTCTCTTATAAACACTCCGTGGACACAATTTCGAGTCTAGAAGAGATTGCAAGAGATAGATTTAAGAGAGAATGGGTTTAGATGCGTCGATTAGATCAAATCCATCAAGAATACATAGAACGACGAAGAACTCGTCTATTTATAGGGCGAATTGGGGAAAACCGTCCGATTGATGCGTTTAATCCGCATCAACGGTCGAGATTAAACACATCAATTCGAAACAGTAAGGTTAAATCGTGGCCGTCAGATCTCAGATGAACGCTCCAGATCGCTCCGCTTGATATGCGTTTAAAAACGCTTTGATTTGTGCCCCTTGGATCGCGATCCAACGGTCCAAATGAATAACGCACGATTTAATCTGGACCGTTATAATCCACCTTTAAATCGCACGTGGTCTTGATCGTGATCGGTGGTCCGCGCACCACGTGATCAATGCGTCTGATGCCGCCACGTCGCAGGTAATCTCACCGTTATAATTCCTTTTAAATAGCACGTGTTTTGATCGCGATCAGTGGTCCGCGTCCACACGATCGACGTATGGATCTTCCGATGCGCCGCCGATCCGACGCTCCTCGTCGCGCCACGTCACCTGAAAGGTAAGTACAGCGTGTGGATTAGTCCCACACGGAAAATAAAAAAGAAAATCGTCGGGTTTATAACACCCGACGATCTAAAGGGTTAATAACCCTTCCCATCTAGGGAAGGCTGAAGACCCATTTATATATATGTAATATATGAAATAAATAAAATATATGCCCCACGTAGGCACCGCGTGGGCTCGCGTGGCGCTGCCACATGGCCTCAGTGCCACGTCGCATCCACGTGGCCCGCGCGAAAAATAAAAAAGATTTTTGCCAATTTTTTAATCATTTTAAACGATTTTAAATCGAAAATGAAATTGGAAAAAATCCAGAAAAATCCCTAAAATTGTAAAAATCATATCTTTTAAAATACAACTCCAAATTAATCCAAATTTCTTTCATTTGATCTAAAATTTAGTTATCTATCATTTTAAAAATTCAAATTATTTAAATAACAAGAGATTTAATTCTTATTTCAAAGATACATCCATTTCTTTAAGATTTTAACTTTAGAAAATTAAATGAATGTTTATAAAAATAATTTCTCTTATTATTTAACTTTAAAGACCACTTATAATCTCAAGTAAAGATAGGTTATAGAATCTTTAATCTTTAATTCATCATAATTAACCCTAAATTAACGCATTTTGAGATTATAACATAAAATTGCATAGAATGATAGAAAAGCACTCAAAGTATGATAACATGCACATAAATGTAATGTTTTATGCCTTAATTTGCATTAATAATCATGTTTTATCATGTTAAGATTGCATGTTATCACACCCCCCAACTTAAATAATTTCTAGTCTCTTAGCAATTTCCTATAGAATCTCCCTAGAAAGTCCTTTCCACTTCTCAATCCTACTACTAAAGAGGTGAAATGTATATAAGTATGATTACTCTTCCTCATAGTGTGGACCATAGTGATCTAGATTCCATTTCTAGGTTGACTTCTTTAGTGCATATTAGGGTAGTGCTCATCGGCTGATGCTCGAGTCTAATTCTCAATTTTGATCGAGGTGAGCATATCTAGGGTTTAATGCTATGGGGATGAAAAGATCCTCACACTCTCATGAGCAGATGTAATCCTTACCCTCTCCATAGATTCATCACTCCTTCCCTCAAAATGGAGGCTACTTAGTGTTAGAATTCCCCTCAACTTATCTTCCTCCTAAAAAGAGTACAATTGCAAAGGTATTCCTATCTTTGGGATGCAGCGTTTGAGGTGGTTGAAAGAAATTTAAAGACACTATCTCTAAAGGAATGATGTGGTTAAAAGCAAACATGTGTGTAAATAAAATGGATTTTTAAAAGCAAAGATGGTACCACTTATTCTAATTTAGCTCCCAAATGATGTGGATGGTGATCGATGATAGGGATAGATGGAAATGGTAGAGATGGTGGTGGAAGAAGAGAAGATATTCCTCTAAACTTATTCTCCTTCTTTTCACTTCTTCTATTTCTCTCTTTTTCTTTCTTTTTCTCCTTCCTTTTTCCTTGCCTCTTTCATTTCTTTTTCTCTTTTGTTTTTCTTTTGTAACATACTTCAAAATTTCAAAAGAGTTTACACAAAATAAGGATATGGAGGAGTTGTTTCGCGATTTGAAGAGAGTTTGCCAAAGTGCGAAGTGTAATGTTTGAAGGGATATGTCCATGTGAGAGAAATGTGGAGGAGATGTGATGGATGTGTGAGTCACTTGGGAGTGTGATTATCATAACTGAGGTTTTAAAAAAAGTGGTGTAACTATTTAACTGCTTTGGAAGAGATAAACTAAATGCCTATAAGGGAAAGATAGGTATTTCCAAAAAAATGATGGATCATTGCACTCTTTTAAGGGAAAGTTCATAATCGAGGAATTCCCACACTAAGTAGGTTCGGCTGATGTAAGGTAAGGTTCATAATCGAGGAATTTTGCTTGAACTTCACTCAAAATCTCTCCATTTCAAATCCATAGCACTTCAACCTTCTGATTACTCATTTTTCCTCGGTGCCTTGTTAGATACCCAACCCCAAAGAAGTCAACCATTACGAATATTCCCATGGTTTATCTAGATCACTTGATTTTATTACTCAAAATGTAATCATATGGGCTATTAGGCCCTCATTTCTAAATCTCTAGTAGATAAGATCTCAAACTTTCAAGACTTCTAAGGTGGAGAAGAGGATTAAAAATTTGGAAAATAGGAGTTTTTAGAATTTAGATTTTTTAAATTTTTGAAAAATTGTTGAATTTTTCTAAGTCCTCACCCCCCAACTTAAACTCTTCATTGTCCTCAATGAAATTACTATGCTCATGATGAAAGATAGCAAGAATAATGATCATGGCATGAAAAAGATGATAAAATGTGGTAAGGAGAAAAGGGTTTAGAAAAACTCATTTGAGCTTTTTGATGCTTGTTCACGGGATTTCTCGTGCGTGCGCCCTTCATAATATCGTTCTTCGACAATGTATTTATTCTGAAAAATAAACTAAAGGAAAAACACAAAAAGGATAACTTTGGGCTGCCTCCCAATAAGCGCTAAGTTTAACGTCTTCAGCCAGACTCGTTTAAGCTCATATAATCCAAAAATTGATGTGATTATTATGAATAAAAACTTGATGCATGATAAGAAAATTCCTCAACATCCAAACCATAATTATCCTTATTATGAATAATAAATCATTATACTCTATCATTTGAAAGTGAAATTTTGAATTTATGCATGAAATTCAAATCATATCATCAGATCAGATTCATGTAATCACAAATTAGTGGAGATAATATATTATAGATATATTATATTATAGATATAAATATAGAGATATAGATATATTTTTTTCGAGAAAAAATTTTCTATCGATAGAGCGGTTGAAATTTAGATTACTTCGAATCTATCATGGCCTAAGTCTACGCAGAGCATGGCTTCGATGCGGCCTAGGACGACGAGAAACTCTAAATAACCCTAGTACAACAGGCTTTTTCGTATAGAATCGTTAATTTCAATAAAGATAAAAAATTCAACAATGATTTAGAAAATCAAGTCATGCATGATTCCGTGAGAGCTTGGCCCTCTTAAAATGATACATGTGAGCAATAGACCGTAATCCTTAGAAAAGGGAAAATTACTCAAGATGGCATCGAATTGAGGATCATTTAAGATAGATTTCATCTTCGGAAGGCATTAAAACATGTTTTCTAAATGAATGACATTTCATGAAAATAATTATATACTACTAATTATCAAATAATGGCAAAGATCATACCTAGGTGTCGGTATCCGTGAGTGTTTAGAATTTCTTAACCCGATTTTGAAAAATGATCGCCCGTAATCCGTAGAGAAGGGGTCGAATTCACTTATTCTCATCGAATTAAGGATCACGAAGATGGCATTCACTTTGGATCACTCAAATTATGACCGATGCGAGTTAAATTCAAGAAATAAAAAGAAAAATCCGATGTTGACCAAGTCAAAATTGACGAATTATCTCAAAAATATGCCTTAAATTCCCCGGCAACGGCGCCATTTGACGGGACGAGACCGCGAGGTCGTCGATTTCACACGGTCTCATGTCAAAAATTAATCCGAACTTACCAATTTGGGGAATTAAGAGTGAATTAAATGGTATAATGGTAAATAAGGGTCTAATCCACAGGGAATTTAGGTATTTTTGAGATATCTTTTAGAATTTGGTCAAATTGGATGATTAATTGAGGTGAGAAATTAGGAAAAATGGTGTTTTTAGAAAGAAGACTAAAAGATCTATCCGTGGAATCAAAAATCGCTCGATTTGGATTAGTAATCACGGAGAAATCAAAGATGGAAGTGGGATGAAATTTTCGGAATCACGCAGAACACACATTGAAATTAAAATGAAATTAAACTTAAATTGAAATCCTAAACCTAAAATTGATGATACATGACGATAGATAAGAGGATAAACTTGTTTTCTAACCCGAGATAATGATCAAATCGATCCAATTGATCGCAGGATCGACAGCTATTCATTTCGCGAATTCAATCATGAACATCGGTGTTCAAGAGATAGATTCTCCTCGCACGATCGTCGAAATCTCTCTTATAAACACTCCGTGGAGACGATTTCGAGTCTAGAAGCGATTACAAGAGAGAGATTCAAGAAAGGAATGGTATAGATTGATCAATTAGGTGAAATCCCTCGAGAAGGAGTACAAACGACGAAGAACTCGTCATTTTATAGGGCGAAATAGGAAAAACCGTCCGATCGGTGCGTTAAGCTCGATCAACGGTCCAGATGAAACCGCCGGAGAGTGAATCGCTACGGATAAATCCTGGCCGTCCGATCGCGATCTGACGCGTGAGATCAGGCCAGGTGTGGAGGCGTTATAAAACGCACGAAACGGCGTCCGTCGGATCTTCATCGAGCGTTCAGGATGTGTTTTGATGATTTGAGAAGTCCACCGATCGCGATTGATCCTGACCATTATAACTCGGCAGATGAACGGTCGAATCAATCGCAGGGCTTCACTTAAGTTGTTTTTATAACACGTGCATTGATTGAAGATCGGGTGGACCTCGTGTCCACCGCATCGACGCGCGGTCTGCATCGCGATTTTGATCCAATGCTCCTCGTCGTGCCACGTTGCGTAAGATCTATCCGTTATAACTCTTCTATCGCACACGTGCTTGATTGATCATCTGGTGGACCCTTGTCTCTGCGATCGACGCTCACCGATCGATCAGCCGTTCGATCCAACGCTTCGATGTGTGCCACGTCGCTTGCATTTAAGAACATTGTGTGGGACTTTAGTCCCACACGGAAAAAATTAGTGAAGTCCGACGGGTTTATAAGGCCCGACGGATTAAAGGGTCAATTACCCATTCCCATATAGGCAAGGCTGAAGACCCATTTATATATATGTAATATATGAAATAAATAAAATATATGTGCCACGTAGGCACCGCGTGGGCCTGCGTGGCGCTGCCACGTGGCCTCAGTGCCATGTCGCATCCACGTGGCCCGCGCGAAAAATAAAAAGATTTTTGCCAATTTTTTTAATCATTTTAAACAATTTTAAATCGAAAATTAAATTGGAAAAAAATCTAGAAAAATCCCTAAAAATTGTAAAAATCATATCTTTTAAAATACAACTCCAAATTAATCCAAATTTCATTCATTTGATATGAAATTTAATTATCTATCATTCTAAAAATTCAAAATATTTAAATAACAAGAGATTTAATTCTTATTTCAAAAATGCACTCATTTCCTTAAGATTTTAAGTTTAGAAATTTAAATCAATGTTTATAAAAATAATTTCTCTTATTATTTAACTTTAAAAACACTTATAATCTCAAGTAAAGATGGGTTATAGAATCTTTAATCTTTAATTCATCATAATTAACCCTAAATTAACGTATTTTGAGATTATAACATAAAATTGCATAGAATGATAGAAATGCACTCAAAGTATGATAACCTGCACATAAATGTAATGTTTTATGCCTTAATTTGCACTAATAATCATGTTTTATCATGTTAAGATTGCATGTTATCACTTATATACCCGATGATTTGCTTTGTTTTTCTCCGTGTGGGACTATGTTCCCATGTTTTCGTTGATTGCAGGACCAATGGCACAACGTGGAGCGTCAGATGAAATCTGCGATGAACGAGCTGTGTCGATGCGATGGACACGAGGTCCATCAGATCAAATATCGCGCGCGTGGCTTAAATCGGACTTAAGTGAAATCATCGCGACCGTTGATTTCACGAGTTATAACGGCTGAGATTACTTTAGATCAATGGACCTTTCGACGAATCGTGATTGTTGGATTAAAATCCAACGAGCAAATCAAATCGACGCGATGTTTCATCAATGCAACGTGGACTCACCTCGACCCTTGGTCAGCGATCGGACGGATCAAACTTAACCGTGTCGATTCACCACAAGATGCCTTATCCTAGCTATCGATCGTGCGGAGCATCTTCATCCAACGGCTGCGCCCAATTCTTACCTCTTTAAATGCAGTTGTTCGCGACGGAAAGAACTACCCGTGAATTTTCGAGCAATTCGAACTGTCCAGACACCCGATTCACATGCCGTTTGATTCCTTGTATTCTTGACCCATTTCCGCGTCCAACGACTACTTGAAATCAAAGTTTGATTGAAAGAGAGGAGAATTCACATCTTGAACTTCAATTTTTGTCTTCGGAAACTCGGAATGAAAAGCCATGCATCCGGCGATTAATTGGATTATTTCGAAGGCTAATTTGGGTTAGATTGTGTGTTTTAATCTTAATATTTCATCATTTAGTGTCAATTTTACATTTTGAATCATAGATTAAGTTTAATTTCGTTTTAATTTCTGTTTTTAATCAAACTCGCGATACGAATTTTCTCTTAACTTCAAACTTCGATTACTCTGCGAATTCTCATCCAAATCACCTGATTTTTGATTTCATGGATTCGTAATTGAGTTATCTTTATTAATATACTTAAACGCCCAATTTTTAATCTCAATTTGTTGTCCGATTTGACCGAATTTCAAAGATATATCTCAAATTTCCCTAATTCTCCGTGGATTCGACCCTTAATTACCATTATAATATCTAATTAAATTGATTAATCATACTTTGATAAGTTGAGGACTTTGTTTTGACACTAAATCATGTGCATTCAACGACCATACAAATTAGTCTCGTCAACCTCTCCGTCTCTCCTCGCGTCTCCTCGCAACAGAAATTAGTTCCGTCGCGAGGTAACCGCGAGGAGAACTTCTCTCCCACGTTCTCTCTATCTCTTTCTCTTCCTTCTCTTCCCCTCTTTCCACGATCCCTCTCGCGACGGAAATTATTCCATCGTGAGAAGAACTTCCTTTTCCATCGTGACCGAAGAGGCGGGAGGAGGAAAGTCTTCCTCTCTCCCCTCTCTCTCTTCCTCTCTCCCACTCACTCTCCATTTTTCTCTTCTCTCTCATTCTTTCTTCTTTCTCTCTCATAATCTCTCTCTCTTTCTCTCTCCTCTGTGCTCTTCCCTGCTCTCCCAGTTTCTCTCCTCTCACTTTCTCGCTTTCTCTCTCTCACGCAGATAACTTCCTTCTTCCGCTTTCTCTTCCTTCTCCCTCACTCTCTTTTTCTTCACTTTCTCTCTTCCTCCGTGAATGTCTCTCTCTCATGACGGAAAAGAATTCCGTCGCGAGGAGAATCGGGAGGAGAGGCGCGTGCCTCTCCTCTCCCTTTCTCTTTCACTCGCGCGCGCTCCCTCTCGCGACGGAAATTATTTCCGTCATGAGAGGAGTTATCCTCTCTCCCTCTCCTTCCTTCTTTCTCTCTCTTTATCTCTCTCTTTTTCTCTCTCTCCCTCTCTCTCTCGTTGTCTTTCTCTCTCTCTCTCTCCTCGGGTCTCCTTGCCACAGAAATGGCTCACGTCGCGAGGAGAGCTCCTCTCTCCCGCGCTCTCCTCTCTCCCCTTCTTCCCTTTCTCTCTCTTTTCAAGTTTTGCAGGTCTGACCCATGCGTTGACTGGACCGATTTTGACCGGAGCAGTTTGACGTGGATACTTAAAGAGAGAGGACATCAAATCAACGACCAAAAATGCTCTAGACTAAAATCGTGATATCTCACGATCCTGATGGAGTCACATGCTGAAATTTCGTGGGCATGATCGTCATTTCAAGCTCCACGAATATGCTGGGGTTATCAATGTTTTTTTTGTTTGCTTCTAGCATTGGCTAGCTAGAAGGAAAGAAAGCAACGATGGATCATTTTTCATGTGTTGAACTTCATTCTCACTGAGTTTCTTCCCTTTTTTGTTCATTCTTCATGTTGGATGCAAGACGCCATGTTCGGGCGAAATATACGGCTCTCGAAGGTATGTTTCAATTAGGGAGCATCACTGGATTGTACTTTCACCACGAATCTTTAGATTAGGATCATCTTCTATCCATTCCTTCTATTTTCTCATCTATTTATTAGCATTTTCTCATTTACAAACCCTAAAAATTACTTTTCCATCATCGATCAAGGGTTTCCAATCTCTAAAAAGAGTTTGGAAGAACTTGCTCAGTTCATTTCATCTCCACACATTTTCTTCCTTTCATCGATCATTTTCGGTTTCTAAATCTAAAAATACAAAAAAAATAGCTTCTGATTTCAATCTCTTAACCTTCCTCCCTGTAGATTCAACCTCGACTTGTAACTGTTCTAAATTAAAAATTAGATTTTGAAGAGTTGAGTATAAATTTGTTTGATACGTAAAATTGCGCATTCAATGACCGCGTTCTAACGCGTATCACTATACCACGTACTCTAGGAGATATGAAGTATGTAAGATCTCGCTTATAGAACGTTTTCGTCATCAATTACCATGTATGTATAATCCTTCATCCGCATGAGACTCATGAATGACTTAGGGTATGGTCAACTGTCAAACCCTAATCGATCACTCAAATTAGTATTGTTACGAGTAGGATATCATCGGAACTCTTTCTCTGATATTTCTACCTTGGCCAATGATTTCATCGCATCTCATTCCTTGAGTCAATCTCCTCAAATACCAAGGGCGGATGATTCTCTTTTGATCACACAATCATCTCTGTGGACTTCAAGTCACATCCAATATATAACGTTTTAGATATCTCGTAGATAGGGATTCATAAGTCATAATCAAAACACGATCATCCATCCACAAGATATCTTTGGTGTCTCAAGTTAAAGGACCACATAGACAATCGTGACATGAATCAACCTAATTGATAGATAGGTATAATTACCATTAAGAGATTTATATGGATCAATTCAGTGAACTCTTTCTTCAAAGAGCACCCACTATCTATCCTTAGTGTCTCTACACTGATGGCTATAAGATCAGCCATACTCAGATAGTGTTCTTTTTTTTGGATAATTCGATGTCCTTCTCGAATATCCCATGAATAAGAATACATATATAGATTTATATGAGGAATCCAAGATCTAGCCAATAGTCAATGTCCCTAAAAAGGCAAAATAAGTTCAAGCAATGGAGCTCCTTGTAAAATATCAAAACCTTCATCAAGAATTTTCTATTACAATTCAATTCAAGAAGGCTGATCAGAATCAAAGATATAGGATGTATTGTTGCAGGTCTTTAAAGCCACAAATTTCCCTCATTGAAAAGTGCTTAGGCGTCCACTCGGTGAAAAGATGTGGAACACAACCTTTCATAATTCCAAACATTTACAATTTTGTTATACCATCACTTGAACTCTATAAATGGAGGACATCTTTAAAAATGTTTAGAGGAATAGATTTAAGTTTGAAGAAAACTACGTTCAAATGGACTATGATTAGGGTTGACAATGCGAATCATGAATGGGGAAGAGTGCATGAGGGTCAATTTCTCTATTTCTTTCCTTCCCATCTTCGTACCTTTAGTCAATCATTCACTGAAGATCACTAAGAAAACAGCCTCGGTGCAAAGAAAGTAAGTTCACTTCTGCTCGATGAATTTCTGGAAAATATCAGAAGAAAGCATTTCCAGGTAGGATACGGTGTTTCTGATTTGGGGTTGACTATGACTGTCAGGTTGAGGTAGCCTTTGTACCTGTTGCTTTCATGGGATGACATTAAGATGCTTGTCATCGCGTTGTCTCTGTGCTTAAGATTCCCCCTCAAAGAACAGAGATAGGGTTCAGCTCTTTCTTCAGACCTTTCAATTTACAGTCATATTTATTCGCACCTATAAATTCTTACAGTGGCTTAGTGAGCGAATCAGATTCGCCCAATCTGGTTCCAGGCTTCATTGGAGCCAAATCGGAGCACCTTGCTATGGTCAAGATTAGAACAGAGGATGAGCTCCAGATTTTTCATTTAGTTCCATTGAAAAGTAGTTTGGGAGCAGAGAGATTTTTCATTTTTCATTTAGAACAGAGGAGAGAGATAGACAGGGAGCAGTTTGGCTGTGAACCATTGAAAAGTAGTTGTCTCAGGCCTTAGGGGTCCCAAGTCCTCAAAACTTTGGAAATTCTGGCAACAACAGAGCAGACTACAAGCCGCTCAAATTGAATTTCAAATAGCTGTAAGTTTAGAAAATCGACACTAAAGCCTGGAACCAAGTTGAACGCTTCCACTGTTCTTAGCAGGGAGTTGAATGCAATGGGACAAAGCATTGACCAGCATCTTAATATCATCATAGGTATGGGCCGCACACAAAGTCAACCTCAACCTGAAAATCGTAAGTCAGCCCTTTCATAAACATTCTATCACCCATATAAATGTATACGTATTTCAAAAGAACAAGCACCTGCATGAGTTGGACGGGACAGTTGGAGGTCTGATGGCAATCACGTGGAACCCACACCTGACCATGTATCTGACCCATGAAAAGGATCAAAGTCAAAAAATCCAAAAATCCAAAAACCAAAAATTAGGCGTTTACTTGGATTAAGGAAAAGTGAAACCTGCTTGCACGAAGAGCAGATTCTTCAGTTCCAATCACCAAGGAAATGATGGGACTTGTAATCTGCATCTGGGTCAATGAAGAGAATTCTCTCACTCTACTCCAGAGCTCAGTCCTGCGCCACTTCTCTCTTCTAGATATCGTTATTGCAGCTGGTAGTTCAAGGACTGATGCTTAATTTTTTTATAAAATATGAATTAAAAAAAAATTAGATTAGGTACCATTCGCAGCTGCCACTATGGGAACAGGTGGAGCAGTTGAAAATATGAAGGAACGGCCCCGAGAGAGTATAAGCTGTTTCCATTTTTGCACTGCTTATAAGCCATCAATATGATTTCATTTGAGTGTATTATCATATCATTCTAAGATCCAACCTCTCTCTCTTTATGGTATGAACATGTATCAACTTTTACAAGGATTCCTTTAAACCACACTCTTAGGTCTCCCAGGACCTATCTCTTTTTAGCAATGAGAAGATAGCTGATATTTTTCCTCTTTATTGATTCCGATGAAAAGAAATTCCCAATTTTTACCTGCAAGCAATAAATCCTCCCTGGCAGCCAGCCGCCTTACTCAGAGTTCCAATACAAATATCAACATCGTCTTCGCAATCATACAACTCTGCGACACCACCACCATCATCTCCACAAACAAACGTACCATGAGCCTGGAGAAATAAGAAAAACCAACTGAATTCTCTTTTTAAACCTCCAAGAGATTCTTTTTTCAAGGATAAGAGAGACACCTACATCGTCAATGGCAAACAGAAAGTTGTGCTTCTTCTTGAGCCTAACAAGTTCAATCATGGGAGCAAAATCTCCATCCATACTAAACAAACTGTCCGTGATCACCACTTTCTTCTCCGCTTTGCAGTTACATCTGTTGATTGAATAACAGTCATGTTAATAATTGAGATGAAACACTTAGAAAATAAGTTTTTAGTTTGATAGCCTACAGAAGAGCGTCAAGATGAGCCATGTCGCAATGTCGGTAGACAAAGACTTGGACCTCTTGTCGTCTCTCGGCAAGATGGATGCCATCTATGATAGATGCATGATTCAATGAATCAGAGAATATGGCAATTCTTTCAGTTCTTGAGGGTTTTCCACTGTTAGATAAGATCGAAGTTATGCTTCCCAGAGCTATTATGAAAGCCATGTTGGCGGAGAAACCTGTCGGGCACAAAATACAACTCTGTAGAAGAAAAGCATGTTTTAAGGGATACTTAATACTTTGTGAATACAACGATGGCGTTGGCCCATACAATATCGTGATCAAACTATGAAGATCATATCCTACGATTACTACGCAGAAATTTTCAGGAGATCAGATTACACAGTTAGATAAAAGAACCTCATGGAAACTGTAATTGAAAATAGAATTACCTCCTTCTTCTTCAATGTTGCAAGCGAATCTTCAAGAAGCTTGTGGTAGTTTGTGTAGCCACAGATCAATGCGGAACCTCTGGGACCCATCCCATGTTGTTGAGATGCCTACAGATAAAAGAAAACCAAAAAGGAATAAAAATTATTCAACATAAATTTCACAACACGCGCAACTCAATTTATCGGAAAAGTTTGATCAAAACCTTCATGCAGGCGTTTCTCAGCACTGGATGAGTACTCAGCCCCAAATAATCGTTTCCCGGAGAACAGAATGAGCTTCCTTAAAGGCTTTTCTCGCTCTAAAAGGGCATTGACAGGAAATTGAAAAGATTTTCTAGTGGCACGAGATATCAGAAGAAAGGGACGAAAGAAGAGAGCAAACCCGGTAAAGTATCTTCAGATGTCAAGGTTTTGACAAGTAGGGTCATCCATCTCGACTTCTACCGCGGACCGATCCTCCGGTCGAGGTCCATCCGCGAAGTTCTCGGCGGCGGCATCGATTTCGGAGACTCCGACAGGGAGATAGATGGCCTTCGCGTCGCGGATGACCCTGCGCTCAGCTAATCTTCCCAGCGCAGCCTCTACCCACTCCTCCCACATTCCTCCCTCTATCTTTTTCTGTCTTGATCGCCAGGCCAGCCGGGCGTCACCTTCGAGCTCAAAAAGGCCGCCGAAAAGAAAGGATATTGGAATTTAGCGATCCCTAAGGTTTAATTGGTCATGGAAACTGGTGAGCTACTGGAGCGAGAGAGACAATCGGTAGACTTTTACCCCTCGATGTTGCAAGAGTTACGGGCCCTTGGATCAATCATCTTACTGTTACCTCGGCGGCATCCATGAATTTACGAGCTCATCGCCTTAATTCACTTCCTCAAATTGGTTAGTCGCCATGGAGCTCCGGATAACCCTCACATCAACGTGATTAAATGCATTGATGCCATTGCTGATCACGTAAAATTTGCCTTGATCTATCAGCAGTCAAGTCCGCAGATTGATGGAGGGAGTAATCAATCCTTAAAATGATGATCGGATAGACGATCCAGGGGTCAATCAGATTGTGGGGTTATTTTATATATTTTTTAAGTTGAATCCTTTTCATGTTTCTTTTAAATGTTAATCTGATTTTGAGTGGAGATCATTAATCAGATCAAGAATGTGATCGACGATCACTGATCAGATGGATCACGTTGGTTTGACAAACGATCTGATAGTTGATCTGATCGATGGGAATCGATCCCTATGCCAATATAAGTGGTCTAATCATATCGATTCCCTTAGATACAATCAGGATCGTCCATGGTCGATTGATTGAATTGGTTGATGAATAGGTCATGATCAAAGTAGTCATGATTGAATTTATAAAAATTGATAAATTTTAAACAATTTTGAGATGAGTAAAATTGAGAACCCAAGTTGAAGGCTCTCAGGAAGGTACTCTTTTTCGAGGAATAACTCTCACAATGATCACATAAATGTCGATGGGAATGGGAAAGGATATTACATAAGCTTTGTACATATGAACATTTAGTTGTAATTTGATTCAATGCTTTACGAGATTTATAAAGAAAAAATCTCAAATGTCAACTTGCTCACAAAAGAACACCCAAAACCACTATATTTGCCAAAATAAAAAAGTATATTCTTCTTTGACCTTCCTAACCAATACCAAGATGCAAACGTTGACAGATCATAGTTCTCAAGAGAAATTGCCTTCATTGATGGATGTCAAAGCCTTTTGGTATAAAAGGCTTTGGCATCTATTTTACGTTTGGCCTAAAAAAGCCCACTTCAGAGGCCCATTTAAAGCTTATTGGGCAAGGGGAGAATCTTTAGGAGCTAACAATATTGGCAGAGAATCACCAAGAGGCAAAAAAAATATTTCTAACAAGTTCTATAGTTGTTAGAAATATGTAGAATATCTATGTTAAGGCTTAACAAAGCTTAGAAGCTTCTTTCTCCTTTTCTCAATTTTACTACCTAGCACATGCATCTCTTCAGGCTTGTATTTTCAAGATTGCCAGTTGTCCTTTCAAGGGTTTTGTCTTTTATACAACACTTACCTTTTTGAGCCACATATACGATGGATATTATGGGGCCTAAAAGCCAATTACAGTTCCATGTATTTCGTTTATGTTAATTTAAATGAAATTTATTTATTTTCATTCATGTCTAATGTTTGTAATGAAGTCCATGAGCATATGTAATGACTAAGTGAATTACGATGAGATCATAATATAGTGATCACTAGTATTTAATCATATGTTATAAACATCCCTATTCATGGGATATTCGCGAGGGACATCGAATTATCTAGAAAGAATAACACTATATAATACGACTCATATGATGAGTGTGGCTGATTCTGTAGCCATCGGTGTGGAGATACTAAAGATAGATAGTGGGTGCTCTTGGGAGAAAGAGTTCATTAAATTGATCTATATGAATCCCTAAAGAGTATTATGCCTAAATTTTAATCAGGTTGATTTATGTCACGATTATGTATGTGGTCCTTTGACTTGAGACATCAAAGGCATCTTGTGGATGGATGATCATGTTTTGATTATGACTTACAAATCCTTAGCCACGAGATCTCTAAAAATTCATATATTGGATACGATATGAAGTCCTCGAAGAAGATTGTGTGGTGAAGATGAGATCATCCACCCTTGGTATTTGAGGAGATTGACTTGAGAAATGAGATGTAATGAAATCCTTGGCCAAGGTCGTGGAAATATTGGAGAAGTAGTTCCCGATGATTTCCTACAGGCATATGTACTAACTTGAGTGACCGATTAGGATTTGATAGTTGACTATAAGCAAAGTCATTCATGAGTTTTGTGTGGATCAAGCATTATACATATATGGTAACTAATGACAGAAAGATTCCATAAGAAAGTTTTTACATACTTCATATCTCCTAGAGTATGTGGTGTAACTTGTCACCCAACGGGCTAGCACTCAATCTATCAATTGGGTTAAATTGATAATTGATTAATTAATCTATATGTTGATGTGGATAATTCATTAACATTAATCGATAAGGTGTTATTGGACCTATAAAGTAATTAACTAGTGAGATATATAGACTTAGAGATCCACACACATAAGGTTTATGGATGTTGGTAGATATAGACATAATTATGAGTGTTTTTATGAAAAATCCACATACCAAATATCTATAAATAGGGAGAGAACGACCACAACTCAAGGTGCACATGCATGCCTTGTAAGAATTCTTTCCTTTCTTCTATTTATCTCTTGGTAAAGAGCTTTGAAGAGGAGATCCAACCATTCAGAGATCGTGTATATACCACTAGAATCGAGATAGTTGAATAGCTTAAAGAACTCCCTCAAGAACTCCCATAAGTATATTTTCTCATACCTATTAGATTATAGGATCATTCGTTCTTGGTGCCTCAATGTTTTAGATATTCGATTCATTGTATTTCGATGTATTTAATGTTTTGATCAAAATTTCGGAAAGCTTATCGACATTAGAAACCAACAATATATAGCCCTTGTCATAACCCTTGAAGGCACAATTAAAGTTATTCTATTTTAAGCACTTTGCTTTCTTCTCTCTTATTGTTCTCCTCGTTTGAGAGTGCTCCAGTGCTCGTCGATTCAAGTACAACCCCTTATAGATTTAAGGGTTGAAGAGCTAAGTTTTTGAGGATTCAGAGTCTAACTCTTCTTATAGAGCAAGGCTTCTAGATTAAACTCATATGTCACCATGTCGGCGTGCTTTTTTCTGCTCGCGCCACGTCAGCTGCCACATTAGCACGTGAAAATAAAAATATTATTTGAATGAATTTAAATCAAATAAATCAATTTTAAATTCAGAAAAATTCAGAAAAAATCTAGAAAAATCCCTAAAAATAGAAAAATTCATATCTTTTAAAATATAACTCCAAATTAATCTAAATTTATTCCATTGGATCAGAAATTAAATTATCTATCATTCTAAAAGTTTAAATTTAATAAATAACTAGAATATAAATTTTTATTTCAAAAATACACTTATTTCTCTTATATTTTAAAACTTAGAAAAATATATGTGTATATATTTCTCTTATTATTTATCTTATTATTTAACCGTGAAAGATAATTATAATCTCAAGTAAAGATGGGTTATAAAAATATTCTTCTTAATTTATCATAATTAACCCTAAATTAATACATTTTGAAATTATAATGACTTTTTCATAGAATTATAGATAAACACTTAAATATATGATAACATGCATTAAAATGAAATGTATTACGCCTTAATTTACATTAATAATCATAGATTTTCATCTTTAATTTGCATGTTATCAATGTGCACGTAAGGAGGAGAAGATTCTTTCCTCTCCCCTTTCTCTCCTACACGTGCATGCGTAAGAAGAGGAGGAGGAGATTCCTTCCTCTCCAAATCTCCTCCTCTCTTCTTTCTCTCCCTGTTAACTCTCTTGCATGTGCGCAGTTGTGCTTGTAAGGAGGAGATTTCTTCCTCTCCTCCTCTCCCTTTTCTCTCTCATGTACAACAAAACTCTCTTTTGTCACGCACTAACTCCATCATTCTCTCCTCCCTGCTCGTGCGCCTTCCATTCTTCTCCTCAACTCTCTGTCACGTCTCTCCTCCTCCATTTTCCTCTCTCATGCAAGGAGATCCACACCTCCTTAGAACCCTCTCTGCATCCGTCCTCTTCCTTCTGCACAAGCGTGTGCGCGTAAAGGGGAGGAGGAGATCTCATCCTCATGTCCTCCCATCTCTGTATCTCCCTCTTGCCTCTCTCCTTCTCCTCATTGCACATGAAACCTTTGCGCCCTCCTTCCACTCCCCTTCACTTTCTCTTGTGCATGTGCATGCATGCGCTCGTGGGAGAAACCCTTCTTCATATCCAACCCACTGCATCACGTTGTGTTTCTCATCGCTCTCTCTCCTACTCTTGATCGTGAGAGTGCATACATCTCTCTCCGCTTTTGCCATCTCCCCATGCCCATGCATTAATAACTTCTCACCATCGGCTAAGAAAGACGAGAGAAGAGAGACGAGAGATAAAATATTTTCTCTTTTTTCGGGTTTAACTTGATGTTTGACCAAATCAATTTGGTCAGAGCAGTTTGATCGGAGCAATTTGAGGAGAGAGAAATCATATCAACACCTAGAAATACTCCAAATTAAAATCATGATATCTCATGATCCTAATCAAGTTACGAGATAAAATTTTCTGGATATGATTTCTTTTTCAAGCTCTACAAATCTACTAGAACTGATTATATATCTGAGATGAAAGAATTAGGGTTCTAATATTTTATTGTATACTTCTAGACTTGGGTAACCAAAAGGAAAGAAGACACCAGTTGATCATTTTCATATATGGAACATCATTTTTAGTGAGTTTTTTCTATTTTTTATTCATTCCTCATGATGGATACAAGATGCCAAATCCGGGCAAAATGTACAAGCTCTTGTAGGTATGTTTTGATTAAAGAGTATCACTAGAATGTGTTTTCATCTTGAATCCTTTGATTATGACCATTTTCTATCCATATTTTCTATTTTCTCACTTTTTATCCACATTTTCATATTTTCAAACCCAAATATCCCTTTTCCACCATCAATTAAGGGTTTTTAATCTTCAAAAGGGGTTTGTAAGCATGTGATGGATTAATTTCATTTCCATGTATATCTTCTTCCTTTTATTAATCATTTATACTTTTTAAATCTAAAAATACCAAAAATATATCTTGATTTTAATCTTTTAACCTTCCTCCCTATGGATTTCATCTCAACTCGCCATTGTTCTAAATTTCTAAATGCAAATTTGAAGAGTTGAGTATACTTTTTGATACGTGAATTTGCATATTCAATTAGCACAATTTTACACATATTAAGCAAACATGGCCTTCAAAGGGAGATACATTTTCTTTGAAAAAGGAGGCATTGGTGGTGACTAAGACGACAAGGGATCGTACTTGTCATCCATCAAATGTGTAAGCAACTGTGGTAGAGATAGAGTCAATAAGACACATTTGACTTGACTCAAATTGAGGTTGGCTTTGGGCTGACTTAGTTAACCTATCCTTAGCACCTATGGCACCCTTTGTGATCGTGTATCTAGGGTAGTCGCATTCATGCATCATTTATCATGTTTAAGTGTTGATAAAGACTATAAGAAAGAGAGTATCTATTTTTACATGACTGAATGTGATGAAAATATGACTAAGTCCTATCATGCACCATTTCTTACATTTTGATTGTATTATGAAACTAACCCCACTTGATTTCTTGGAAGTCAAATGGTTAAATTCTCACATTTTTATGAGTTATGTGGATTCAAGGACTTAGGTGAATTTTAATGAGAGCATGGGTGCAAACTATCTAGAAGAAAAAGAAGAAAAAAAAAAGAAGATATTCCACCTTTTTAGGATGTTGGTCAACCTTTTCCACCTTTTTAGGAGGTTAGTCAAAACCTTTCCACCTTTTTAGGAGGATGGTCAAACCTTTTCATATCTTTAGGAGGTTAATAAAATCTTTTCACCTTTTTAGAAGGTTAGTCAACCACCTTCTAAGGAGGGGTCAACGTATTCCACCTTTTTAAGAGACTAGTCACTTCATTTCTCTTGGAAGTCAATGATAGTCAAAATGATTCTTGAGAAGACAAAGGTGGTCAAAGGCATTCTTGAAGGGTGAAAGAGGACAAAATTCTCTCTTTTATTTATTATTAATCAATTTATATATTTTTTATATTTTTTAGGAAGGATCCATATTTATAGGAGGAGAAAGAGGTAAGCCCGCCTCCTAGGTTACCACCTCTTAGAGAGTGGTCAACCCACACCCTAAGGAAGTGGTTATAGGGCCCACCTCCTTAAAAGGGCCTCTCCCTCTTCTTTAGGAGATGATTATGATTTTAGCTTATGAATTTAATCTCAACTATTGATGAGACGAGACCGCGAGGTCGTCGATTTCACGCGGTATCACGTCAAAAATTATTCCGAACTTACCAATTTTAGGAAATTAACTCGAATTGAGTGGCATAATGGTAAATAAGGGTCGAATCCACAGGGAATTAAGGAATTTCTTGATGTAATCTTTGAATTTGATCAAATAGGACAAGAAATTGATGGTAGAAATTGGGGAAAATGGTATTTTATGAAAGAAGACTTCAAATCGATTCCACGGAATCAAGAATCATTGAATTTGGACTTGATTTCGCCGAGAAATCAAAATTCGAAGGGGAGAGAAATTTTCGGGTGAAGAAAATCGCGATTTAGCTAAATTTCGATAAAATTAACTTCTAAATCCTAATCTAAAAGAAAATCAAACACTACAGGAAGATTAGGAAGCAAAAACCGCTTCCACTGATCCTCGATTGCGATCCAATCGCGGCGATTAAGCCTCTTAATCACGAAGAACACGAAGAACGTGATCGATGGATTCAAGCGGCGATTTCTCCTTCGATTCTCCACCAAATCTTGACTTCAACCCATCCGTGGATGCGGAAATGAGAGAGGAAGAGGATGGAATCAAGAGAAATGAGAGAGAGGGTGTCTAGACAGTTCAATTGGATTGAAATCTCAACTCGGATGCTTAGAATCGTGAAGAACACATCGTTTTATAGGCTTTTTTGGCGTAATCGTCCGATCGAAACGATCGACGGTTACGATGAAACGTCCACGATGGACCGTTTCGGAAAATATCGTGCCCGTTAGATCGAGGATGGAGCGTCTGGATGCGATCCCTCGAGATGCGTTATAAAAACGCTCCAATTTCGCTCCTTGGATCGTGATCCGACGGTCCAGATGCTCCCCGCACGGTTCGATCTGGACCGTTATAACGCCTGAAATTTGCGCACATGCTTGATCTTGATCCGGTGGTCCGTCGTCCATCTGATCGACGCGTGATATCGACATGCACCGTCGATCCGACGCTCCGTACGCGTCCACGTCACCTGCATCGTAAACATAACGTGTGGATTAGTCCCACACGGAATTAATTATAGGAAACCGTCGGGTTTATAATACCCGACGGTTTAGAGCGTTTAATTACCCCTTCCGATATATGGAAGGCTGAAGACCTCTTATATATTATGTACTATATGATTAATGAATATAATTATACACCGCGTAGGCGTTGCGTGGCCCGCGTGGCGCTGCCACATGGCCCTGAGTGCCACGTCGCATCCACGTGGCCCCGCGCGGAAATATAACGCTTTTTGCTTTAATTTTAATTATTTTAATCAATTTAAATCGAAAATAAATTCATAAAAAATCTGAAAAAATCCTAAAAATTGTAAAATCCTTAACTTTCAAAATATAACTCCAAATTAATCCAAATTTCTTTCATTTGATCTGAAATTTAATTATATATTATTCTAAAAAGTCAAATTTAATAAATAACAAGAGTTTAAATTATTAGTTCAAAAATACATTCATTTATTAAGATTTTAACTTTAGAAAATGAAATAAATGTTTATAAAAATGATTTCTCTTGTTATTTTAATTTAAAAAAACACTTATAATCTCAAGAAAAAAAGATGGGTTATCAAAACTATTAAATTCTACTTTATCAAAATTAACCCTAAATTAGAGTATTTTGAGATTATAATGACTTTTTCATAGAATAATAGAAAAATACATATAAGTATGATAACATGAATGGAAATGAAATCATTTATACTTTAATATGCATCAAAAATCATGTTTTATGATGTAAATATAGCATGTTATCAACTATTCATTTTGTTGCACCCAAAAAAACTAAATCTCCTCCATTGATTCAAAGGAACCTCTTAACCTAACATTATAAAAGAATCTTCTTCTTCTTCTTTTTTTGTTTTTGTTTTTTGGCTCTCTCTTAGCATCAGGCTACCAGAAAGAAAAGGAGAGGCTTAGGCCCAAGATTGGCATTGTTTGGTGTTCAATTTTGTTGTGGAGGCAAGATCAAGTAGAGGATCAAGATCATAATGTGTCAAGCATCACCCGGCATAGGATTGACATCAAAAATAGGGTTTGTGTGAGGATTTAGATCTGATTTTCTCTAATAATCCCCTCCATGGATAGTGTAGAACCTATTTCCCTTTTTGCATTTTAGATTTTTTCTCTCTTCTTTAAACAATTTATCATCATTACCCAATTTTCTGATTATCCGATTTTTTGATTTTTCACCATTCTTCCATCATCTTCCATTTTATCATTCTCATTTCTCTATTCCATCATTTCATTCTCAATTGTTTCATCATTATTTATCATAGAATATAAATATATCCATTTAGAATTTCATTCATACCATATTCTATTTCTTCATCCCTCCATATTTATCCAAAATCCCTTCTACCATTACTTTTTCCCTAGAATAGTATCTCTACTCCCTAAAAGCACTAATCTCGTTGAGGATTTGACCCTTACTTTACCATTATACAAAGTGAGAAATTATAATTATTGTTGCAGGAAATTGATGTAAAACAACGACTAAGAATACCCCTAAATGGAGTTCATCAATAGCATCACCATCATAGGGGGTGACGACCCAGGGAAGAAGCGGCCTCAAAGGGGCAATGGGTTTGGGGCAGCTGCCATAGCATGGGGGAGGCGGCAGCCCACTAGGGGGAGGCAATTGTGTGTGGACGGTTGCCACATGAAGAGGAAGGAACTCATTTGTTTCTGAATTCATCTATCATAGTCGATTTCCTTTTCTTTTGTACAACAAGTGCATCGATTGATAGTTTCTTCTTGAGAGACCAAGGGATCATCATCTTAAAATGTCAAAACTAGTTGCAGAGAGCGAATCAAACCTTAAGACTTTCAAGTGTCACTTGCACAAAAGATCAATAGAAATTTGTCTCAACATACTATGGATGTCGAAGAAATTGGCATCATGAAGGAAAACAAAGAGAATTCACTCGAGGGATGGTAAACTAGACATCTTCAAAAGCCTAGAAGATGAACTTGCCTACGAGAGGCGAAGGATCTGACTCTAGGCAAGAGTTTCTAAGATGAGAATGAGATCACAGAATCAGTAGACAATCTAAGGAAAAGAGATTGTGGAATGAGAATGAAATCCCATAAGTGAGAATGGGTGAATCTGAGCGAGTTCATCCGCACTGATATTCCCCAACCGCTGTGGACTGGCCTACCCCACTTTGTAACAGAATTGGGCCGGAAAAAAACTTCAGGAAGGAGGCTGAACGTTGGGTATGCTTCGGGAAATAGGAGTAAGAATAGCGAAAACGGAAAGTGCATGCTGCTAACGGTTTGTTCAGGTGATCCCGCGGACAGGAAGCCTCCTTCCTTCGAACGCCCAAGATTTCCATTCATCGACAGTTTGTCAACAGCGCCGAGTAAAGAGCCTTAAGAGATCATTTCGATTATTCGCATTTTTCCTGTGCCGAGGAAGCATTTCGGCTAGTCCTCCTCAAATCCCGCAATGCATTTCCAATCGGGTGAAAAACAATTTCCGCCGTTTCCTCTGTTGCGATTCCCTGTTATTATACAACTTCATTTGTCATAGATGATTGCCAAAAAAATCATTATTTTTCGTCAGACCTGGAAAGTGGCGAAAAGTAAAAAAGGTTTCAGTTCTGGCCAGATAATCGGAACATATTTGTTGTTTTCGGCATGAAGGGTTCGTGACCAGCTTCTCTGGTGTACCGGAAGGTGCGTAACTCAAACTATCTGATCTCTTGTTCTGGTTCTGAAACAGAAACTCTTCTGAATTCGTCCTTTCCAGGAAAATTCTATGCTGAGACTTTGACAATCGAATCACGCATTGTCGCTGAAGGGAATTCTGGTTAATTGTGGGCGATCGTCATAAGCGCTAGATATGGTAGGCTTTCGTGTTATGGCGTAAAGCGTAATTGTTCTTATTAATCCTCGATATATTTGCACTAGATAACCCCCGCTGTATCTCGGCGTATAACCTTCAACAGATACACGCATATTGCGAATGAAGAACTCCATGATTCACTACGGAGCAGGATTTATGACAATTATGGAGGAAATTGGCTTTGTGGATGATGGTGAAAATGATGTACCGCTGGAGATTCTGATGATTCACTCACGACATTCAGTAGTTTCGCTTTTATTTGCCATTAGACGTCTTTGATCTCTTTTATTTGGCCTCACAGGTCATCATGATTGATCCGTGATGAACAGTCTCATAACTCTCGAAACCATGGGTCAGTTTAATCTGAAATGGTCTCTGTATTGAAACGAAGAGAAGATACAAATCAATCTTTCGGCATTTAATCTGAATAAGTAATTACAATGGAGTCCACCCGGTTTATGAGAGAGCTTCCCTGGCTTATTCCCCATTTTATAAGACAAAAGAATCAGAACTCTTCACTTTGGAGTTCTGTACAGTTGCCAGATGTGATCTGGTATAGGAGCCTAGTTTATTATCACTCTATACATCCATGTGCAGTCTCCAGTGCAGTTTTTATATCCAGTAGCGTTAAAATTCAAATTATCATGAAATTACTGGGGCCAGTTCTCTTCCTTTTTTTGCTAGATCTGAATTTGACTCAGGCGGCTGAACCAAATTGAGTGAAGGATCATGTGAAAAAGATCATACTTAATAGGCTTTGCATGCCACAGGAAATGCTTCTGCAGTCTCTTCACATTGGCCTGCAAGTAAATATACCTAGAGAGAGGAAGATCCAAAAGTATTCTCTTCAGATAAGGTATGTCCTTCTCTGCAACAGTAAGTGAAAATGAGCTCCAATCCAGCACTTGATCAAATGGGGGTACAAAATGATCTGCTATAATCACGGGTACACATTCATAGTAGATCGCCTCTACGATCCTTGGACTGTTGACTTCATACCCCATGGGGCAGATGCAGAACTTACTACTCTTCATGTGCTGCACATATGACATATTCTTTGATACTTTGCTTGGGAGAGGCCCGTAAATTTTCATGTCCTCATCTTTCCCGGCCCAATACTGGAGTAAAATAGGCCGGACCCGCCCATGCATTTGCCCGGCATAGAAGGCCAAAATTGTGCGTTGGGAGGCAGGTTTTCCTCCAAGATCTTGAAGGGGCCTCCTCACCCTTCTTACTCTGGTTTCAGGTAAGGAGACGTCTTTTCCTTTGATGAATATTCCATTTGATTCATCAGCATTGCACAAGGCTCTGATCGAATTTCTCCTGAGCTCTTCATGAGCTCTAGTAATGTGCGGCCCCTGAGAAAGACTAAGTTAATTCCCACAAGAAAAGAAAACTCTAGAGCAGGAAACTCAGGACCAACCCAATCATGACAAGACACAACGAAGTGATCTGAGCCACGGGTTCTGTTCCAGAAGGGGTGCTTGGCGGCAATCATGTGGATGTAGTCACGGATGAAGAGAGAGAGCCGTCGGATTTTATTAGTGCCGGACAGATATAGAACTTCCTCCAGTTGGCGCGAGCTGTATGGAAGGTAGAACAGATGGGCTCTACCTGGATCTCGTACTACAAAGTGCCTGTTCTCTTCCATCAGCTTCATGAACCATCCTTCAGAAGCGTATATGCCTCGGCGAACAGGCCTATGAAAAATTGGCTTCTCTCCCTCTTGATAAATATGAACCTTGAGGATTTTCTCCATCAGTTCATAACTCCTGAAATCCAATGGTTTCTTGAAATCATCATTCATCGACAGGGAAATAAGATGGAATTGTACATGAATCTCTACTTCTTTCTTAAGCAGAATGTTAGAGTTTATTTGTATAAATACTTCTTTAGTCTGCACATTTTTTTTTGCAATTTGAATACCGTCTTTCAAGTTGCCAGTAGATGAAATTTGTTTTCATACCTTTTGAATATTGACGCGTTCCGGAACAATGGCAGATGCAGATCAGGATCATCGTAGACAACAGGGGCTCGTAGTATCTCTGATTTAGCGTAGGCCAGTTCTTTATCCGTTCGCGACCGCCGAAACGCCAATGGCTCCTGCGAATTCGGGAGGTTTCCAGTCAATGTTTCACCGCCTCGAACTAATTTCAGAACGGGAGCGATCGAAGAATCCCTACCTTAGATTCAGCCGACTGGGTTCTCGCCACACTTAAAATTGAAGTCTCTTCCGGGGCTGGAGAAATAATTGGAGAAGGAGGCGGGGTAGGTGAGTGCAAGAAGAGGGAGACGGATGGAGCGATGATCGAAGAAGTGTCAGAAGAAAAGGAATAAGAATAAGGCGGAAGTCTGCCAGTCAGAAACAAGTGGATCGCCGTGGAAATGAAAGCCGAAGCGAGTATCAGTTTCTTCCAATCCATGGAGCCGATGAAGAAGGGAAGAAATCGGAATCAACAAGTCTGCAAGCAGACGACTTAAAATTGCTGGTGGGGATTTCTGGCGTTCTGAGAGTTCTAAGCAAGACCAGGCTGGAAGAACAGAGGGCATTTACTGAACTACCCTTAATGCTTAGTGCAAACTGGAAAGACAGCGCAGAGGGTACACAGGAAAGAGAAAGACAGGAGACTGAAAAAGACCCAATTGACCAATTCTGCCAGGATCCATGGCCGTCAGCAGGGTCCCCATACAAAATGAAACTGGAAGAAGACGCAAGCGGCGCTGCCGATTCCTCCCCCAAAATTCCCCATGAAAGGCTGCGTCTCAGCCGGCGGCGATCTGATTGACACCGATTACGGTAAGCCTCTCCGCTGGATCGGCCTCTACATCACCGCCGCCTCTCTCCTCTGCGCCGCAGCCATGGGCTTCGACGCCATCCGCGCCATTCGACATCGGAAATTATGGTTTCCCTGCCGCCTCTTCTCCCTCAACGCCGCGACCTTAGCTGTCCTCGCCATCTGCACCAAGCTCCCCGTCGATCTCAACACCGCCATGCCCCGATTCATAGACCAGCTTACCAAGCTCTCCGGCACCGTCCTTCTCTGTACCGCCATGGGAAATCTCCTGCCCTCTCTCGGCGAAATGGGCACCTCCGACAGCCTCTCCAACGTAATTGCCTTGGCAATCCTCGTGGTCACCATCATCGTCAACATCTGCATCCAGATCAGCACCGGCGTCATCTACGTATTCGTCTACGAAAACGCCATCGTAATCTTCCTCCTGACTCTTCTCTTGCTTGTGTTCGTGTCTTCCGCGATCGCTATTCCTGCTGCCAAGGAGATTTTAGAAAACGATTTTTTTCTCAAATCTGAGGAACTAGATTTGAATTATCGCGAACAGAATGCAGCGGATCTCCGGAGCAGTGTGAACAAATACTGGCTGATGGCGCACTCTGCCAGCCCGCAGTACGTTCTCGGCAGATCGGTGAACTCCGCGGCCTCCGGACTCATCTGCATCCTTGCCGTCTTGATTCTGATCGAAGCTTTCCTGCGAGGACTGATCTGGGACTCGAGCTTGGGGCTGTGTAAAGGAACTTCGGATTACGCCTGGTCTACCATTGCCGTTTTCGTCGTTCAATCTGTCGGGGTCTTGGTCGGGACGATCGCTCCCGCTTACCGCTGGTTCCACTCAGTGAACTTGCGGAAATCGAGCTGGAGGGCGGAGTTCAGGGTTGAGGATTACTGGATCAAGCTGCTCGTTGACTGGAAGGAGAGCCCTTTAAAAGTCGAAAAGCTCAACGTCTGGACGAAAATCCATCACCAGAGCAAGAGAGCTTTAACGAGTTTATTGATTTTTCTGCAGAAATTAGTAGTTAAAATTAGCAAGCTGTTTTGGCTTTTCTCTGCACTTCCACTGAGCCTCCTCAACCAAATACTTAGCCGGAAGAGCGACGAAAGCTCCGAAGAGAGGGGGCTCGGAGATTACGTCCTCCACCTCAAGGGAGAAGGGGTGGACTTAGTCCGCCAGATCACGCATTCAGAGAGTAGAGACGTTAATAGATGGATCAACAGGGGAAAAAAGAAGAAGCCTTCAGCCTTGACGGACTTCATTGCGCATCATTCCACTCGCGGACAAGGGTTTACAGAAGTGTGTAGTCTTCTACCAGATGAACTTCGTCCCCACTGTTGGGCGCTTCCGCTCGTAACCCTAGCCGCCGTCGCTGCCGCGCTTGGCTCCGATGACGAAGAAAGAGAGGTCCAATCGCTGCTTCGCGCTGTGGGAGAAGGGCTTCGTTACGTGAGACTGGTAGAGAAACACTTCGACACGAAAGGCTTGGTGAACATGAGAAATGCGGCGGATATGGTATGGATGGATGTCCTCCATAACAAATGGTTCGGCACAAAGTTGAGAGGGGAGAGAATACCTCGGAACGCGCTAGAGGGGCTGAAACAGAGAGCGGAAGAACGGAAAGCGAAAGAACAGAGAGAGTATGGGGAACGAAGCGGCCAAGATCTCGAAGATAATCCTCTTGAATGGAAAAACTGGCCGGAGAAGATGCAGGCGGCGGTTTGTATGGAAAAATTTTGTGAGCGTATCCTGGAACTACGTGAGGGTAACGATAGGGTGTTATATGAACGGGTACGAACGGCGATTGCGGATATTCTCGGAGCTTGTCTCACTAACCTTCCCCAGGCTGTCTGCTATGAATGCGTGTGCTGCAAGGCGGAGGTGAGGGAGAAGACGGTAAGGAATGTGGCAAGTGTTCTAGGGGAGACCGAGGAGATCCTTGGGCTGCTGGAAGATGCCCAAGCGACTTGCTCTTTGCCCGAGAGAAAAGAGTGTATAGATGATTGGAGGAAAGATCTACCTCCTTCGGGCCAGTAGAAAAAAGAGTGTATAGATAATTGGAGGAAGATCTATCTCCTTGGGGGCGTTTAGATCTCCGGTATTAAATTGATTCACAGTAAATAAATGTTCATTCCATGAAGCTGTTGATTCAAAGAGAGCGGATGATTGAAAGGATAGTCGTCTGAAGCCCTAGAGAAGCAGGCGGCAAGGGTCCTCGAGTAATTAAGAGATTTGAAAGCTTTTTTTTTAATGAAAATTTTTGGATTTCAGGAGAATTTGACAAGTCCCTGAAAAATTATGAGAGTCTTATAGGGAAAGGGATATAACTCTCATCCCCACAATATGAAAGAAACTAAGGTTGAGTTAGCTAACTAAGAGGGGGCTGAATTAGTTTGTTAGATCATTCATCTAACTTTTCTTTTTCACCTAATGAATTTTCTAGGTTACTCGTATTTTAACAGAAAGTCTTCTCTTTTGAATGTTCTTTGCGTTCTTCAATTCTTGCTTGAAAACCTCTTAATTTTGGCCTTTTAATGTTAGTTTTGTTTCATATATTAATTATAAACAAGGAATTTACTTTTGTTTTTTGTCCACAAAGCATTGCGTTCCAAATCCTTTGAAAGTGGTGCTAATTTTGACAACTTAATTGAGATGTTGTTGCCAATTTGCTTTTTCTGATTTTAAAGATTCATGGTCACTCCCTTACATTTACTTGAGTAACACTAAATGTTTAATCGTTTATGATATATTAATTTACATATCTACACATAAAGCACCGAATCCACTTGAAAGATAATTAAAAATAAGTAAAATAATAAATGCGAGTTGAATCTATAAAGAATAGGGTTGACAGCGAGGAGATATACAACTTGGTTCAAATTTCTCAAATAGGAGAAAAGTAGATGCACAAAATAAATATCATAGAAGATTAATAAAAAGATAAAAGAAAGGAATCCAATTATTCAAACCAAGTGTTAATCAAAGTTCAAATGAAGAAGATATTGAAGAAAAACCATCGAGATCGTAAAAACTAGAAGCAGGCCAAAATTGCTGAAAATATGCTAGAAACCCACTCTTAACTTAACTTTTAATACATGGTGAAGACTTCTAAGCTCAAAGTCGTTGCATGTTCAAGCCCGAAAAATTTGATATTTATAAGTAGGAAATTATGAACGAACTAGGGATATATAGGATGCACAACTTTCTATGCCGATCTACAAGGATTTTACGGTGAGAAGATATTGATTATGAGAGGACGGGATGACAGAGATAGAGAAGATTATTGGTCCACTCTTAGAGCCGACCAAAGGAGAGAAAAGAATAAGTTGGTTTAAATTCATTCTAACATTCCTAAGGATATGAGAACTAAAGACAATGCTCAACTTGAGAGAGGAAGTCTAAGATTTGATAAATGACATTAACCATGAGAGAATTAGAAGAGAATTATAGGGTGATAAAGAATGAAATGACATTAACCATGTTAGATGCTAATCACCTCAAGGGGCAATCTAAGAATTAATGGTCACTCTCACACAAATACAGACACACCCTCAAAGAGGAAGAAAATGAAAAAAGAAGGAAGAAATTCACTAAAATCACTCAAAACACACTTAGAACCTCTAGAGGAAGAAAATAATGTTCAGATGGTCTTAGGAACGCTCTTGGGGTGCCTATTTATTGGCTTACAAGCAGAAAAAAATTGAAAAACCATACCTTAGTTTCAATGTGCACATGTCTTGGCAAAGGCGTGCCGTTGCATGTGTTTTTCGGGGGTATGTGTGTGCCATGGCATGCACGTGGTGCACATGCCCGCAATTACTATATTTATTTGTCGAATGCTGCAACATGTGAGAAACTTTTTTATTCACAAATGTTAAAGGTATATGATTAATATTATTCTTGCAAGAAACTTTAACATCATAAATGAGATCAATATGTTCCATTGCATCTATATTTCTCATCAAACACATTAAGCAATTTACCACCTTGATGAAATTCTATTTAACCTTCATATTGTCGACCTGCATATGATTCTTCAACTTGATCTTATAGAAAAATATTTTCAACATCCACAAACAACATATGAATATCATAAATAATTTCTTTCGTTTCTCTCAAAGAAATTTTATCTTCTTTCTCAAAAATTATGGAATTAAGTATAATTTTAGAATAGAGAGCTTCTGGAAAGAGAGTAGGAACTTTGTAATCATGTAATTATGAAAATTCCTGAGCAAATTAGCTCTTCTTCATTCTCTTTCTCATCTCTTTCTACATTTTCCTCAAGAATTTCAAGAAGAAGATTAGATGATTCCTCTCCAAGTCATAACTCTAGGTATGACATTAATGTTCTCTTTCTTTTCACTAAGAGATGGAAACAAAGAAGATGGTTTTGATGTCTGAGGATTTTCTACTGGAAAAGCTTTGAGTTGTTTTGGAATGCTTCCATCTCTCATTTACTTTTAAGATTTTCCATCTCCTCCATCCTTTGTGAGAGATCCTAATCTCCTCTTGTGTTTCTCTTATAAACTCCAACAAACTATTGTCAACTTGATCATTATAGTGAGTAGAATACAATTCAGATGATCTAGAGTAAGCATATGTATTTTGAGGAACGAAAGATGAATGAGTGGAACAGGGGTTGATAGTTATAAGAATTTTCACAAAATTTAGCATTTTTGAATATTATTCGACAATCATAATCACAAGAATTGGCATTTGAATATGAATTTTAATCATGATAAAAATAATTTATCTTATCATAATGCAGTGCATCTTCTTGATACTAATAAGAATGATTTCCATAATTGCATTTATCCATGTTTTCATTATAGAAGTGATTTTTTCTATAATGATCAAACATGAGAAAGTTTTTTTTATGAAAAACAGAAAATAAGAGATCAAAATTTTAATTTAATAGACATCTGCCTCCCTAGCAATGACGCCATTTTGATATACATAAAAATACGGTAATTGAATGCTCAAATTCATATAGAAAAAAATTATACTGAACTCTCCAAATTTGGTTTTGAAATTTAGTATAGTGGCAAGTTGAGGTGGAATCCACATGGAGGTAGGTTAAAAGATAAAAATCAAAAAATACTTTTGGTACTTTTTTAGACTAAGAAAGCAAAAATGATCAATAAAAGGAAGAAGATGTGCACGAGAATGAAATAAACCTATCAAATGCTTCAAAAAATCTTTTCAAAGTTTGGAAACCCTTGATCGATGGTGGAAAAGTGATTTAGGGTTTGAGAAATAGAAAATTTTTGATAAAATTGAGAAAAATATAAATATAGATAGAAAATGATTGTAATATAAGGATTTGTGATGAAAACATACTCTAGTGATGCTCTCTAATCAAAACATACTTTCCAAAGCCCATACATTTCACCCAAACTTGGCGTCTTGCATCCAACATGAGGAATAAATAGAAAAGAGAAGAAAACTTACTAAAAATGATGGTCCATCTAAGAAGAATGATCAATCGTTGCCTTTGTTCCTTTTGGCTAGCCAATGCTAAAGGCACAAAATGAAATATTAAGAACCATACTTTATAATCCTAAATTTATAATTAGCCTTGATTGATTTGTAGATCTTAAAATGACAATCATGTCTACAAAATTTCAACCCCTAGCTCGATCAAGATCATGAGATTTTACGATTTCAATTTAGAACATTTATGATCATTGATCTAGCTTTTGCTCTCCTTAAATTACTCTAGTCAAATCGCGGGTCAAACCTAAAAATTAAAGAAAAAATACATTTTCTCTCTCCTCTCTCCTCTTTACCCTATATTCTCTCCCCTTTCTCTTTATCAATGCAACGACTACGAGCATAAGGGATGACGAAAACGTGCAAACAGAGATTTCTGTCCCTGAAAATTTCATCGCACAGTGGAAATTTCATTTTCGTCACGTGATAACATACAATTTATAGTGGTAATAACATGACTATTAGTACATATTAAGACATAAAACATTCTATTTGTATCTATGTTATTATACTTTGAGTGCATATCTATAATTCTTTGCAATTTAAAAGTATTAATATCAAAATATATTAATTTAAGGATAATCATGAATAATTAAATAAAATATTTTAAAGTAGATTATTCTCATTTTTATTTGAGATTATAATTATTTTTTAATTGTAAATAATGAGATAAAATATTTTTATACACACATTTAATTTTCCTAGTTTTATTTTCTAAAGAAAATGAGTGTATTTTTTATATAAAAATTTATTCTATGGTTATTTATTAAATTTAACTTTTTAGAATGATAGATTAATTATCTAAAAATAATTAGATTAAAAAGGAGTGGTATTTTGAAAGTTATGAATTTTTCTAATTTCTAGGGATTTTTTAATAATTTTTTAAAATTTTTCTAAATTTCTTTAGAATGTATTTTAAATAAAACATTTAAAACTTGATTTTAAGTGCACATTGATGTAGCATACGTGCTTGCACGTTGCCACCTGGTGCCATATACGCATAACACGTGGCGCACATGTGGCGCACGCGTGGTGTGTCATTAGTGCATCATTAGTGGTTAAGCATTATTTAAAGGCATAAGCTAACCATTATGTTTGCATTAGTATTTATTTTCAGGTAAGTTTATGTAATTTCTCCATGTAATATTGCAAGTGACTTGGCACGCTCATAAGTGTCTGATCAATGCGAATAAAATACATTTAATTTGAGCGGTTTAAGTGAAGGCGGTACATGGCAGTATCTGAGTGGACTGCGATTCTTTGAAACTCTTGGTTTCTTCCACTACAAGACTCATTTTCGCACCCAAGGAGTGCTTGAAATCAAGATTTTGTCAAAAGAATAGGGAGAATTCACCGCTTGAACTTCGAATATTTGTTTTCAAAAATATAAAATAAAAGTCCTTGATCTATCAATCAATTCGATCATTTCAACAAAGATTTGATTTTAGATTACATGTTTTCCTTCTAATCTTTCATCATGTATCATTAGATTTTAGTTTCAAAGCTTAGATTAGATTATTTTTTAGAAATTTTATCGAATTATCTCTCTTCATGATTGATTTTTCTCTCTTGATTTTGCTCCTTAATTTCTCTGTGAATACTGATTCAAATTGAGTGATTTATGATTCTGTGGATTCCTCTTGGAGTCTTATTTCCAAACATACTGAAACCCATAATTTCTTAACACCATTCATTGTCCGATTTGATCGAATTTCAAGAGCAGCTAAAAAATTTTCCTATATCTCTGTGGATTTGACTCTTATTCATCACTATACTAATAATTTCATGCTTTAATCTTAAAATTGGTGAGTTTGGTATTGATTTTGACATGAATTTGAGTGTTTTCAATTATTACACAAATTTGCCTTGTCATCACGTGAGGAGCAAGAAAAGAGAGATGGATCAGGAATAACATGAGGATATGCAAGGGCGTGAACAAGAGCAAGGGGGCAAGTGTGAGGGGGTATGGAATTAGCTTACACGTGACATAATTCTTCCGTCGTGAGAGAGAGTGAGAGAAAGAAATGAAAGAAAGGGAAAGAGAAGGAAGAGAGCATGCCACACATGGGAGAGAGTTACTTAGGAGAGAGAAGAGAAAGGGAAGAGAGGGGGAGAAAATTTCCCCTCACATCCATTAATTACATGCAATTTCATGCATTAATATTATACATTTTATACATTTCTTATTTAAAATAAAATCATAAATGTATATTATCATGATTTAAAATGATTAAAATGATAATTATTATATTTGACATAATATTCTTGATTTTTCATAAATTAATAACATTTTATGAGCATGTAATGATGATGATTCATCAATAATATCTTATTATTATGAAATTAAATTTATATTTATTTCCCATTTATAACACTTTTATTGACATAAAAATATTTATGAATGTATTATGTCATGAATTTTATTGAATAAATCTATTTTAATGAGAAATTTGACAATTTTCTAGATTATATAATTTTTTTTAGAATTTATAGAAATTAATAATCAATAGGAAATTATGTTTTAAGAAAAGAAAATGATCAATAATTAACTAAAATAAATAAAATAATTTTAAAAAATAAAATATGATAAAAAAAGAAGAGAGAGCGTAAAACACACAAACACAACTTTATCTCTCTCTTGCTTGCTCTCCCTCTTTCGTGGTAGAAAAAAATTCTGTTGAAAGGAGAGGCACATAGGAGAGGCAAACCTCCATGGCATGTCCTCACCATCTCCTCCTTCATTCTTCATTTCTCCTTTCCTCCCCCACATGTGTGTGTGTGCATGAGGAAGAGGAGGATGAAATTTCTCATTTCCCTCTCCCCTGTCTTTCTTCTTCAACGCCCCTCTTCCTTCTCATCTGCACTCGCACATGTGCGCGTGTAAGAGAGAGCAAGACAAGAATTTCTCTCATCATCTCCCCTACTCTTCTGTGCTTCCATTGAATTCCACTTCTTCTTTAGTAAACTTCTCATACTCCTTGTTAACTCCTTTGACCATCATACTCCATACTTCATGCTTCTTTCCCATGGCATATGCTTCTATCCTTACATTCCAAACAACATAGTGATGGCGAGCGACACCCATCTCCATCAGCTTAGGAGACACTGGTAGTCCGAGTCCAGCCCGATCGATGTACAAAGATGAAGGAGTCCAGTTTTCGGTACACGGCCTAGCCATCGAGACGACATCTACCTCTTTGACGACGATGAGCTCACGCTCACCCTATGTTCCTTGATGATTCTTTTCTTTCCTTGGATTATTGGGCCTTGTATTTGTGTGTTAGCGGACCCAATAATATGTGTGTGTTTATGTTTATGTCCTTTTCTTCTTCCCTTTTTAGGGTTTATTTGGGTCTCTATTCTGGAGGCCCACTTAAACCCCTAAAGGGAGAGGGCCTCAAGTGGGTCCACTTTCCCTTAGCCCACTTGTGGGCCCTATATAACGGAGGGTAGGACCTCCTTTCGTCCATAGATTTTGTATGCGCCGTTTGAGAATTTGAGGAAGACTCACGTAGTTGTTTAGTTAGATGTTTGAGAGATAGAGAGTGGAGATCGAGAGGAAAGGAAGGAGGACGGCTATACGAGGAGGAGGAAACCTCCCACTCGACGCCCGCGCACCCGAGGAGAAGAGGACGGAAGGGAAGAAAAGAGGAAAGAGGAGAGAGAGTTCTGTGTATCTCGTCTCTCTCCATCCACCACGTGAAGAAGGGCCCTCGATGCCCCATAGCGACTTGGTGGTTCTCGGAAAATCTCTCTTGCCCTTACATTTCCCGCCCTTCCAACCTAGCCTTTCCCTTCCCCTCACCTAGTGAATTCATTTCCCGTCTACCAGCGAGCACTCGCCTGTGATTTGCGCTCCTATTCGCGGTGACACGACGTGGAAGAAGAACTCGCAAGGAGAAAACTGAAGAAGATGAGAATAGAAGAGAGAGGACGAGGAGAAGAGGAGAATCATCCCCCCCCCCATTCGCGTGGAGCGAGACGCAAAGGATGAAGCCGCTTTGCAGGAGGGACCCAGCCTGCAGTCAACGTGGAGGGATCCTCGGCGCCCCAACCCCCCTTCTGCCCCTCTCGCTGCCTGTGGTTGCGACCCAGAAATCAGTGGTCTCCTCCTCCCTTTCCGCTGCGAATGATGTGCCCGTGTGTGCGCTCGTGAGATTAGTGGGCTAAGCATCATTTTCAAGATATATGCTAATCCAACTTAACACACATGATTTATATACCCGTCGGATCGCATTTACTTTTTTCATGTAGGAATATTTTTGTTTATTTAATTGCATAGGTGACATGGCACCTAAATAAAGGTTTCGGATCGATGCATTTTATTAAACATATCAATCCTATATGTTCATCAAAGAAGTTATAGCAGCCAAGATTTAAAGAGTTATATGAGAATCTGAAACGCCAATTCATGATCGGACAGATGAGATCTACCCAACGCTTCTTCTGCAAGCACGACGTGGCAAAATCTAAGCACTCCATCTTCAATCGAACAGAAATGACTTAACGGTAACGATTTGCATCCAAGCATTTTATCTAAGCCGTTGATTAAAGATGAAGAGCCAAATCCACTTATCATGCCCAGGTTTTGCCTATTTATATACATGTTCTTTGACGAAAAATATATTTTTGGGATATTTTAGAGCTATCGAACTATTTAGACATCTCAATCCTTGAATCTCATGATTTCTTCCTCTTCTAGATTGATTTTTGTATCCAAGTAGTGTTTGAAATCAAGATTTTTTTGAAAGAACCAGGAGAAATCGCCTCTTGAAAGCTGAATATCATCTTCAAAATTGCGGGATGAAAAGCCCTTGATCCGACGATCAATTGGATCGTTTCGAGCATGACTTTAGGTTTTAATTATATGTTTTTCGTCCCAATCTTTTGGCCTGTATCATTATCTTTCAATTTTGAATCATACATTAGTTAAATTTTAGATAAATTTTGTGTTCTCTCTCTCTCTTCGCATGCGATTTTTCTATCTTAATTTTTGCTCCTCAAAATTTTTACGAATCTTGATCCAAATCGAATGATTTTTGATTCCGTGGATTCGTCTTGAAGTTCTCTTTCTAAAATTACTAAAATCGCTAATTTCTAGCCTCAATTCCTTGTCTGATTTTGATCAAATTTGGAGTAATACCTCAAAAATATCTTAATTATCCATGAATTTGACTCTTCTTCACCATTATACTCTTTAATTTGTGATTATAATCTTTAACTGGCGAGTTATGAATGTTTGTTGACACGTCTTTGTATGCTTTCAATGACTGCACGATTACGTCTCATTAGTGCTGAATCATGGACCCATCTCTTCAATTCACGTAATCGTCTCTTTGAGTAGTCTTTGTTACCATTTATCTTGAAAATGCCTAACATTTAAGGATTCCATCTTGTCTCATGGAGCAAAGCCATTTCCACCCCCATTGAAGAACATTGGAGAAGTGCTCGATGCCTATAGAGGTACCAATCTACCCACCAAGTTCATGGTCCGCACCTCCCAAGATTCCTCTTCAGCTCTTCATTCTAGAAAACCCTAATAGCATTGTTGAAGACGTGACTCTCACCCATCTATTCCTTCAATTGGTACTTCTTCTTATCTTCTTTATAAGAGGGTAAAGAGAGGCCCTATTACAAATAACCCTTTTCAGATCAATCTATATTCTTGTGTGCACACATTTATTGTGTAAATTTACTACAATGATTTTGAAAAATTTTCATTACTTTGAAATTTAAAATATATGTATCAAATGTAGAAATTTTCTCGATAATCATTATAATTTTGATTTAGTAATGCAGATAGGACATACCAAGGTTAGAAAAACACAAAAATCATTTGTGATATAGAAATAATGTGCATGAAATCAAAGGGATGGGATTATTTGAAATTTCCAAAAAAAATGTACAATATGAAAAATAAATTTAAAAATTAAATGATCTAATAAAAAATATATTAACACATCGAATCATTTAGAAAAATTAGCCAACTCTAAATTAATTAAAAATTGAATGCTGAGAGTTATTAGATTGTGTTTGAATAAATTTAACAATCTTCATATAATAAAAATATAAATTTGTGTTATTCCACGGATAGTGAGACATATGAATTAGTACATTTTTCACTTATATAAAATCAAAGTAGATGCTCCAAAGTTTTTCTTTTAAAAAAAAACGAGTATTATTGTTCATAGTAAACGATTTAATGATGAAAAGAGTTTAGATTGTGAAATTTAGTTAGAATTTTATTAGCTTCTGAGTGTATTTTTAACAAATCTAAATTTCAAAAAATGGAAAAAATGAATGAAAATCAATTATTACAAATATTAATCAAACACATATGTTTTGATTACGTGAACATGCATAAGGGTGTCACAATGAAAGTCCTTTAGAAATTGGGACTCTATATTTGATGTAGGTGAGAATGTAGTGCAGGAGCCCATTTTCTACTATAATGGGCAAGTTATTATTGGAGGCCCATTTAAAGCCTTTTTTGGGAGAATCCCTAGGACCTGACACATTTTGTCAAAAAATTTCCTAGGGACCACATATATTTATGACATGTCTTGGAAAGTACAAATATCTTTTTAGATAGGCTTGACAAGGCCTATAAGATTTACTTTTGCTTTTGTCACTTCTGTCTCTGACACATGCATGCTGTCATAGTTGTATTTTCAAGACTCATGTGTTGTATTTTCATGGGTCAAATCATTTGGACGACCCTTTAATTTTTGAGGCGTATATAAGGCCCCCATTGTAACCCATGAGAACACAATTTTGAAGTTATCCCTTTTTGAGAGCTCTATTGTCTTCTCTTGAGTGTTCTCCCCTGTTAGAGAGTGCTCTGTGCTTGTGGATTCAAGGACACCCCTGGTAGATTCAAGGGTTAAAGAGGTTAGTTCTGTGGACTCAGAACCTAACCCTTCTTGAAGATCAAGGTTTGTGGATTCAAACTTATGTTCTTCATCTATCCTGCGCTAAGGCTGTGCCAATATTCATACTAATTGTCAGTTAAAAGAAGGTATAGGAAAAGAAAATTTTTAAAACAGTAACAATGATTCTTGAGCCATTTCATGTCTGGTTATATTTTTGTTGTAGTTTCTAACTTGAATATAGTTTAATTTTCAAGACAGTTTGGTTTGACTTTTCTGAAGGTTATCCCTTTCAGAAAATCTTCTAGGAAATTATGAAAATTGAATTTTTTTTGCCTATATCTTTCAATCGTTCAATCATCGCCTATATAGTCAACTATGGAGCCATCCAAAAAGCCCACCGAAAGGGGGCTTTTAAAGTGGAGTGACAACGATAGCCTACCAATTTTACGCGGAGCGTTGACTTTGGACCCATATTTGACCAGATCTCCTCAAACTCGGTGAGAGATCAAGCTTTCTTTGGACGTAATCTTCAGCCCCCTCTAAAAAGAAATATCCTTCATTTAGAGAAGAACCATGGATATTCGCTAGATTATGGCGCATTGGAGCTGTGTATGGAACACGGAGGAAGCAGGCAGGCAGACAGACAGCAACGGTAGTCGTCATTTAATACCCGACTTTCACGGCGGAAAGCGATGGACGGACCGTTGTATTTCCAAGGGTTACGGGAGAAATGCAGAGAGAAAGTAACAGAACTCAGAGATGAAGGTTCATCAGGGAAAAGATAGCACCACCAGGGAGAGACGGGACGAGAGAAATAGTCAATGATGGGGTCTGGCTCATCCGATATTCCGATATTCTACATGTGGACGATGACATAGGCGCCACTAGATCATTACATAAATGGAGTAACGGCGGACTCGTGCCACTATTCGCTTGGCCTTTAGTTTTCTGTTCTCCTCTCTGTGACCCAGTTTTGACCAAGTCCCGACTAATTCATTGGAAGAGCTTAACCACGTCAAGGTCTAACGACTTTTCCAAATCGTTCTTTGGCCACTACTCTGGTGGAGACCTCTAGAGTTCGAGGAGTACTCGCCATTGGCCAAGAAGAAGAAGAAAGAAGAAGAAGAAGGGGAAGAACACGGAATCATTAAGTCCCCGAGCAGACCACTTAAAATTACTGGTGGGGACTTCCTGGAGTTCTGCGAGTACTCGCACTTGCCAAGACCAGGCTGGAGGACAACCTGGTGGCCCGCCTTCCCCGTATTCATGAAAGAGAAAGATCACATTGGAGAGAGAGAGTCTGAAGCAAATTCAACTGACCAATTGTGCCCGGTGCCAGGGCCTACATCAGCGACGTCATAGAAAATGAAACTGGAAGAAGACGGAGGCGGTCCTGCCGATCCCTATCCCCAACATTCCTGATGAAAGGCTGCACCATCGCCGGGGGCGATCTGATCGACTCCGATTACGGGAAGCCTCTACCATGGATCGGCCTCTACATCGCCATCGCCTCTTTCCTCTGCGCCGGCGCCATGGCCTGGGACGCTATCCGCGCCATTTCGACATCGCAAACTATGGTTTCCCTGCTACCGCTTCTCCCTCAACTCCACGACCTTAGCTCTCCTCGCCATCTCCACCAAGCTACCCGTCGACCTCAACACCGCCATGCCCCGATTCGAAGACCAGCTCACCAAGCTCTCCGGCACCGTCCTCCTCTGCACCGCCATGGGCAATGTCCTGTCCTCTCTCGGCGATATGACCACCTCCGATGTCCTCTCGAATGTAATTGCCTTAGCCATCCTCGTCGTCACTGTCATCATTAATATCGGCATCCAGATCGGCACCGGCGTCATCTACGTCTTCGTCCCCGAACACGCCATCGTATTGTCTTTCCTGATTCTTCTCTTGCTCCTGTTCGTCTCTTCCGCGATCGCTATCCCTGCTGCCAAGGAGAAATTAGAAAATGATTTTTCTAAAGTTGCGGTACCCTGCAACGATGTTACTCAAGAATCGATCGCTCTGAATCAACTCCAGAGCCGCATAACGAAGTTCTGGCTGATGACGCACTCCGCAAGCCCGCAGTACGTTCTCGGCAGATCGGTCAACTCCGCGGCCTCCGGATTCATGTGCATCCTTGCCGCCTTGATTCTGATCGAAGCTCTCCTTCGAGGACTGATGGGAAAATCCAGCTTGAAACTGTGTAATGGAACTTCGGATTACGCCTGGTCCTCCTGGACGGTTGTCGCCGTTCAATCTGCTGCGGTCTTCGTCGGGACGATCGCTCCCGCTTTCCGCTGGTTCCACGCAGTGAGCTTGCGGAAATCGAGCTGGAAGGAGGAGTTCAAGGTTGAGTCTTACTGGATCCAACTGCTTATTGACTGGAAGGACAGCCCGCTAAAAGCCGAAAAGCGCAAACACTGGACGAAAATCTTTCACCAGAGCAAGAGAGCTACAACGAGTCTGTTGACCTTTATGCAGAAAGTTGTTTTATTTAGCAAGCTGTTTCGACTTCTCTCTGCTCCTCTTGTGAGCTTTATCAACCACATCTCGAAGGAGATGTGGTTGATAAACGAGGTGGGCAGAAATCTCGAAGGAGATCGGGTCAGAAATTATGTATTGCATCTCGAAGGAGAGGGGGAGGACTTCGTCCGCCAGATCACGAAGTCATCGACAAAAGACATTGATAAATGGATCAAGAAGGGAAGAACTAAGGGTCCTGTATTCATGACGAGTCTCATTCAGCAGCATTCCACTAGAGAAGAAGGGTTTACAGAAGTCTGCAGTCTTCTACCAGCTGAGCTTGGTCCCAACTGCTGGGCGCTTCCGCTCGTAACCCTAGCCGCCGTCGCTGCTGCGCTTGGCTCCGATAACGAAGAGAGAGAGGTCCAATCGCTGCTTCGCGCTGTGGGACAAGGGCTCCGCTACGTGAGACTCGTTGAGACAAACTTAGAGGCCAAGGGCTTAGTAAACATGAGAACTGCGGCGGATAAAGTATGGATGGACGTCCCGTCTATACAACAAATGGTTCGACACAAACGCTGAGAGGAAAGAGAAGCCCTAGCCAGGCGCTCAACGGGCTGCAATCGATGGCACAAGAGATGAGGGAGCGCGAGGAACGAAGTGGCCAAGTTCTCGAAGATAGTTCTCTCGACTGGCCGGAGAAGAGGCTGGCGGCGGTATGTATGGGAGAAGTTTGTGCGCGTATACGTGAGGGTGACGCTGGGCTTTCATTTCAACGGGTACGAAAGGCGATTGCGGATATTCTCGGAGCTTGTCTCACCAACCTGCCGCAGAGTCTCGACATGGAGTGCTACTGTAATACGGTGGAGGTGAGAGAGATGAAGGTCAGTAATGCGGCAAGAGTTCTTGGGGAGGTTGAGGGCGTCCTCAGGCTGCTGGAAGAAGCCCAGCGTGGTTGATCTTTATCCCGAGACAAAAACGTACATAGATGATTGGAGGAGAGATCGAGCTCGTTAGGGCCAGCAGATCTGCCGTAGGTGATTTATTCAAGGTAAATAAATGTCCATTTCCTGGTAATGAAAAAGAGAGTGGACGGTGCAAAGGATAGTCAACTGATGCCAGAGGATCTTCTACTGATGAAGAGTTTCGAAAGCAAATTTAATACAAATTTTTTCGATTTCAAGACAAATTTGATGAATCGCTCAACAATCATGGAAGGCAAAGAACTGTCATATAGTGGAGGGGATTAACTCTCAACCCCTGGACATTGAAAGAAACTCCCGATGAGTTAGATAACTGAGAAGGGGGTTGAATTTGTTTGCTTGAAAAGCGGTGGGAAGGGGATGAGTTCCGCTCAAGCATTGCTTGCCCACTTTGTCGTTAGGGGATTAAATGAACAAGCCACCCGCTAAAAGATGCTTAAGATGGATTCTATCGACTAGCATCTCTCTCCCTCCTCACAAACTAGTGATCGAAATGGCCAAAATCATTCATGGTCGCTGCTTTTCTCTTCCCTCTCACTTCCAAAGCCGGTGACAATGGCTCATTTCTCCTTATCCAGCCCTTGATAGAGTGGGGATCGGATGACCAGAAATGGCCACAAATCCCCCCTTGTTATTATCATTCCCTTTTCTTGGATTTTATCTCTGCTTTGGCCAAGAATTTTTGCTTCTAGCAAGTGAAAAAACAAAACGGTGATTTCTGATATATTCCTAAATTACTTTTCAGTATGTTTTGCACCTCATAGCTTTTTTCAATAAATGCTTTCGAGGCATTCTTTGTTTTGGTGTATCCCTCGCTTAAACTCTAGAGCTTTGTTAGGACAGTTGTTCAAGCATAGCCTCGATCCAACACTACTTGGGTCAATCTCTTGCCATATGAAGGTTAGAGAAAGGGTAAAGTCATCTAATCATTGCTGGATAGGATTTTATTTTATCCTTCACTTAGTCATTGACGTCCTTAATCATTATTTTTGCACTTATTTTCTAGATTTTTCTCTCTAACTCTTACAAAACATATCTCATCCTATAGTTGTTTGATCCGCACAATTTTAAGGCTCATTTGAAAGCTCAATTACTCTACATTCTAGATCAACTTTTAGATCTATAATTTGCACTCTCTTTCTTGTCCACAGTTTATTCAATAGTCAAAAATAGCTTCATTCTAACCCCAATTCTTTGTGTATTTAATCATGACCTATTGTTACATATTAATCATGTTTTAATCAAAATTAGTATATATTTATCTGATTTTCATGATTTTAAATTTAATATTTAATGACTGCATGCTGTATGCACATGAGAAGGCCTTGTAGAGGTGGTTTGAGAGCAAAGGGAATGAGCAATCTATAAACATGGATGAATAGGAGAGAAACGTAGGTTTGAAGATGATATTGGATGAACCATGGGTTAAGGGGTGAGTAACAAAGGGTGAGTGGTGAAGTAAAAATTATGGGGATGGTTCCTCTTCCTCTTTTGCTCTTCTTCCTAGAAAGGCTCTATGTTCCACCGCGTATTCAAATTTTTCCTCTTCTTAAATAAATGACATTGCTTGGTAGTTTTAGTGAAAATTTATCATGTATTACAGATGACGTCCTTGCACATCATACCCCTACTAAACTAAGCAAGATCTACCTGTTTTCCATACTTTCCTATTTCTATCAAAAGGTAGATGTGAATAAAGAAATTCAGGTTGAAAAATTTTTCTGATCTAGAGCTGTTTTTAGTGCGGTAAAGATTTTCGTATAGCCTTAGAGAAACCTCTCAAGCCACATATGTTCCCAAATAGATAGCTTCCCACTAATATCTAATAAGTTTCTTTGTTGTGTTTTTTTTTCTACCATATTTCACACCACAACATTTCCTCTTGATATAGTCTTTGGCACCCATTAGAATGATTCACCATGCCTGCTAGAGTATGGCCCACTAGGGTCCTTTTCAATTGGGGGCTAACAAGTTGAAATCATGAAATCATTGATAACATATGATAATGTGTCATGAAATACATTTATTTTCATCATTTTAAATGGATTTTAATGCATATTTCCTGCTAATTTGATGCACATTATCATGTTTTTTATGATATTTTGCATTCATCATTTCATTTCACTCATCAATTTACATCTATTTAGTGTTAATTAGGTTAAAAAAATTATGAATATGTCCTATCATAAGTCATCCTTTTTAATTTCTTATATTATGATACTAACCCCATTTGACTCCTTCAAACTCAAGCAGTGAAATTCTCACATTTTTTGGGAGTTATAGGGATGCATGGACATGGGCATGCAAAGCAAGAAAGCATAGAAATGAATGGAAATGAGAAAGAGAAGGAAAAAATTCTCCACCAAATTTGAGAGGTGGTAATAGTTTGAATTTGATTGAGAAATCATCTTAAGTATTTTAGAATGATCCACAAATACTCAATAAGTGAAAGCAAGGTTAACAACCTTATTTTTAAAGAGCTTGGACCAAACTTTTTTTTATAAAATGAATCCTTAATTATTTTTATGGTTTTAGAAATTTCAAATGAAAATATACCTAAATAAATTCTTGCTCCAATAGAGAAAATTTTGTGGAAAAAGTTCTATTTTTCAGATATTGAATTTTCTAAGTTTAAGGATTTTTTTCTAGAATTTTTGGGGATTTTTTTAAGAGCATTTTTGTGGAGAAACACCTCTGATTTTAGAAATGAAAATTTGCATAAAATCCCTTCTATAATTTTAAGGCCTAGTGCATTTTTTTATATCTAATAGGAATGCACTTTGATGCACGAGTTCAATCAAATGGGCACGATTTCTTCAAATTGAAATCCTAGTATCTCATGATCTAGAGGGAGTTTTTAGTTAAAATTTTATTTCTAGATTCATCTTTTAATCCTCTATCAACCCATATCTTTTGATCAAAGAATAGAGTAAAAATAATGTTTTGTAGTGATTGGCCTTTTCTACCCCTCTTTATACTAAAACCCTAGGAAGCCATTGATGAGATGAATCTGAGCAGTTGTTGAAAACACACAAAAACATGTCAATCCTTAGGGTTTTGAAAATGCTCTATCTGGCTCCTTTTCACTCCCCAGAGCTGTGTCACCATCTAAATCATCATCTACCACCCTTTTCAGGATCTTCATCTATTTTTGACTCACAAGGATCATTCAAATTCTTACCACTCTTGAATTTGGAAAAGGCATTCATATCTTCCCTCTCCCAACTATCATCATCATTAGGTGGTATATCACCCTCTAGATAACCGTGATCATCTACAAATCATATTAATTGGTTTCATCTGATTTACCTCTCATCTTCTCACTCCTTGAGTTCTGATGGGATTCTTACATCCCTTGCCCTCTCCTAAGAATCTCCATCGCCATCTCCTTATTGAAGTTTTGTTGCTGCTCCATGATCAATTACTGATTTTTATCTTATCCTCCTTCAATTTCCTTACAATTTCCATAAGAGTAGCATTAGTCTGATCATTATGCAACTTTTGACTAACAAAAGGCTTAGAAAATTAAGAAAAGCGTTGAGTATGTTGTGGAATGAAAGGCTTTGGGAAAGTTGCTTCCCCCTCCTTTGTTTCAATTTTGTCCTCCAAAATTGCCTTTTGCATTCCAATGACATTTAGGATTGTCATGTCTTTTGAAGGCATTTACCTGTTGAGTCATGTGATGAAATTATTTTAGAAGATCATTTAGACAAGCAAATAGACCAACTAGAGTCATAAACATTGTTAGCCTGAAGAATTAGTAATTTAGCTTGCGGTCCCACCATGAAAGGTTTTAAATTCTTCATCAAGCTCACCATTTCGTGACCTAACTTTCCCAATGTCTCTTTCCACTCAATCCATACAATAATTTGACTCCATGGCCTTCATGTAGATGAGTCCTCATTGTTTAGGTGCTAAATTCCTACATTATTAAAAAAAAACTTTGTTGATACACCCAATTTTCAATTAACCCTTCCATGAATTACATGGACTTGTTCATTTATGTCTCTATGAAGGTGCTCCCACCACTATCATTGTAAGGCATGTGCCTATCCAAAAACTTTAAAGATATGACGAGGAGTAAGTTGATATTAGTAAAATCACGGTCATTGAAAGCACATGTTCACATATAAAAAATTTTACTCAACTTGTCAAATTCGGTCTTCAAATTTAGAATAGTGGCAAATGGAGGTGGAATCCATAGGAAGGGTTGTTAAAGTATTGAAATAAAAGATTTTTTCAGTCTTTTTCGATTAAGAAAGTGGAAATAGTCAATAAAAAGAGAAAGAGAGATGTTCAACAAAATGCAAAGAACTCATCAAACCCTTCTAAACTCCTTTGAAAGATAGAAAACCCTTCATCGAATATGAGATATTTGATTTATGGTTTGAAATATGAAAATTTAGATGAAAAGATTTCTAAAATGGAAATGATGGAATAGAATAAACCCTAGTCTTAAGGTTCGTGACCAAAACTCACTCTAGTGATCCTCTCCAATCAAACACTATTTTGAGAGCCCATACATAATGCCTGGACATGGCAACTTGCATTAAAACAAGGAATGAGTAGACATTCTTCTTTACATGATCAAAAATAAAAACACAATAAAATGAAGAAACATAATAAAAATGATACTCGGTACACAATCAACAATCGATAAATGTCCTCTTTCCTCCGTCTAGCCCATGCTACAAGCAATCATCAAAACATTAAAAAGCTAAATTTTTTTGCCTCAGATTATAATCAGCCACACATGAGGGCATGGAGGATGAAATGATGGTCATGCCAAAAAAATTAGCTCGAAACTCCATCAAGATCAACATATATCAAGCTTTTAATTTGGAGAAATCTAGGGCGTTGATTAGTTTCTCTCTCCTCATTAGTCATCATAAAATTTTGCACTGGTCTCACAAGCTCACGTCAACTATGCTAATCAAACTTAAAAATAAAATGTATCCTCTCGCTCTCTCTTTGCTTGCCTCTCTCCTTTTTCTTTTTTTAAAAAAAGAAAAGAGAGAGGATGCAAGATGTGAGAAGTGGCAAGAAATGCGACGAGGAAAGGAAAGAAAGAAGCTCAAAGTGAGAGAGCAATGGAAGAGTAGGTGAGAGGGGGTGAGATGGCGATGATGGAGGTTAAAGAGAGAAATGTATGTATGGAGAAAATGCTCTTGCTTATGCTCGAGCACATGCACAAGATAGAAGAGAGGGGAGAGAAAAGGATGAGATTATCTTCTATATGCGCAAAAGAAAGAGACGACATGATGCAGGACCGGGTGTGTGGTCGGTCTTGCACCATGATCCTCGGGGTGGACTAGAGGGAACTCTAGTATGATGAACAAACTAATGATGCAGTCAAGCCGAGTGTCGTCTCGGGCGTCGTCTCCGTAGACCCAGGGGTGCGCCGAGTAGAGTTCGTCTGGGAATCCTTCCGATCCACGTCCTCGAGGTCGAGGAAGCCGTGAGTTGTCGAGGGGAGCTCGACCGTCAACCCGATGGGTTGGACCACGGTAAGAACCCTATCAAGTCGTCTAAGCACTCTTCCTAGTATAAGTCCGATGGCGGTGGAGACAAGTGCGGGAAACACTGAAGAAGATATAAACTTCGAAGTTTTAAAAAGGGGGGGGATGTGTGCCTAACCTGCGGGGCGCGAGCCCGGTCGGTCGTGGCAGGGGAGGCTGTTCGTGCGTGGCACGAGCGGACGGCAGATGCGGTCGAGCTGAAGTCACGAGGTACTGACGGAGGTCGACGGGCGCCGTGGTGATGGTAAGCACTCGTGGTCGAGGTGGCAAATACAGCGGGACAGTTGCAGCGGGCATTGTCTCGCAGGCAACAGGAGGTGTCACCTCAGGTAGGTGACGTCACGTTTTCCCAGGCGATGGATGAATAGTCTCTTCCTGTCAGCAATCCAAGTGGAGCTTTACGTCCGGCGGGTAAGGTCGCGAGCGGGTAGGCGACGTGGGACAGCCGGGAGGGGAGAAGCCGCCGGCGGGAGCGCAGAAGTAGGTTCGCGGAAGCAGGACAGCAGGAAGGAGTCGGCAAAGGCAGCCGAGATTTAGCAGCAACCTCGAGTAGAATTTCGTCAGGGAGATGTCAGGAAAACTGATGAATGTGGACAGGGATTACGGCGTTGGGTCAGGTGGAGGGACGGGAAATCCGGGAGGCGGGAGGTTAGGGATGGGCTGATCGGGATACATGGGAGAGGAAGGGGCGTGCGGGGAATTGAATCGGGACGGACAGGCAGAATGGAAGAATCAGGGGAACCACCTGGCGGGCGTTACCCGACGAGGGCGACGAAGCCAGGAATTTCGGCGGAGGAACTCCCGTGTTGGGGAATCGTGTTCCGCGTGGCCAAAATCCTGCAGGTAAGGACCAAGGAAGAAGTGTTCCAGGGCTGCGTCAGGAATTGCTTGGGCAGGCACGGGGTGGGGCGGATTAACTTAGGAAAATTGACGACGGGGTGTCGTTAGAGGGGTAGGGTTGCTTCGTCGGGTGATTTGGGTCGTTCGTGGAGTGAAATCGGGAAGAATCGGAATTGGGGGGGATGGGTAGTTGAATCGACAAGCTGGGGGTTTTTGCGGTGGAATTCGGACGGTCCTCTTTCCGAAATCCGGAGGAGCTTAGCAGGGTTGCGCGCGGGGCGACGGAGTGATAAAATGGGGGGGGAATCGGAGAGAGTGAGAGAGGGCGAGCATGCGATGGGTGAAGGGAATGGAGGGGCGATCCGACGAGAGTTCGTGGTGTAGGGAAAGAGGGGTTGCTTGGGGGAAGGGGTAGGGTCCGGTCGGACAAGGAATGGTGGTGAAGAACGGGGAGGAGAGTGGCAGGAATGGCGGGAATAAGGGGGAGGGTGGAGGTGATGGTGGTGCAGCGATCTGCGGCGGCGGCCTGAGGCGGCGGCAGCGGCGGCGGCGACGGCGGCCCTGAGGCGGCGGCAGCGGCGGCGGCAGCGGCGGCGGCGGCGAGAAGGCTGCACGTTGGTAACCAGCGAACAAGGCAGGGGGAGGCGGCGGTCACGACGGCGGACACGGCGGCGGCACGGGGTGGTGCGGCAGCGGTGGCGGCGGTTGGTCTCCCTCCTTGATCTTCCTTGAGCAGCCACTTGAGAGAGGAACACTCCTTTTTCTTCAAATGACGGCTAGGGTTTGTGGGGGGGTCCCTTCCCCTCTTATAGAGCCCATAGTGGGCCGAGAGAGGAAAGGGCCCACTTGAGGCTCACAACCCACACCTAACATAATCATAGAAAAATAGATAAAGGTCCACAAAGAGAAGGGCTTAACGAATGGGGTCCCGAAAAAGGGAAGAGCCCACCCGAAAGCCTAAAAGGGAGAGAAGAAGATATGCAAAGGCCCGCTTAAACACGTGCGGGCTAATAAAGTTCATAATGAAATAAAAACTGGAAAGATAACTCCACGCGCGCGCGAGCCCTGTGAAATGTGTCGTGGCGAGATGAGGTCCTCACTTGGTGTAGTGAAACTCGGCATCCTTCGTCTTCGCCTGTCGAGGGGGCTGGACGCGCGCGGGTGTCGGCTCCTCCGGCGCCGTAGTGTCATGCCTTGGTGGCGACGGGGGTCGTACGCCACCACGACAAAGAAGAAGAAGATGAAGAAGAATGCTCGATTGGATGGTGGAATGGTAATTTTGGGCTGAGCATAGTGATTGGTGGATTTAACAGATGAAAAAAAACTAAATGAATCAACTGCAAATGAACGCTAATATAAGTGTTCCCAATCAAAACTCACTCTAGTAATGCTTTCTGATCAATCTCTCCTTTAGAGAGTACATGAAATGATGATCAATCATGCGTGAGCAGGGCGGGAGACTTCCATCCAACAAGAGGAATGAGTGGACAAGAGGAGAAACTCAGAAAAAAAAATTATGTTTAGAATACCATGAATGATCTATAATTGCCCTCTTTCCTCTAGCTATCCAATTCTAGAATCACTCATCAAAATGTGAGTGTGTACAACATAAAATGAGGATTAAGTTCATGAAATTTCAGCTCCAAATTCCATTAGGATCATGAGATATCATGATTTTAAATTGGAGCATTTTTTGTCATTGAAAATCTTCTATAAATACTTGATGTTATCTCAGCCATTGATTTTTATGAACTTGATCATAAAAATTCACTTGAATGGGCCACATGTTGCATTGTGATTCATTCGAAGTAGAGAGAAGAAGAATGGGTTAGATCTAGGTCATCAGATCTTCCTTTATAAGTGTGAGACGATTGAGATTGTGCCACGTGTTGTCTCCATGATCGCCACAAAAATCAAACAAGTCAGGGTTAATCTGATGTTGGATTTGATGGTCCTGTGATCCATCTCATCTAACTCATTGCAGTGCACCATGCGTCTGAGCGATAGGGAGGACATCTGATGGACTAGGTCCATCAGATCTAGCAAACCATGACGCACCACGTATACTGCCATTTAATAAAAATATTGTCCCACATGTGTAAAGTTAAAGAAAAATTTAAATTTCAATAGCTTGGCCCATTAATATTTATAGTTAGCAATACAAAATAATTTGAGAACTAATATTCCCCATTTACTACAATGTACATACTACACCTTTGTGCCATACATCCACAATGCCACGTCAACGTTCGATGTTAGCATGTGCAAATAAAATTATTTTCCAATTTTACACATTCATGGAAAAAAATTCTAAAGTCTAAAAAATAAAAATACTATTAGAAAAATTCAAGAAAATTCATATATCAAGTGTTTGGAGTGTTTGGATGAGGACATATATCAAGACAAGGACCATGTAAATACTACTAGAGGTCAAGCATTTGCATAGCTTGTGGCATGACATTTAATAAATGAAAAAGGTTTGCGGATATGATTTTGTGCTATGTGATGCGATCAATATTTTGTTTTATTGATGTGTTTCTATTTTCTCAATCATCTCCCAATCAGAGAGATATCTAATTCCCTTCCAATGTACGTATCTGTTCTTGACAAGTGCCTTAGATTCCCACAATACTGACCCCATTGTGTTCGTTCCCTTTTTTTTCCTTTCTTGATTATGGGGGAGAAGGTGATCATACTTTTATGCACCCCTTAGGGGTTTTTTTCTTCTTTATCTTTGGTTGTGGAGAAGAAGAAGTTAGGACCGCCGGATTTGGGGCTTTACAAGTATCCCATAATTTCTTCCTTTGTTTTTTATTGATACACTTTTTGGTAGAACCTCGATCGAGGAATCAAGATCTACCTGGTTGCCTCGGGTCCTTGTCGCGAGGGGGAGTGCTCCGTGAAGAGAAGAGGAAGCACTGGAGGTGAATACGGTGAAGAGAAACGCTGGATGCTGAGGGGAAGATGGGAAGGGGATCAAGCTGGGGAGGATGAAGAAGAAGGAAGAGAGATCCAAGGAGGAAGGAGGGAAAAAACTCACAATCGACGTTCCGTATGTCCTCCGCCTTGTCCGCCCCCTCAAATAAGCGACAGGGCTCCCTTAGTGGCAGAGGTGGCCGAACTGGCCTGGTCGTTTTAGCGGACGGTCGGGCCACGTCCGGCCCGCTTATTGGAGCCAACGCCCCTTTTTGACTAACTGTTTTTATTGAAGAATCTTTTGCAATAATGGTCTATATTTTTGTTATATTTATTTCTCCTGTTTTTGAGAATCGAGAGAGAAGAGATGACCATTGAACCTGAAGCGATCGCTCATTTCTGGTATCATTGGTCTAGCACAGAAAATGGTCTCATTATTGAGTCAGCAAGTCGATGAAATAGAATATCGTCAATGAATTCTTTCCTGTAGGAAACTATGAGATTAACATGCCGGCTGCAATCATATGGATTCTCATGTTTATTTCTTCTAGAAGTCTAGAATAGCTCCCCGGGAGCAGATGATAAAGCTGAATCCCTGCAACATGTTCTACTGCAGCGCTTCCCCGGAAGGCAAAAGCTCGGGGGGATGGAGACGCAAGAAAATCGTAAAAAAATAGGAAGCAAATCGGAAAAGAGAAAAATCCATCGAAAAGCTTAGCTTTTCTTGTGAAAAGGATGGCTAGGACTGTCTTCTCGAACAAGATGAGGGAGCTAGAGGCCCACGTGGAATAACAACAAAAACAGAGATCAAACGTCTCCCCTCTGCGGTCGCCGCCTCTGACTCAACAGTCGACGTCGGCGTAATCCATCAGATTTCCTTTTCACTATACTATTCTTACCGACGTCGGAAAAGAAAAATAACCCTACCGACTCTTTCCTCTTGGCCTGTCTACAGAAGCAGGCCAGACTTGCAGAAGTTTTACGAATCTTGTCTTCACAGTCCTCAAGATGAAGCTCTAGACTTCTTCTGTCTCGGTAGATTTTGCTAGCAGGAAGGATAAATAATGCAATATTATACAGACGCGATGGGACCCTTCTCAGCATCTTTTTTTACAAAAAATGATGCAGAGCAACACCACAATCCAATAAAATAAAACAACTCGCCAGATAATAAAATACTAACCTCCTCATTCTGAACATTGACTTAGCTCTTCAACATCTGCCAACCAGTTGACAAAGCTACTTTTTAGAGGTAGACCGGACATGGAAGTCTTCAATAATGCGACAAAATGGCGAATTTTCTTCACCCTTCATTTCCCAGGCTACGTCGTCGCATGCCATACACTCATTTTTTCAAGCAACGATAGGACCAAGGACCCTTGTGGATACGCGCAACAACTACCACTATTGAAACTAAGAACGAAAGCAGAAAAGACGACCGAAGCGCGTCCTCGAGTAGGCCCAACTGATCGCCTGTATCCTTTCCTTTCAGAGCTCCAGAAAGGAGTTCTTCCAAAATCTTCACAATTTTTAGTGCGAATTCTATTATCTTGGGTTTGGTCATCTCGAAAATCCAGTTGAGTGCTTGTGCCAGTAAGTCGTGAAAGCTAGTTCCTTTGACCTCGTCTAAGCCAGATCCCCTGATCCCTTCCTCTGCACAAAAAGATATCAGGATTTTCAGGCTAAGGATGAGCTTAAACTTGGAGATCTGGCATTTACATTCTCTCGAAAGAAGTCTCTTTCAATTGATTGAAAGATAACGCAATTTAAGCTGTGCAATTTCTCAACTAAAATCTCAAAAAAAGACCTTTTCTAGAATTTTGTAGGTGCCCAGATAAGGTAACGAAAAAAGCAAATAAACCTGAGGAAAAGGAGGCTCTAAGTTCCCGCACTGATTCGTTCCTCATCATGGCATCCCAAACGGCACTATCAGAAGCCAAAGAAACAACGGTCCTCTGACAATCAATTGAAGTCAAATCTTTTCTCAGAAGAATCTTATCAGCGAAGAAATTTAACCTACAAAAAATAAGTACAACCTCCACAGACGGGCTCGTCCGCAGCAGACGAAGCGCGTCGAGAACTCGCGATTGCGTCACATGGCCTTCGGAAAGCCACTGCTGCTGCGTTTGAACGTGCGGATTCGGGTTAAACGTCCTGCAGTTTCCAAGTATCATGAACGGAGCGAGAGTAAATATAAATAGACGATAATTGAGTGGAATCTACTGCATGATGGAGGAGACGGCCTCTGAAGCCTCCTCTCTGGATGGAGCCAGACCGAAGACGAGGTGATCGAATAACTGGAATCTAACGGCCTGCTCGTCATCTTCCTTGACCAAGGCCCGGGGATGTCCTATCCCCAGGTCGGAAACCACAAGGGGACCAGAAGTACTTGAACTCGAGGACGCGGATCCCGCAAATGAAACGATGTTCGCTGGATTTCCGTGCTTGTGGGTGGTTTTCGCCGCCCAAAACACCAGCCCACGAGGGAGTTCTCCGGCCCCCTTGCAGCTTCCCATTTATCTGGAAGCAGGCAGGATGTACGAGGTGGAAAGTTGGATATACAGCGAGAGCAAGTTGGGAAAGCCAAGAAGGCCGGTAAGAGAGCAGAAATATCTCTGAATGGCTCCCGCGGTCCCGCCGGTCGTTTCCCAGGCACGGTCAACGGCCTAAATGGGCCGTGGTCTGGAGCAAGAACTTCACAGCCCTGACACAGACCACGCTACTGTGGACGAATAATGCGTCTACTTCTAATCAGTTGACCGGTAAAAATTAAATAAAATAGGGGAAAATAAGGAATCTTTATTTTAAGTACAAAAAAATAAGGAATGTTTATTTGAAATGAAAGAAAACGAGGTAAGATAAATAAAATAAATTGTGAAATCGTTATGCTACAATGTTCTATCCATAGTTATAAAAAAATGGCATGCTTATAAGTAGAGAGCTTTTTTTCAAGCAAATTACCAAGCAACTTTTGGGCATCATTCGAAGAAAACATTTTTCACATAAATGATTTTCTCTTTGATCCCTAATCACAAGAAAAGAGAATAAATCAAACATTTTTGCCTTTCCAATGAGTAATTGCTGCCTCTCAATACATATATACATACGTTCATACATACAAACATTCATATTTGCATAAATGCATGCATGCATCCGATTTATAGAATTCTAAAATTTCTAAAATTCTCTTTCCTACGAGTGTGATGATATTTTTTATTTGATTACTATTTCATTTTAATTTTAATTGACCTCTGATTTGAAGTGTTGGCTCTCTTTTTTTCTCCTCTTATTTCCAAATATTCTTATTTTTCTTAGCATTCAAATCTTGTTCATCCTCAAATTTATTGATTTATGAGACATTATCATTGACTCACAGATGTAAACCCAATTTCCTATGGTTGACCTGCTTTGGAATTTTTCCCTCGATTTTTGTTTATCATTTGAGTGGATTCAATTGATTCTTTGGTACATTAATGCATGCTTTCAGTGTGTTTGGACCCCAAGCTATTTCGCGCTTGTCAAAATGATATTGTTGTTGTTGAGTTAGATGTTTTGGTTTCGATAATGTCGGTTTATTTGATCTAGTTTTACTTGGATTTTCCACTTTCATTTAAGGTTCAACTTTCTTGCAGATAGTATCGAGTATCAATATCAGTTGCAATACCAATATCTGACCTCATTGAGAACGATAACCATATCTGATATCCATCATATGATATATCGTCATCCTTGTGACGAATGTCATTAATGAGATGATGATATCGTGTATCAATAAGCTTACCATCATCATCATCCACTGACCTTTTTAATGCATGGTGGATGACAAAATATTGATAAGATATCAGATATCAATGTGGGATCTCAGATATCATCATCATATGAAATATTTTTAATTTTGTAATCTTTCATTATAGTAACTTATAACTTTATAGTTCATATGTTACATCATTATGATAATTGATAACTTATGACCTTATAGGTTATAAGTTATAACTTATAACCATGTTAACCTAATATGATATTATTAGTTTAATGTTTTGACGAGAGTTAGGATTTGCAAAAGCTTCCTCTCTGCCTCTCTAAAGACTCTCTAAGACACTCCCTTATCTCCCTCTCTCTCTCTCTCTCTCTCAAGCCGCTTGTCCTGCATTACTCTCTCTCTCTCTCTCGCTCTCTCTCTTCCTCTCTCTCTCTCCCTCCTTCTCTCTAACCAGTAGTAGAACCATAGTGGTTGATAGGAGAAAGAGAGGGGAAGGCAGTATTCCTTTTGCTAATCTGAGCCGCCGGGTTTGGCCTATGGATGTTCCAACGCATCAGCGCATGTCCCATCCAACCAAGCAAGTAGTTCCGCACCGCGAAATCAGGCTGATATCATCATGCTTTCACCCTACCGCCATTGTTACCTAAAGAATATCGCATTATTTTATATTTAATTCTCTTTTATAACACAAGTAAGAGCTAAAAGCCAAGTGCAGCGACCTCAACCTTCAACGACCAAGAAAAACCCAACACCCAATCTCGCCTCGCAGCCCACGTTCCGGCATCTTCTACGACGGCCAGTTTCTGTACCATCCTGCCCAAGCAGACACGAGCCCGCTGATCCCCAACGTCACAGCATGGTTGCAGAACGGGTTCGGCTCAATATCCGCCAGCGCGATCACCAAGTCCGCTAAGTTCGCCGCCACAGCCATCATCCTCATCACCAAATCCCCCCTTATCTTCCTCTTATCCTCCTCCTTCTCCGCCTTCTTCAACTCCTCCATTCCCCTTCTAATCATAATAACGTCAGCTATGATAAAGAAAACGTATCCCACGCTCTCCCCGAACGCCGAAATATAGCTCATCCGCCGGGCTATCGCCGGGTCGAGGACGCCGATTCTGGAGAGCCAGAGAAAGTGGTCGAAGAAGAAGTAGACCATCTCGCCGGCGTTGGAGAAGACAGCGAGACAGCGGAAGAACTGGGAGTTTCCGGGGTTCCGCCGGAGAGCGTTGAAGCCGGTGAGGAAGCGGCCGAAGCGAAAGGCTTTGCGGCTTAGTCCAGAAGCGACTTCACACTTCTTTGCGCGGTCGGCGAGCTCGGGGTCGGTACTTTCTAGGTGCCAGTGAGCCAGCTTGGAGACATACTGGAAGGTTTTGACGAGCTTGTCGATGCCGTCGCGCTTCGCGAGGAAGACGACGAGCTTGTCGACGGTGTCCGCCATGGGTTCCGGGAAAGGCGAGGACGAGGGAGGAGGATAACCAGCGGTTGGAGAGGGACTCGTGCGGATAATTCATTCGAGAACGAGGGAAACTGGTGGATGCCAGGACTTGTATCGTTACTCTTATCCCGTCTTCTGAAAACTATAAGTAATTCGATATATGGGTGGATAATTTGACGGCATAGACAGCTTTTCATGTGATTGAACGCCGAAATGCGTTACAAATCGGATCGTTTGAAGGGAGATGGCGTATCCGACGCATAAATTATCTACTCTTATTCCACAGTAATTTGGGATATGAGGGAATAGCTTGACGGAATTGGCCATATTTTTCTCATTGTAGATGGAATCATTCGTTTGGGAGGTGGGTCCATCGGATACAAACACCACTACGTTCGAAGTAGAAAGCGCTAGTCAGAATTTGAGGATCATCTTTCTATTGTGCTCACTTTGAATACATGAAATCCACTTGGAAAATATTAAAAATTTTACCAAAACAATAAGATATTAAAAAAATATTTCTGTGATCTTATATGGGGATTAAAAGGGATGAATAAAGAAATAAAAGCTGAATAAAAAAGAAAATCTTGGCTTTATAGTGCCAACCATCATTGCTGGAAAGAATATGAACCAAAGTGGATTTTTTTCATCTCTCCTAGGTAAAGATATCTACGACCTTCCCATAAAAACTTCTGAAACTTCTTTCGTTAACCTCCTAGAGTACTCCTAGGTTATGCTGACATGGTGATGTTGGATATTTTAGAAATGATAATGTATATGAAGATGATGATGTAATGAGGGAGGTGTGAAGGAGAAGTGATTAAAATAAATGAGAATATCTACTGATACGTAAATATGTAATAATCCTACAACCTTAGGGAGGACCTATGAATGATATCAGTGAGGAATAGGTGTGTAATTCAGAGGGATAATGTTTAAGATATTTCAGAAATCTAGGAATAATAGGGGAGATGAAGTTATAGTTAAGTGAAGAAGAGAAATGGAGAAGAAGATGATATGTATTATTTAATAATAAGAATGGTTGTATTATAATTCTAAAACGTAGAGAGGAGATAATAGAGATATTGTGAATGATTAGTAATATAGATTAATGAATATATGAGAAGGATAAATCGGATAGATGAGTATTCGAAGAAGGATAATGTGATTAGATGGGTGAATAACAACGATGAAGAGAATATTTGTGAAGATAAGAAGGCAGGATATGATATTAAATGATTTATATAATGAAGGAGAATAATGTGGAGTATATTGAAGAGGGATATTTTGATGGGTTAGAAATATATATCAGTGGTTAGATGAGTAATGACATTTCGGATATATGAAGGAATGAATGATAGTATGAGTGTAATGCGATGAGTGGATAATGGAAGAATGATATTACGATTTTGAGATGAGGAATATGGATATTAAGAGGAATTTTAGGAAGGATAGAATGATGATTCGGTTATCTAATGTGGTATAAATTTTGGATAATAGTTATAGGAAATAGAGAATAGATAAGAAAAGGAGAGAATAATGTTGGACTTATGGATCTAATGAAGGAACTATCAATCACGAAAGAAAAAGGAGAGAATGATACCTTAATTCGATGTGAAGTAGATGCCTTGAGATCACCAAACAGTCCAAGATTTCCGCCATTTGCTTCTTAACTTGAAGTGGGTGAAAGATGACAGAACGGGAGGGAGAAAAGGATAGGAAGGTAGAACTCGGAGTAGAGATATGGAAGGGAGAATGGATTACAGGAACACAAGAACACAGAGAAAAAAAGTAACCAAAGAAACGATTCATTCATCAATAAAAAAACATCTCCGTTTTCTCTTACATTCGTCTATTTTATAAAGTAGAGAAGATAGAGAGTTTGGGACGAAGAGATGTCTCGAGAGAGAGAGGCAATTACGGCGGTTGCATCTCTTCGTTTCACGTCTTTTATGCCTCTTCATTTGATGTGGTCGTCATGTGGTAGAAATACGTGGAAGCATTTTAAAGAGTACGTGACATACTCCGTAATCCCGTGCGAACTCATGGAGTCTTTATTATTTTCCGTCTCGAGATAAATTGGGTAGCTGATCAACTCGGAGTGCTTCTTGACTAGTTACCGTTGCTCAAGCCTCGTACCATTGGCGGATTCTAGAGACTTTCTCCACGGGAACTAGAATTCCCGTCAAGTCCTCCACCTGCTTCTTCTAGAGTTTGGCTAGAAGAAGACCCGCCAGCATCGACACTGCCTTGAGTCGCCGGCCCTTGGTTATAGGGATGCACTTAGGCGCCTTTATCCTGACTCAGAGAAACCATGAGCGCTTCATATCGTCCCGAGTAGTCGTCGATGACAAAATTTTCACCTCTCTCCCTACAATTTCTTCCAAAGGTTCTCATCAACTCCATTATGCTTTGCGGCTGAACTGATTTGAGGTCCGTGATATGCCTATTTTCTCCCGTCTCTGTTGGTAGCGTTCGAGTACGTAGTGTTCCTGTGATTTATGTAGATACGACTGCAGTCTGGCCCCAACAAGGCCTCCCAGTAAATCGCAACATTTGAAGGCTGATGTCCCGTCATTTTAATGCCAGTCGAGAGAAACAGCTTCTCCATGGATATTCTCACGCTCTCCTTTCTTGGTTGTAGCTTTCGTCATGTTGATCGGTCTTCTTACAAGTTTTACTCCTGCTCTAATTCACGTAGAACCAATGACAGAATTCACATGGAGGTTTTCATGTATAGTTATTGCTTCTATGGTGGCCGATAGAGGAGATAGAGAGTTTTTATTTATCTCTTGTTCTCCATCAACCGTGGAATCCAACATTTCTTCATATTTCACTTGAATGGATTGTGAACTTGATAGTCTTCATTTATAAGGCTTCTCTCATGATGAATTGTCGTCATAAGCCGTCGAGGTGATGTTTATGTGTAAACTCGTTGACCTTGAGAGGATCTTTGGAGGTCTTGATCAGTTAGGAGGACGGTTCTTGGACAAATATCATATTAAATGTCAACTTCGGGCGAAGTCTTTTGTTTCTTTTGTGGTCAATTAGAAATAATCAGACCAAGCTTTCCTTATCTTCCTCAACCGTAGAGGTGTTGGGAGATAATCCTCAGTGTTTGAAGCTTTCTTCATGTTGATCATCAACATATAAATGCATGTGTTTATTCATGCAAAGGCTTTAGTCTTGATGTAAAATCCGTAGATACTTCTTCCATAGGTGATAAGATATAGATCTTCACCTCTCTCTCTCTCTCTACAATTTCTTCCAAAGGTTCTCATCAACTCCATTATGCTTTGCAGATGAAGTGATTTGAGGTCCACGATATACCTATTTCCTCCCGTCTCTATTGGTAGCGTTCGAGTACGTAGTGTTCCTGTGATTTATGTAGATACGACTGCAGTCTGGCCCCAACAAGGCCTCCCAGTAAATCGCAGCGTTTGAAGGCTGTTGTCCCGTCATTTCTATGCCAGTCGAGAGAAACAGCTTCTCCATGGATATTCTCACGCTCTCCTTTCTTGGTTGTAGCTTTTGTCAAGTTGATCGGTCTTCTTACAAGTTTTACTCCTGCTCTAATTCACGTAGAACCAATGACAGAATTCACATGGAGGTTTTCATGTATAGTTACTACTTCTATGGTGGCCGATAGAGGAGATAAGGAGTTTTTATTTATCTCTTGTTCTCCATCAATCGTGGAATCCAGCATTTCTTCATATTTCACTTGAATGAATTGTGAGCTTGATGGTCTTAATTTATAAGGCTTCTCTCATAATGAATTGTCATCATAAACTGTCGAGGTGATGTTTATGTGTAAACTCGTTGACCTTGAGAGGATCTTTGGAGGTCTTGATCAGTGAAGAGGACGGTTCTTGGACAAATATCATATGAAATGTCAACTTCGGGGAGAGTCTTTTATCTCTTTTGTGGTCAATTAGAAATAATCAGACCAAGCTTTCCTTATCTTCCTCAACTGTAAAGGTGTTGGGAGATAATCCTCAGTGTTTGAAGCTTTCTTCATGCTGATCATTAACATATAAATGCATAGGTTTATTCATGCAAAGGCTTTAGTCTTGAGGTAGAATGTCATATAAATGTCATTTCATTGCTATTGAGAATGATTTCTCTTCCTTAAGTCATATCTAGGTTCACTTGGAACCCTTGTGTCCACGTGATGAGATAATTTTCCATCACATGGCTTTCCAGAATCCATGGAGTCTTGTCAAAGAAGTTCATCAAAGTCCAGCAACTTCTCTCCACACCGATCTGCCTCCAAAACGTCACATTTCAGGTTGAATGCTCGCTTCATTTTTCAATGTAATAAAATAAGAGCATGGAGTGTAGACACTGAAAAATCACCACCATGCCCCCAAGCTTTCTAGAAAGCGACCAGGTGAATCTGAATGGAGCCTGTAAATGCTGAAAGAAAAAGTGTGGAATTAGCAAAAGTAGATATAAAAGACAAGCGATCCTCATATGCCCCAGTAACAACAAGTCATAAGCAGATAATCTACCTTAATGAAGATTCCATAAAACGGCACTGCAATGATGAAGATAGCCAACTATGCCAACCTGGGTAATCAGTAGAACTGCCCCATCATTTTCCTTTGACTATGTAAGCTTCATCCACAACACACATCAGTCCATGATCAAATCATCAATCATCTTGGTCTAGGTCTTTTCATCTTTGGCATCAGTGACATCTCTATCAAAAACGATCTTCATCTCGCCCATTAAATGAAGAACTTCTTCCATATCCCCTTTTTTTCCCTGTACTTGCCTATCAGGCAATTATACACTGCTTCATCTGGTCGAATACCCTTCTCTATCATCTCATAAAACATACTTCTAGCTTTGTCCATCTGTCCGTCATTACAAAGGCCCCAAATGAATGAAGTGTATGCATGCAAATCCATCTCAATACCTTCATCTTCCATTCTCCTCCTAAGGGAAAAAGCTTCCAGAATATTACCTGTTTTCAAGTTTCCATTCATGAGGGAAGTGTAAGTGATTTTATCCGGGGCCAAACCTTTCTCTCTAAGCTCTTCAAAGAGCTTGGTGGCACCTTCCAAGCAATTGATCTTACAAAGACCATCAATCAGGGCAGTGTAGGTAGATACATTTGGGTTCAAACCTTTCTGTTTCATCTTTTCAAAATGATAGCTTGCTTCGCTGACTGACCCTTCTTTACATAACCCGTCTATTAGAGCACAGTAGGTCATCAGAGAAGGAGTTAAACCCAACTCCAAGACTCTGTGAAATAGTCTTAGAGCCTCAGAGGCTCTTCTTTCCTTAAAATAAGCATCCATCATTGTCGTGTACACAACAAGATTTAGTTTCAGTTCTTGACCTTCCATTTCTCTCACTAAATTCTCTGCTTCAGAGAGTTTCCCTGCATTACACAGACCCCACAGAAGAGTTGCATATAATGACATATCAGCTTTAAGGCCCTTTTCCTTCATCCTGTTGAATAAAGACATACCTTTGTCTGAGTTTTTATTCATAAAGTGTCCATAAATCATTGCAGTGTACATTAGCTCATTGGCAGCTACAACACCAGATTTCTCCACTTCTGTGAAAATCTCCTCTGCTTCCTCCACTTTGCCCTCTTTACAGAGACCGTCAACCAAAGCAGTGAAGGTTACAACGTTCAACTGCACTCCTTCTTCTGTCATCTGAGATACCAGCTTCAGAGCTTCTGTAAGATTTCCAGCTTTGCAGTAGCCATCAATGAGAGAAGTGAATGTCAATTCATTCGGTCTGAGACCATTGAATCTCAAGTCTCCAAAGAACTTGATCGCCTCATTCATCATCCCTAGTTTACATAGCCTGTCAACCAGAGTACTGTAAGTTATGATGTTGGGTTCTACTTCACTTTTCTTCATCTCTCCAAAGTATCGGAATGCCTTTGTAATCTCCTTGTGTACGCAGCAGGAGTTGATGATGGAGTTGAAGGTGATGGTGTCGGGGCGAAACCCAAGTGTTTTCATCTCCGAGAAAAGCTGTTCAGCATCCTGAAACCCCCCAAATTTTCCATGGCCGTCTATGAGGGAATTGTACGTGACAATGTCCGGAGAACAACCAGTTTCCTTCATTCGGACGTACAGTGCCATTGCGGAGTCCAAATCTCCATGCTTGCAGAAGAGATCAATCATTATATTGTAAGTGAAGATATTGGGTACCATGTTCGAGCTGAGCATTTCGTCGAACATCTTCCTCGTCAATTCTCCGTCCCCCAATCTCGAAAATTTCTGGAGTAGATTGTTACAGGATCTGACTTTGGGAAGAATTCCAAAATCCCTCATCATGAAAAAACAATTTTTAGCCTCTTCTAACCGGCCTAAATCCGTTAGAATTCCAAAAAGTGCGTCAAATATTCCAATTCCCCGGCTACAACAAATACTAGAAGTGGCCCTGAGCATGAAGATCAGATTTTCTGACTCGGGTAAGACATGGTAAAAAGACAGGAGTTCCTTGAGTATCAATCCAGCTTGAAAGTACATCCTAGCATTAAAAAGAATGTGCGCAGCGATGCAGTAAGATTCCGTGGTGTGACGGAAGCCTTTCTGCTTTCCTGCTAGCAAAAAGAATTTGAAAACCAATTGAGGGTTCTCTTTCAAAGTCACCAATATACCAGAAATCCTGACGGGAGCTAGAGGGGAAGTAAAAAAAGAGGTGATCCTGGGATCCTCCCACCGATCTTGAGCGATCAGTTTGGGGATCGCTTCGATGTCGGACTTGGAAGATGTGTCTTCGGAGCAGAGGAGACGGGAGAAGCAGACGAAGAGGGCGCAGTGAAGGTTTCGCCCCGGGAAGGAGAATGCATGAGAGGTGGTTGCAATACGAAGACCGCAGAAGAAAGCCAGCATCTTACTTGCGCAAGAAATCTGGCGCCATCTTCTACTACTTGCAGATCATTCGTCGGAATTCCCCATTGTCTTCCCCCACGGGGGGTTTCTCTAGGGTTTTAGATGACAGACGGGGGAAACTAGCTTAACTTTGAATGACATTTAAAATCCACGAGAAATATGTTATCTTAGTAGCAAACTATATACTTTAAATCTATCTATCTATCAATCTATTTATCAATCCATCAATCTATCTATCTATCAATCTATCTATCAATCAATCTATCTATCTATCTATCTATCGATCTATCTATCTATTGAACTATCTATTGATCTATCTATCTATCTATCTATCTATCTATCTATCTATCTATCTATCTATCTATCTATTTATCTATCTATCTATCTATCTATCTATCTACCTACCTACCTATATAAAAATAGATGCATAAATATATACAAACATACACACCTTTGCTATATAAATTAATATACATATATATATATAACTGAATTATTTTTTATTGCTTCCATATCCATTTAGATATTCTCCTTTGAAGACCCACAAGAGCAATGGAAGTAAGTCTAGAATGGAGGCAAGAAAGATTTAATCCTATGAAATCTTGAGAAGCTTTTTCCAGGACTATCATTGATTTGAAGCTTCTACAAGAATTTATTGAACACAAGAAATCAATAAAAAGACATAAAAGTGAATTGGTAAATCCTTTGATAATTGATTGATCTCATCAATTTGATATGATGAGTTATGAAGAGATATCTCTCGTGTGGGATGATCATTCCCGATGAACTTCAATATCGATTTTCTTCGTCAATTCTAATCTGATTTTTCTCTGGTTTGATTTAATGGATAGTCTTTCATCTTATATGCAAAAACTTTATTTCACCTAATTTCTCACCTCATTTCATCATCAGAATTTGACCTAATCAGAACGCAATTTTATTGATTTTTCATAGTCAATACCATTTTTCATAGTTTTGGACCTAATCTCCACGGCATTGGTCAATCCTCACCATTCTACTGCATCTTTGGGCACTTCCTTGTACTGAGGTTTCTCCTTCTCCAGAAGACGAATTGCCACTCACGCTTAGCAAGCATCAATGGAGATTACCGTTGCATAAATGTTGAAGAGGTTGCAAGCTATGGACACAGGCCTCCAGGAAATCCATGCATTTGCTTTCACATGAGTCGTCAACAGAAATGACGGAAAGAAGAACTCCCGCCCGGGGATGCGGGGGAGGTGGGGGAGAGAGAGAGAGAGAGACGTGGCCCAACTCAGACCCTTTCTCTCACTAGGCCCAAACAAGAGCAGACGGGAGACCAGACGAGAGTGACAGAGAGAAAGAGAGAAATAGCCATGGTCCATGGATTTTTCGAAGTGGGACCGGATCGACAGTGGCCGAGTGGCGCAGAGATGAGCCACGTCGAACGGGGATTAATCTAGAACAGGAAGCAGTGGTAGCCAAGAAAAAATCCCCCAGCTCCAGTTCTCTTCCTTGCAACCTTTAAATTCTCCGGGGCCTCTCCCCAGTACGGATCCAAATCCATCAATCAGAAGCGCGAACTTTGGAAGGGCGAAGAACAATTTTTCCTCCTCTATGTAAGCTTATGACTCTAAACCCAGACCCATACCTTTTTTTCGTAGCCGATAGCTCTTCCTCTGTTCTGGGTTTCTCCTTTTACCCTTTCTTCAGCGTTTTCTTGCCACTGTTTGAGAAAGTATAGTCACCCGGTAGCTTTCACCCTTTACTCTGAACGATTTTCGATTTTCATTTGTCTTTTTGTAATTCCTTCCCTTCTGTTGCTAGATCTCAAGGATGTCAACTTCCACCGCATTTTTGGCTGCAAACGGCTTAACTAGACACAGAAACAATCACCTGAGCAAGGAAATCCACGGCAGAAAACTCAATCTCTCAGGCCTCCCAACCTTGAACGTTCTTTCAAAGCCTGTATCTGTGACAGCATCCTTGGACCAGAAGAAAAACGAAGGAAGGAGAGGATTTCTCAAATTCCTTCTCAGAAATGCCGCCATCACCTTACCTGCTCTGGCAGCGAAAATCCGCTTCCGCCGACGACGAAGGCCCATCGTCCTCTAGAATGTCGTACTCCAGATTCCTTGAGTACTTGGATAAAGATAGAATTACCAGAGTAGATCTTTACGAAAATGGAACCATTGCAATTGTGGAAGCGCTCTCTCCAGAGCTCGGCAACCGCCTCCAGCGAGTGCGCGTTCAGCTTCCTGGCCTCAACCAGGAGATTCTCAAGAAGATGAAAGAAAAGAACATTGACTTTGCCGCGCACAATGCCCAAGAGGACTCCGGATCTATCCTTTTCAACCTGATTGGGAACTTGGCTTTTCCTTTGCTTCTCATTGGAGGATTGTTCTTCCTATCGAGGAGATCTTCAGGAGGAGCAGGAGGTCCCGGAGGTCCAGGATTTCCTCTGGGTATCGGCCAATCAAAGGCAAAATTCCAGATGGAACCAAACACTGGAATCACTTTCAATGATGTGGCTGGTGTTGACGAAGCAAAGCAGGATTTTATGGAGGTGGTTGAGTTTTTGAAGAAACCAGAGAGATTTACAGCTGTGGGAGCTCGAATTCCCAAAGGAGTGCTTCTTGTTGGTCCTCCCGGGACTGGGAAGACGCTGCTGGCAAAGGCGATAGCGGGAGAAGCTGGCGTGCCTTTCTTCTCGATCTCTGGTTCTGAGTTTGTTGAAATGTTTGTGGGAGTTGGTGCTTCTAGAGTTCGTGATCTTTTCAAGAAGGCCAAGGAGAATGCTCCTTGCATCGTGTTTGTGGATGAGATTGATGCTGTCGGGAGGCAGAGAGGAGCAGGAATTGGTGGTGGAAATGACGAGAGAGAACAGACTCTCAACCAGCTCTTGACAGAGATGGATGGATTCGAAGGCAACACTGGGATCATTGTTGTAGCCGCCACCAATCGTGCTGATATTCTCGATTCTGCACTGCTCCGACCAGGACGGTTTGATCGTCAGGTAATCATCAGTTATATAATTCCTTGAAAATGAAGGATTTAGTTAATTTTAACTTCTTGATTTATAGGTGTCAGTTGATGTGCCGGATGTTAAAGGGAGGACAGAGATTTTGAAGGTTCATTCAGGGAATAAGAAATTCCAGGAAGGTGTCTCATTGGAAGTAATTGCTATGAGAACTCCAGGATTCAGTGGAGCTGATCTGGCAAACCTGTTGAATGAGGCAGCAATTTTAGCTGGCAGGAGAGGGAAAACTGCAATTTCCTCAAAGGAAATTGATGATTCCATTGACAGGATCGTGGCTGGCATGGAAGGGACAGTGATGACTGATGGCAAGAGCAAGAGCCTTGTTGCTTATCATGAAGTGGGCCATGCCATTTGCGGGTATGGATGGTTAATTGGTTATGATCCCTTCTCTTTCTAGTTTTTTGTGCCTGAGATGTTTGCTTGACATCGGTGCAGAACATTGACTCCGGGGCACGATGCAGTACAAAAGGTGACTCTGGTGCCACGTGGACAGGCCAGAGGGTTGACCTGGTTTATTCCATCCGATGATCCCACCCTAATCAGCAAGCAGCAGTTGTTTGCAAGGATTGTTGGCGGGCTCGGGGGAGAGCTGCAGAGGAGATCATATTTGGGGAATCAGAGGTCACCACTGGCGCCGCAGGTGATCTCCAGCAGATAACTGGACTCGCTAAACAGGTAATTTTGATTCTTAGTCTCTATTTTAAACATTTGGGATCAGGTCAGATTGTCATGATTTAATGAAGATTGCTGATCTGCCCTGGTCCTTGTGGTTGTTACATAAACAGGATAGGCCCATTACGTAGTGGACCAGGTAAGATCCTCATGATTGACAAGAATTAGCATATCGATTGCAAGGCTAATTCTCGTGACAGTCTTATGGATTGAGACCTTGATCCTTATCGATCTCTTGAGCAATCAATCCCCCTAATCTCCTTTTTAATGGTGCAGATGGTTACAACATTTGGGATGTCTGACATCGGGCCGTGGTCCTTGGTGGAGCCATCTGCCCAAAGCGGGGACGTGATCATGAGAATGATGGCACGTAATTCCATGTCAGAGAAGTTAGCAGAAGACATTGATGAAGCAATTAAGAGGCTATCTGACAGCGCTTACGAAATCTCTCTTTCCCACATCCGTAACAACCGGGAAGCCATGGATAAAATCGTTGAAGTCCTTTTGGAGAAGGAGACCCTCTCCGGGGACGAGTTTAGGGCAATTCTCTCAGAGTTCACTGAGATCCCTGTGGAGAATCGGGTCAAATCATCTCCCCCAGCTGCTGTCCCTGTTTAACTTGATTCTTAGTTTTCTTGTACATCTTTTTATCGCAGGCCTTCCCTTTTCAAAAGTTTTGTTTATTCTGTAAGCTTTGGGGATGCATACAATGTAATTATACTCTTTATTTTTGTTTTCCAATAGAAGTGAAACTATGATGGGGCAAAGTTTTGATGGTTTCTCTCACAACATTTGAAGAAAATGTGGGCATGAGTATTTTCTAACATGTTTATGGGAAACCTTTTACTCTTTCGCATTGTTGTCTATTTTCTAATCATTGCAAAAAATGATATATTTCAGTGGAGAAAAGGTGGAGGATTTAGTCTCCTGAATATTTTGAAGAATGTGGGAATAGTTAGCTCAATAGGGGAACTTTGCCTTTTCTTTTCCTCAAGTAATTGTCTGTTTTCCTGGCTTGAAATGCAAAAAAAAAAAGAGATTTTTCATCATGAATATTAAGAGAAAAATATGGGCACCTTCTAGATATAAGATCTACACTAAATGTTTTTTTTTTCAAAAAAGATTCTTTTTAAAAGGAAAAGTAGAAGCATAGGCCGTAATTATATTTTCCCATGAATTTTTGTTAAAATTGATTATTTTGAAGTGCAATGGTTTGGCAGTTATCCTACTTTCCAAGAAAATATAGGCATAATTGTATGAATTCTGTTGATGGGAATCCCTCCTTACTTTGAAGTTTTTGTCCTTTTTTCGGGGGCAAAGGAGAAAGATAATTTGTAACTTTTTTTTTTGAAAAAAAAAAAAATCAAGGCATACCATTTGAATGTTTCTCTCATAAATATTTGGAGAAAATACAAGGACTAGCCTACTATCGAACCCAATGAAGAACTACATGCACTAGCCCCTCGAAGCCAACTTACCATTTTTTATGTATCTACGCCAACCAACGAAACTTTTTGCAAAAAAATATTTTTTTCATAAGTTATAATTTTTATTTTATTTCTGGAAAAAGTTTTTTTTATTGAGGTAATTTTTTGCAATTTTTTATGGAAACTTATCGATAAAAAGTCAGAATGGATATTTAGCCATTCCTTCTTTGTTTGCCAAAATCTTTGCCTAGATCATTGTCAAATAATCTCCTACATAGGCATTCCGAAACATAGGCATTCTGAATCTAGTAGAAAAAAAGGACAATTGAATTCCTCTCAACAATCTATCTCGGAGAAGGGGCCATGAATTTATTTATTTATTTATCTTGATTTTATGATAACAATGCTATGTAGGAAAGGCAAATCTAGGGTTCTTCGAATAACTATTTGGATACGTTTTGGGCCACTTGTGGAGCAGTAATCCATTAACTATTTGAATGATTGAATTAGGGGAGATCAAAAATCATGTGAAGAAGATATTCACTGTACTATGGAAAAAGAGTGTAAAGGAAAAAATTAAGATGCGTTGAGAGAAACATAAAAGGAGAGATTAGGGATTAATTCTAGAGAAAAATTAATTTAGATGGATTAATTAGAGTAGGAGAGGGAAATTCAAGAGTGATGAAAGAGAGCAAAACCCAACGATGAGAGGGGGAGAAAGAAATGTGAGAGAGGAGGGGAAGCAATCACAGGTATTAGCAAATCAATATTGAGATGAAGAAGAAAAATACAAATAATCATAAAAATAATTTAAGAGTACGGAGAAGAGAATTATAAAGGAGAATGAAAGCAATAGCAAGCGAGAGATCGATGCACAATGCATTGGTGATAAAGCAAGTTGGATCTAGCATGATGACGATGGCGATATGTGGTGGCGAAAGATCCGTAGTACATATTCTTTAGAAGAAGAACCTCTTAAAAAAAATTCACCAAATAACTCCAATTACATGGGTGGCCAATTTACAACCCTTGAAGGAAAAAGAAAATAAAAACATAAAAATGAAAAGAAACTTGCAAATAAATTAATAAATAAATCATAATAGTGGGAAAAATCAAGAGCTCAGGCTGTGGTTTGGGTGATGATGAAAAGGCATAAGCTTTGGTAATAGTTGCTTCCTCTAATGGCAACGTTGAGCCATCTGATGATGATCTTGAATCCTCCATTGGTAGTGTTGTGCCTTCCATTGGCGAGATAAATGCGTTGACTCTTCCAATGGTCGAGCTCGGGTGCTTGCCCAATAGGCACACAGAGGTGAGATAAATGTGAAAGGAGGCATGAGGGGATAAATGAGATAATTTCTAGACAATATTATAATATACAATAAAGATTTTTTTAAAGGAAAAAAAATATAGAAGAGAGAGGAAAAATAAATACACATATGGGGTAAATAATGATAAATTTGATAGGAAGGTAGAGAAAATATGAATATTAAAATGAGATTTGTGACAAATAAATCATTTATCATATAAAAAATCATTCGAGATGACAAAGAAGGATTAATGGTCTTGCATAATCAATGCATTAACTAGACTAATAACTCTACATTATGAGAGATTTCAGCATGATCTCAATCATGCAATTAATTTTATGCATTTGACATTTGACTATTTCCTAGAAAGCCATAATCCATGCAAATTTAAATTTTGAGTACATTAAATACCTAAATAGTTTTTTCATATGACCAGGAATAATAATCGTTTGCATATCAATGTCAATTAAGATGCTCATTCCCTGCCAATTAAAAATCAATACTTTAAATCTCTATATAAAAAAACCTCATTTACCACTGATTTATGAACCTTCTACTTGAGGTTTTAACTTATATAAATACACACAAATTTTCCCACCACAACTTGGAATGTTTAGTATTATTAAAATCAAAATGCTCGCTCAATTTGGAATGTTCCATGCTTTGAAGTGAATTCAAACATTGAGAGAGATGCTCGATCGATTCATCAAAGTCAAGCTTTGACTCTAGAAGTCTTGGTTCCCAACCAACTCAGATGAAAAAATTTTGGGTTATTTACAAGTAATTCTCTTTTCTTTAGATTGATAAAAATAAGTGAGCCAAACTATTTCTTTCAAATGACTCTTCATAGAATCAAATTCTCATTTTCCCAATTGGCAAGAAAGTTGTTTATGAACCCCATAGAAAATATTAAAAGAGAATAAAATATTGGCTACGCCTAATTTCTGTCTTAAATCACTAAATAATGGATAAACAATATTTAGTATATTATTAAACTGTCATTTCAAAAATTATTAAAAAAATATAGGAGGATGAAAAAAATACCATGATTGTGATTTACAAAAATGATGGAGACTGGACTATTTTAATCATGTCATGGAAGCCTTTTCTAGCTCACACAATCGGAAGAGTCAACACTACTATTGGAAGAGTGAACACTAGCTATTGAGTACTCTTCCAATGGTAGTGTTGACTCTTCCAAGTTTCAAGCTTATTGTCTTCCAATGGTAGTGTTGACTCGTCTGTCAGATTACCATGTAACAACCATTGAATCATGTCATCTATGGAACGAAGTGGATAGGAAGAAGGCTGCTGATCTATGAAATTCACTCGCTCAATAGAATTATAGTGTCTTGGTGGGCTAGTTCTAGAGTCGATGATCAGAAGGTTGATCTTCTAGAGCGCGGATTCTCTAGAAGCTTTCAAAGGAGCTCTAAAAAAGGAGGAGCTGACCTAAACCTTGGCGACTTCTGGGAGTTGAAGCTAGAAACTTTCAGCATTGAAGCTAAATAGCTTGGAGAGTTGAAGAAAAGGTGGGGGCAGCATAGCATTTCGTGAAAGAAACTTTCTGAAGAGGTGGCACCATTTGTGGCTCTTCTTGTTAGCCTCTTCCTTTTGTGACGATGTTTCAGCAAGAACAGTAGCTATTTATATGCACAGTAGCCATTTCTTGTTTTTTTTTCAGTGCAATAACCCGCCATATCTTGAATCAAACTAGTTTCTTGGTTCATTTTTTTTTTTGTTTTGGTTTCCCCAGCAATCCATGACGTTTTATCCATAATCATTTTATCCATTTTATCATTTTATCCATTTGTTACAAAAATTTTCCCCATACATAAGAAATTTGTTTCCCTCTAATTTCCAAGCTGGGAGAAAATATGAAATTATTACTATTAATCCCACTAAAAAGAATATCAATCAGGGAAAACTTGGCGATTTCGTTTGCAATCATGTGGGCATCATTTTGTGCAAGGGCTCGAAACAGATATTTCACAGTTTCCCAGAACCATTCACATGAACCATATCAATTCAAACTAATTGAAATATATAAATTTCGAGGCAAGGTTGCACATAATTTTTTATTATTTGGATGACATAAATTTAGGGCATTATCTCCCTCAATGGTTCTGCAAATTTATGAGGACTAGGTTCATGTTTGTTTGAGTTTATGGAAATAATCAACAGGAAGCATATCGTTTCCCCAAGGATACATCATTTACCTTGAACAATTACTTTTCATGAATCACAAGAAGCTTGAGCCCATGAGATGTAATCATTTCAATCGACCAGCCAGATTGCCCAAAATCTAGCCTTTGCTGCTCATAATACGAGTAACCAGCTGAAATAAAGGGGTGAAATTTTTTTCTTCTCTTTCTTAAAACGAGCTTCAAGAGCATTCATGTTAGGCATGATTTCGACTTGAATCTTTCTCCAAAACAGCCATGAAAAAAGAATTTGGCGAGAGACAGTCAAGACAGACCAGAATTCAGCTGGAAAAGGTCAGAATTGACCAGAATTGAGTCACTCATTTTAGAGAACACCAAGTCAACTTGCCTTTCCAGGCAAGCCACTTCCTTTAGCTTGGTACTCTTAAATTTTCTATGAATCGACAACGCTGGACAATACTTTTTTTGAATCTCCCTCCAATTTTCTATGCTAAAAATTAATAATAGAATTATTATTTATTTAAAGATAAACTAAGACATTGGGGGATATTCGGCCAAAGTTTAATTGGGGAGATGAGTTTTGATCTGACATCGACGAAGTCAACCTTGTCTATTTAACTTATTCACTGTTGATAAGAAATTCAGTTTTAAATTAATTTTTTATTTCGGGATAAAAATGGTCATATGGACGGGGAAAATTTCGGGAATTTTTTCCTAGCGGACTGTACATGAAGGCAAGATCTCTGACATGGAGTAAAAACAGAGGCGGATTAGGAATCAGACCTGGTCAAAAAGAGGAGGCTTTCTCAATGAGAAAGATGGGGCTTCAAAGTCTGTGAGATTCCTTGGGTATCAAGACTTCATCAAGGTCATCGAACACTGCCTGTTTTAGAGAGAGAAAAAAATAGCAGGTTATCCATGAGAGGAAAAAGCTAGATGGAGGGGGGACGGGACTTCCAGGAAAGAATTGCAGAAGAAGAAATAATTCTACACAGAGAGAGATATTAAAGTGAATTCTACACAGAGAGATGTTAGAGAGAATTCCACAGAAAAGGTTTTTTTGGATAGAGTGCTGAGAGAGAGAGCTGTGTGATAGAGAGAGCTGTGTGATAGAGAAAGAGAAATCCTGAGACAGTGAGGGTATACCTGATGTTCCTGACGATTGAATGAATACTCCACGAAGAGTTGCTTTGGTTCTCCTGGACAAGGGTCACAGAAACCCATAATTCCAGATTTCTTTATCCCCTCATGAAGCTGGCAGTTTAGCAGAATCAACCATTTGGTCAACAGGAAAAACAAAACTCTGATTTCTTCAGTAAAATATAGACACATTTAATTCAAATTGTTGCTCTTCAATAAGCATCCAAGTCCTTCATCGACGCATTTGCCATGCATATACCTAATCTAGAGATGCATAGATACACCAAGAGAAAGAGAGGTATGTGTCTGGATAAGAGAGGGTTGGGGGCAGAGATAGATGGGAAATATTCATTAACTTACAAAAACAATACGGAGTAGGGATATAGAATACAGATCTAGAGTGGAAGAATAGGGAATGTGAGGGAAGGAAAGGTGTTCGTTAGGTGAAATAGAATGAGGGAGCAAGAAAGGCAGGATGAGGTGGAGCGAGAGATGTCAGGTTACTTATATGTACAGTAAAAGAGAGGTAGGCCAAGAGAAAGGTTAAAGGATGAGAGATGAAGAGAGAGACACGGAGAGGGGTAGAGAGAAAAAAGGGAAAATTGGAAAGAAGATGATTGAAGATAGAGGAGAGAAAAAGAGAGTGCGAGAGGTAAAGTCCTCTCTGTGTAGAGAGAGAGAGAGAGATGTGGTACAGAAATGCATAAAGAAAGATAGGTAAGGAGAGAGAAAGGGGAAGAGAATTTGAAAGAAGATGAGCAGAGATAAGTAAGAAAGAGAACGGGATTCAGTATACAGACAATAATCTTAGTGGAGAGAGAGAGCTGTGTGAAGGGGGCACACAGAGGCGGGGGGACAGACAGAAAAGAGAAGAGAGTGGGGAGAGGGGGCGGGGGCAGAGAGAGGGAGGGGAGAGAGAGAGGAGGGGGGGGGGAGGTGTGGGAGGAGGAGGAGGAGGGAGGGAGGGAGAGAGAGAGAGATACTGACCTTGAGCTGTCCAGAGTCATTAACTAGAAAATTCAAAGGGACCACAACATCCAGGACTTCAGAATCAACACCATCTACTGCCCTGATTTCACCCAGTCTTTTAATAACTCTTGAGCTCCCATACAGTGCCTTTCCAATGATCAAACCTCCCACTTCCATTTGCCTGTTTCTCTTTCTATTCGACACATTTTCCAACAACTTCTGTGCTCTTTCAGCTGCCGCCCTGGCTTCTTTAACCTAATACAAATTAATTAATAAATTAAAAATTAACGATGGACCTTGTTTAGCATTATTAAAATTGGATTATGACAATACTCCTTAACCATCTCCTTGAATTCTTGAAGAAGAAAAACAGATCATATAGAATTCATCGAAAAGCAAAAGTTTTATACCCCTCATACATGATAGAACAAGGATAAGACAAGAATACCCTTCCTCTACTTGAACATTGAGACTAAAATACCCTTGTGCTACTCAGCAGTCTAGATTATGGCTATCACAACAGATGGTAAATCATACCACGGTATTAAGTCATTAGGCATCCGGGGTATCCAAAACTGGCAAACGATAATATTTCTAAGGAGAAGACCAGAGGATTGATCAATAATTGGGAGAACTGGTGCCCACCTGACTCGCAGACTTCTCCCTGTTGTCCAGAGATTTCTGCTTCTCTTTCCTTAAATAATAAGGCTTGGCGATATACTTCTGCCAGCCATAATCAGCCGAAGATAAGAAAAATCACGAAATAAGTGAAAGTATAAATTATGTTCTTCAAGGGAAGAAACTGAAATGAAGCTAAAAAAGATTAGGTAGCATAAAAGAAACCTTGAGAAGAAAATAAATGGATGAAGGTGTGGCCAAAGCTCCCACTGCAGTTAATAGATTCAGCTCTCTGGAAAGTAGAACCTGTAAAACCCATGTGTTTACATTAAAAACATACTGAGATGATGATAGACATAGTAAAGATTGGATTTCCGAGTTGACCGGATTAAAAAATTTAACATTGTATATCTGTATATGTTGTTGTACATGTTGCAGATTCAAAATATATCAAAGGATAAAACTGAAGGAAAAAAAGTAAAAGAAAAGATAATAATAGATGGAGTGGGAGAGGGAGAGATGAGAAACAGACAGGGAGCAAGCGATTGAGAGAGGGAGAGGTAGAGAAAAATAGAGAGAAGGAGAAACAGAGAGAGACCAAGAGAGAGACAGATGAATCAAATTATGAATAGATATGCCAAGATTGTAGAGAAAAAATATTAATAACCATACAGGAATAACAAGCTTTTGGCCCCCACGTAGAAGCTCAAATCTCCAAGAAATACCCTGAAAAAATATACAAATTGAGTACACAAAGCACTAATTGAAGAAACGAATAATATCATGTCAATAGAAGGTATATAATCGGCACAATATGATGGCCAGTGAGACCTAATATGGAACAAAACAAATAAGAGACAGCGGACAGGCGTAAAAGGTAGCACAAAGTCAATTAGTGAGTTCCTTCCCATTGTCCCTTCCTCTGCCTGCCCTCAGATCTCTGTTCTCTCTGTCCAGTAATAGGTTGGACTAATCTTCAGCAGAGCAATAGTGATTCTCTTTTTCCCGATCAACCACCTTGGCCCTCACTCCCTTGGATGTGAAAGGCACTTAGAATAAGAACATGTTTGCATACTTTTACAGTACAAAACTTTGTTGATACACCATGGCTATATCAGAAACAAATTGAGAGGCTGATAAGAAATGTATGATTATGGTCACGAGATTTGCATTAGTGTTCCTATGTTTGATTGAGTTGAAGTGTTTATTATCTCATAATCTGGGATGTTAATTTTTCCAGTGGGTAGAGATACAGAGATGAAGAATTATATTTTACACCGCATTTGCCTCCTCTCTACAGCCACAATCTCATCTCTATCTCTCTCTTTAAAATAATTGTTATTTAATTAAATGATCTCTTACACCTATTCTGAAGAAAATGGACCTAATGGGCTGAAAAGCTCGAATATCTCAACAAACAACCTTATCTCAACAGCTTTTCACGCACACAAGGTCAGGCAATCGAGAATTTGAGGAATAAATGAGTGTTCATAATGATCACTCTAAACCCCCTACATGTAAATTAATTAACATCACATTAACAATTCTGAATAGAATTAAGTCAGAAAATTAGATAACGGTAGAACCTTTATTGAGAAAATATTCACAATAAGTAAGATGTTTCCATTGAAAGAGCAGGGAACCTTGCAAATCCTTTCCCACTCAGTTGCATTGATTGATGTGATCATTGACTACTTGTTCTACAGATCAAATTCTGATAAGATCGTGATCAGCTACTCTTTTTTCACAAATCAAGTCATTAATATAAGAAAACTTGGTAGGTAATGCATGACAATAAGTTATTATATAACTTGTCAAACAGCATGCACAAGCTTTTGACAGCAATTATAATGAATAAGTTATGGGGTGGCTGAATTATTAAATAACACAATCCAAAAGTGGCAGAGAAATATCCATCTAACGTCTAAAGGAGAAATCAGGTGCCGCCACCCTAGGCAAGGGTTTCTGGACAAGGTGTTAATTCACAATAATACTTAATACCTGACTTAAGTAGGATCTTACAATATGGTAATGGGTATTGAGACCCATTACCAATAAGCGGATGGATCCTCACTTAAAGATACAGGGAAATAATGGTAAGAGAGAAAGGAATATATGTAAGAAAGAGAAAGAAAACACCAGTTCCTTACACTCCCCCGCAAGCTTGGTGTGGATGTTGTCCATGTATATATTGAATGTCAACTACTGGAATGCAAGTACGTGCTGGCAGTCCCTTGGTGAAGATATTGGCAATGCAGTTAATGATTCCCCCATCAATTTTTGCTCTTAGGACATACCAATCCATTTTGATGTGTTTTGTATTATCATAATGAATGGGATTATTCAAAATTGCTGTCATAGATTTGTTGGTGCAGTCAACTTGAATTGCCCCATGAGGCATCAGGCTCAATTCCTTTAGAATATTCCTAACCCATAAGGCCTCGCAAATTCCATCAGCCAAGGACCTTAGTGCTGCTTCAGCACTTGACCTGGCCATGATACCTGATAACTACCAACAAATAATAACCAGAAGTAGATCTCCTGTCAACTATGCAGCACACAAAGTCAGATCAGGGTATATCTCCACATATAGATTGTTTTGTCGCTTGAATAACAACCCTTACCCTACTATTCCTTTTCTTTAAGAGCAAAAAGGAGATCACCCAAGATCGGAAGATAGGAAGGAAGAGATAGACTGGAGGCAGAGATCAAGGCAGTTGTGGCTGAAAGAGGGTGATGCCAACACGATCTTCTTCCATCTCATGGCAAACAGCAGGAGGAGATGGAATCACATTTGAGGGTGCAAGTGTAGTTGGGGAACCAAGAGTATGTCGGAGCTCATGCAGCTGATAGAGCCCTAATGAACCATTTCAGGAACTTCTCTTGACAAGGGGACCCTAATAGGTGGAGGTGTGGGAGGGGGGCAATACAGGTGATGCCAGTGCAAAAGGCAGAGTTAGTGAGGCCATTTTCAGTGTAAGAGGTTTGGGCGGCCATTAAAGGGGTTGAATGGAGAAGGGGCCCAGGACAAGATGGCTTTCTGGCTTTTTCCTGCAGAGATTTCAGGCAGATCATCAAGATTGAGGTTATAGCCACTGTAGAGGAGTTCCAGAGGAGATTACAGCATAGAGAAACTCAACAGATCATATCTACTCCTACTGCAAAAGTCTCAAGGGAAAGTGAGAGTGGGAGAGGTGACTGAGGAACTAATCGGACCCTTCTTACGGTCCCTTTCAAGCAGGCAAATACCTTGTGTGCAGCTTGTAAATGAATTTCCCTAGGATCATGACTATGTTGACTAAACTATCCCACAGCAAAGGTAATATCTGGGTGTGTACAATTCAGTAGATCAATCTTCCAATGAATCATTGATGGTGGCCCTAACTGATCCACCACTTTCACATTTGCATCAATTGGAGTATTTGTTGGTTTACAGGCCGACTTCCCAACAGAGGAGAGTAAGTCAACTGAGTTATATTGTGAGAAAAAATATCTTCTTTGAATGTCTCATCCACCACTTCCACATTTCGATCAATTGGAGTATTTGTTAGTTTACAGGCCAACTTCCCAACAGAGGCGAGTAAATCAACTATAATTTATAGTGAGAAAAATGTGTCTTCCTTGAATGTCTTGTCCACCACTTTCACATTTGGATCAATTGGAGTATTTGTTAGTTTACAGGCCCACTTCCTGGTAGAGGCAAGTAAGTCAACTATGAGTTATATTGAGAGAAAAAAATGTCTTCCTTGAAAATGCTACTTCAGCTGCAAGGAAGTACCTCAAGGTGCCCATGGACTGGATGTCAAATTCAGCCCCTCAATTTCTTCCGCATCATTACTTACAATAATTATATCATCCACATAGACTATCAATACTGTTTTCGGGTGGCTCTCTATCTTTAAAAAAAAAAATCAATACTGTTACCTTCTAAGAGATCCCATGCTTATATAACATGGTGTGGTCTCCATTGCTCTGAATGTACTTCATATTCCTGATAGTTAGAGTGAACTGTCCAAACCGTGCTCTGCTGATCGATTTTTTTAATACTAAAGAGAGATCGCCCGAAATCAGTGATCACCTGGTACAACTACTTCTTCCCACCCAAGAGGTCTCCCATCCCTGGACTGCTAAAGCCTGAGCACCCTTCACCCTGGAGTTCTCCATACTGGTGCCCCACTTCCAAGCAGGTCACCCATCCCTGCATTGCCCAAGCCCAAGCACACTTAACTCTGGAGTTCCTCTCCAACCCAGTGCCCCTCTTTATACTTAAGAGATACTCTGGTTGAGAGCTAAAGTTCATTAAAGGCCTTTTACAGTCTGCACACCAGATTTCCCTTTGCCACAAAATGATATCCAGGTGGAGGGGGCATATATACCTCTTATTGGATCTCTCCATGAAGGACTGCATTCTTCACATCAAGTTGACACATCTCCCAATTAAATGTGCTGCAAATGCAATCAGAATTCTGACAGAAGTTAGCTTTGCCACAGTTGCAAAGGTTTCAGAATAGTCAATCCCATCGGATTGAGAAAAGCCTTGAGTGACGAGTCTACTTTTATGTCTTTCCAAAGCTTTATCAGCCCGATATTTGGAAGTATAGACCCATTCCCAGCCAACCACCCTCTTACCCTTAGGTGGTTCCACCAGCACCCAAGTACTATTCTTGCGTAAAGCTTTCATTTCTTCATTCATAGCCTACTTCCATTCTGAATTAGAATATTCTTCTTCCACAGTTTCTGGAATTTCAGTCTTAGTAACATTTGAAAGAACTGCTTAAAGGATGGTGAGAATCGCTAATACAAAAAGTAATTAGCTATTGAGTAGGGCACCTACTTGGTGCAGTTTCTTGTATATGGTTGACACATTCCTCCACTTTGTCCTCAGGGGACTGTTCACTTGATTCTGTTTGAGTTAACACTTCAGTTGACTCTTTGGACAAATCCGCATCTTTAGATGAAATGGATCTTGTTCCTTCCTCATTTCTCTTCACTCTCCTTTTGTTACACATTAATCACCTTCTTTGGGAAGTGAGCTTGTGGTGAAGCAGTGGTTGCTGTCTTGATTTAGGAAGTGAAGAATAAATATCTTCTGCATAAGTCTGTGATGGGTTGTCTTTCCAACATCAGTACTTTGAGGAGAAACTAGGATTTTTGTTCATCGAAGATAACATAAGCAGATGTAAAATATTTTTTGGAGTGGAGATTATAACAAACATATCCATTGGTAGTCATAGAATACACCAAAAAAACACACTTGGTAGCTGGCGAATTAAATTTCCCCCAAGCTTGTTTCTGAACATGAACATATGCCACACACCCAATCTGTTCACAGTTTTACCTGTGAATATACTTCAGACATCTTCTCCAACAGACTATGGTTAAGTGGTGCTTCAGTAGGTCGACAATTAATGAGGTGAGTGGCCGTCATAACATACAAGAGATTCATCTTGTACTAGTTCATCTCCGTTCTCATGTGAAATTTTGGTTCACAGGACTATACAATTGTGATATGATCCTATATCAGTATGTAAGGGTTTACAATCATTCCTCTTAATGGCCTACTTAAAGGTTATATATGGGGATGAGGACAAGTGTTTTTGGATATGGAAGTCTTTCAAAGGATATGTTATCTCTTCCTGTCTCCTAGGGCTTAGCCCTAGATTCCTCCCTCTAATCTAGTCTCTATCTCGTGTGCCCCCACTCCTGTCAGCAGCCAGCCTCATCAGCTATTCATCTACCACTGCTTCAAATCCCTATCCCCTACTGTCAGTCTCTCCCTCACTGCCTCAAAAACCCTCCCATCTCATGTTTATTCAGATACAGCAAAATCCAAGATGCATAAATGGTACCAGGGAACGATTGAAATTGCATTGATGCTGCATCAAGATTATCAATAGCATCAAGGGAACACTGAATAAGGTTTTTTCTTCAGGTAGCATCAACAGCGAGAAAAAGATGAGAGATAGAGAGATTCTGAGGTGAGAGGGGAGATATATATATACATATATATATAATAATAATAAATCAGCGGAAGAGGTAAGGCCGAGACTAGGAGATAAAGATATGGCAGGTGGGGTAGACTGCCAACAGAAAGGGGAAAAAGATATAGAGACTGGGAAGAGAGGAGACAAGGATTAAACCCTCAGATAGAGGAAGAGATAGTATATCCTGTGTAAGCCATCCACATGATGTTTTTGGAATTCTACTGTACAATCCTATTTTGGATTGCATTATATCATCTTATTTCTCTCTCCTTCCCTCTAATTCCTATCCAATTCTCCTTTTGATCCCAGGCAAACAGCAGGGAAACATGAGTTCTATGCACACGGAGAGAGAAAGTAATTTCAAATACAATTTCAACACACAGAGGTAAAGTAATAGGCAATATGATAGCCAAAAGTTCATAAAAAAAAAATATGATAGCCAAAAGACAAACCTTGTACATGCAAAAGAGAAACTACCTGAATCCCTATTGTATAAACCATTCGTAAAGTGCTGAACTTTGATATCCTTCTCCCGCCCCCAATTTCAAACTCAAGATCAGTGCTGGCAATAAATAAAAAAAATTAAAGAAATATTTAGTGATACGATACAAACTACGCATTATTATAAACATATCCTCATGTTTCTCATACTATCTACCCAGCGTATTTTATAACAGAAAATATGCCACACATGTTCCGCAGTAAGTTAATACACCATGAATATCATACAAAATCATCATTACTGCAAAAAAGTTCATGGGAAAATAGAATAAAATCCGCAATTACCTTCCAACTCTTCCTGCAATACGACCATGAGACTTAGATGAAAACCACTGCATATAGTGAGCAGATGCCCCAAAGGAACTTGATCCAAACTGCACCATGACATCACAAGAAGGAATAAAACAACAATAATGCACTGGATCTCTTGGGTACAAAAATCAAGTGATCGTGATATCCTATTTTACTCTTAAGATGACAGGAAAGCAGTTCTTACTTCTAAACAATTGGAGAAAAAATCCTACTGAGATGAAGGTACTCAGTGATAAGAATAGAAGTGGTCATAAGAGAATATAAAGATAACATAGATCCAGCCATTTACTGAATATTACAAGAAAACTAACAAGAATCTTGGATTGGATCAAAGTAAAAAACAAGCTTGATCACACCCAAAAGCCGATTTGTATGATATAGCATGAAAGATGGCAAGAATCATGGTCTTTAATTGGAGATGTTGCTTTGTTGTTGAAGAACGAACAATGATGGACGAGATGTGAAATGATCAAATCAATCTGGTCAAAGGTCTGGGAAGGGAGTCATGATGTTCCTGTCCCCATTCCCAAGAATATCTGAATTCAATTGTTACCAGTAATTCATAAACCAATACATTGAAGTTATACCTAGTCTTCAAGGAAAGATCTGATCAATTGATGCCTACCATCGAGGTATCCTGTCTAAATATTAACAGATATCATTTCCCACTTTTTGACCCTTTCTCTTGCTCACCCCATAATTTTCTCTTCTATCCATCTAGATTTCTCTTTCGACGGCTGGAAATCCTATGGAGTGCCTTCCTGGATAAACTATTGACAGATTCAAACACAAGCACGCATGAAAGACTTATCATGCATGCAAAGCATGTTTTGAATACTGATCTATGAGTGATCCATGAAGGAAAAAAAAACATTTAACAATATATTTTGCAATATGGTCATGTGATCACCGATTTTGGGTGATCACTGATTTTGGGTCATCATCCTTTAATGTTCAAAAACAAAAAGAAAATTCTGCAATACTGTCACCGCACTAGCTGTAAACAACATTGATGAATGCATCAAAGTCAACTTCATTAATTAGTTTCCATCTTGAAGAATAGAGGAAAAACAAAATTTTAATTAGGCCATCATAAAAATGTATGACAGAATGAGAAATTTGAAGTAAAATCGAAAAAATGTCACAATGTTAGATTAGTATTTTACACTAAATCCTCTTAACATTTAGCCTAGTAACCATGTATGTGACCGCTACATGTAAGGCCTCGTTGAGTTAACAGAAAGTCAACAGGTTGTTTTAAAACATACCAAACGAATCCATAGATTCTACTTTTCATTCTTCTCTTCCTTCCTCTCATCAAGAGGAATATCTAGGCTTCCATTGGCAACATCATAATCATTAAAAATGATAATCATTTACCTTTACCATGATTTTAAAATATAATGTACCTTCATCAAGAAATACAGCATCCAAATGATCATGAGAAAGAAACAAAAAATTTTCATTCATCTGAAGGAGCAAAACAGGAATCATAAATTTACACTGAAATGCAAGAAACAATGAGATTGGAATACCTATTGTAAGAGGTACCTTGAGTTCCCCAGAGGCAGAAGTTTTTTCCTCTTTCTTTTGCCAACCGACAGCAATATTTGACTCAGTTCCTAAAACAAGTTGTATCTGAAAAAAAAATACAACATATATCATCTTAAAACTTATCACATGATATAATATGCACAACACATTTAAAATCATGCTCATGAAAAAAAACAATGATGGCTTTAGCTCATAATTATAGATGAGTCCTAAAAAAATCAGAGTATTTTTACATTAGAGTATATAAACTATTGATACTGTTCCACTGCTCAACTATAGATGACAAACGTACCAGAGAGAAGAGAGCTTGGCACCTATTCCCGAGTTTATAATGTAATGGACCGCTACACAAGAAAGTGGGGAGATAAGTTGTAGGCTGGGGGGACTCTTGGCAGAAGCTTGTTGAAGAACTGGCAGCAGCATTGCATTTGATGGCAAGCAGAACCACTTCTGGTTACTTCTTGAATATAAGGTTCTAGGCAATTGAGCGTTCCCCATCAGAGTAGCCTACCCTAATTTTACAGCTTTCATAATTAATAGCTCATCATTTTTTTCAAAGTTACAAAGGCAGGTCACATGAAATCGGTGATCAACCAATACAAGTACCCTCTTATTGTCACCCATGAGGTCATGTCACCATCTGTGGACCGCCCAAGCCTGAGCATCCTTAATCCTGGAGTTCTTCTCACCCCCAGCATCCCAAAGTCTCTGGGAATCACCCATCCCTACACTGCCCAAGCCTCAGCAGGCTTCACTCTGAAGTTCTTCTCATCCCAGCACCCCTGTTCCCAGGAGGTCACCCCTCCCTACACTGCCCAAGCCTCAGCAGGCTTCACTCTGGAGTTCTTCCCATCCCAGCACCCCTCTTCCCAGGAGGTCACTCCTCCCTACACTGCCCAAGCCTCAGCAGGCTTCACTCTGGAGTTGTTCTCACCCCCGTGGCCCTCTTCCCAGGATGTCACCCATCCCTGCACCACCCAAGCCTCAGTACTCTTAACTCTGGAGTTCCTCTCTACCTTGGTGTCCCTCTCCTACTAAAGAGGGACATATTCTTAAAATTATGTATAGAAGATGTCTTCCACCTTCCATGGTTTAAGTAAAAATTAAAATAAAGGAGAAAGAATAAGAAGTCCAACAAATGGGTTTTGATAAAAAAAATCTTATATTGACAAGATTCTACAGTGGTGTTATTTCAGACCTCACAAAATTTTGTTGAATCTTCAGGGAGACAATTCTTAATATTATGTATAGAAGATGTCTTGCACCTTCTTAGGGATAAGTAAGAATTAAAATAAAGTAGAAAGAATAAGATGTCCAAAAAATGGGTTTTTTATTTCAGAGCCCACACTTACATTGCCTGTAGATGTCTCAGAAAGTTGACGTGTCCATGTATTAGATAGATTCACAGAACCATCCCTGAGGGACACTGCAATGCCAGTTGTCCCAGTTGAATGGATCGACAGATGTCTGGAAACAAGGTATAAGGAATAGAACTTTATATCCGAAAACTTAAAAATCTAACAAGCAATAAAAACGCAAGATAACCCACCAAAATAGGTTAAAAAGCTGATTTCTCCTTACCGAGATGTCTGTACCCCTATAAGTGCCCTTAGACCTGCTGTAGCAATGACTTCAACAGAAGAAACCGAAGAGAGCTGATGCCGTAACAACGCAGATGCAGCCGCAGTGCCAGAGTTTCCCGTAACAGCCAGATTTCCTCCAATGGCAACAGAGTTGCGTTTTGATAACTGAGATTGAATATCACTTGACATTGCCATCCTGTCATCCAATAAGTATCCGGTATATTAAAAGCAAAAAGAATGGATGAAAGATACAATAAAAATGAACAGCCGACCCTTTAATACTATGGAGAATAAAATTCCCCTTATCTGACATTAACCTCACTGACATCCCAAAGAATAATAACCAGCAATAGCGAAATTGATCCAGATGCATACATAGAGGAGAGATATAGATTGACCATGGCCAGCTATTTCCTCACTACTGCATCCAAACAGACCTTTACTGTTTTGAGGCTCATAAAATATTCTACCACAGGTCTTCACGATGGTGGAAAACAACTCTCAATAAATCCCTTCATGATATGATGATATGAAAGAAAAATCGATGATACCATACTGACTGAGAATTAATGTGGGGAAGCTAATCAAGCTGACATCATTCTTTTCTACACATCTATGAAAACAACTTGAGAAAACTGCAAGCAATAAACAATATCAGATTTTTTTTTTCAAATAATTTGTCCCATTGAGAAATCTCAACCAATTGGTTTATGAGATCTACCATATTGAATGGAGATTGAAGAAAAACAAACTCCAGAGGGCTAAGATAATATACCCTCTGATGACACCACCACCTTCCAGGTACTGTGGCAAAGAGATGTTGGCGAGGAGTGACCCAGTAGTTCTCATATGGGCTGAAATCTTTTCTTCAGCTTTTCGGCGCCGCAACTTCTCCAATTCTTCCTTAATCTCATCGAGTTTACTTAGTCTTGGGCCAAGCTCCAGCCCTGACGTCAACCCCTCCATGCCGTAGATGTCATATATTTGTCTTTTGTATTCATCTGTTAATATTTCATAGGCTTCTCGAATTCTCTGAAAGTTTTCTGTAGCGATATCCTTCAGCTGAAAGAATATAAGAGGCAAAATCGACAAAATATAGGAGTTAAAAGTGAATAGAAAACTAAATAACTATTCCAATTTCATCAACGGTTTATTGTAAATCTCCAATAGGTCTCTCTTGTGACAAATTTCCTCTTTTAATATGTTCTCACAAACCTTCTCCTAACCGTACTCTTGCTTTCAGAAGATATTGCAAGATAAAAATAGTCGTATAAACTTAGTAACATAAAATTCATCCAAAACTAACACGGAATAATGTTTCCTTAGATGTAACGAATTTATACAACGGAAGCGTCTGTTTGTTTATTCCCCCTATCTCTGTTGATCAAACTGGTACTGTCAACATTACAGCTCACAGAAAATCATGGAAGAAAAATTTGCAGCTAAGGGAATCGTTAAACCTGGTCGTCCTGGTACTTATCGGGATGGTAGACCTGGGCCCACTGTCGGTACGCCCTCCGTATGTCCTCCTCGGAAGCCTCTGGCGAAATGTGCAGCAAAGCGTAGAGCTCTCTTTCAGAGGGCTCCACTGATGGCGAATACGGCTGCCTCATCGATCTCCGAATCCCGTCGGAAGTGGCGCTGCGGGCTGGACTGAAGTGGAGGAGGCAGGAACTGAAAAGAGGAAGGCTGTAAGACTATGGAAAGCAGGGTTTCAACTGACTGTCAATTTTTGAGTAATTTTACTAATTAACGCTAAAGAACTTTGAAATTAGGTTTATACCCTTAATCATGAAAACAAATCCAAATTAGGCAAAATTGGAAATTTGAGTTGGTTGGCAATTATTTAACAAAACATTAAGTAATTATTTATAAAAGCAGTCTGGTTAGATTAAAAATTCAATATATGATTAAAAAATAGGATTTTTCAAAGTTTGATTTATTTGAATAATTTATGCTAAATAGCCCTTAACTTGTCTTTAATAATATTAATTACTATTAAAATGTGAATCAAATTAGTCATATGCACTTTTGTACTTTAAAAAAATTGGCCCTTTTGTACTTTAAAAAAATGTGAATCAGATTAGAACAAGCCATATGCACTTGAGTTAATTGGGAAACTTAAAAAAAAATCTCTTTCTTGTTATTTAAAAAATTGACAGTTAGCAATTGAAATATCTGATTAAGAGGGAGACTTAACATTCTATACCCTTCAATTATTTTTATACTCTTTATCAGTGGAGAAATTATAAATTGGTAATAATTGGAAAATTTATAGGACAACGAGTGCTTCAACCGGTAATAATTATTTAACAAGTGAGTGTATGTCTGGTTAGAAATTGACCATTTAAGATGATAGGCTCTTTCTTTTGGGTACAGAAGTTGCAAATGTGAACATATGTAATTCCATTTTAATTTTGATCAAAATTTTAATTGAAATGACTACTGTGAAACTTAAAATTTTTATGTTCGTGTGCTTAAATTTTTAGAATTTAGTTTGTTCCCCAAAATTCTAACATACTTATAAAAATATTAGGGTTTTGCATTGATGACATAGCGTTCATCATTGACTGATACGATGAAAATTTGCCTCCATATATTTTTTTTCTTTTGTAGAATGTAAGATTTTTGGAAATGAAGTTGATGATATGGTAAGTAAAACTAGGTGGAGATGTTTTGATGAAGTAACCAATAGATGGGAACGAATGGATTTTCCAGTACATAGTGTATAGTGGACTGAATTTTTCAATGCCAAAAAACAAGAACTTATTGATTGAATTTTTGTGTGATGTGTAAGTGTAATGACTGTATAGTGGAAATCATTTCAACGAAAAATAGTTCATAGAGTCCAAATACTGATAAATTTTTGTTTAACTCATGGGAAAACTAGATGACAAGATTCATAAAGTAAATTAAGTAAACAAGAGGAGTTTATTGTTCATACTCTGATTCTTCTGATATGTAAGAGATTATTATTAAGATTAAACCATATTTAATATATATTTTTTTATAAGATATTATGGATAATAGGAAAGAGTACATGAAGAAATATTTGATCCATTCCATAAATCTATTTATCACTACGATGATTAGCATGACTATTCTTCTCATCACGTCAACACTAATATGTAACTCATCCACACTATCAATTTTGTGGTCAATATTATGTCATTAAAATATTTTAAAAATTGAAGATATTAGAAAATGTATATAAAGTATTCTAAAGTAATTCATATCTCAATAAAGAATAAAATTCTAATACTCTCCTAAATCGACAATGTGTCACTCAAAATAATCAAAATTTGAAGAAGATGCAATAAAAAATTATTATCAAACTCAAAAATAAATAACATCAAATAACTCACTACACAAATGCCATCTTCCATTTAATGCTCAAGTTAAAATAAAGAATGGCTTCTTGGATAGGATCTTGGAACAATTTCTAAATTATGGTAAATCAGTACCCTCAAAGGTGATTTATCTCTTTAATTATGTATACCAATAGCCTTCTCTAAAATTTAATAAAAGTGATCATGCTTTTCAAGATGATAATTTTGATGAATTAGCACATCTACACTCACATTGCAGGTAATGTTCATAAGCTAAATATTACCAAGATTCACGAAGATTGGTAATTTATCCTTAATTCTCTCATGAAAAAAACCAAATTTGAAGCAAAATCAGAATGTACAAATGAATGGTTTGATCCACTTACCAAGGTTTGGGGTTATTATACAAGTATGTATTGTAAAAGTAATCTTCATTCATATGAATTTTGAATTTTTCATACAAGATAAATTGTATACCTAAGACAATGTTTAAGTACACTTAATATGTGCATTAGGTTTTGAACATATAGATATATGTATTTTTCTCATCAAGTTTGGGTTAATGGAAGATTACTATGTGTTGCTTGATTTGTGTGGAAGAACGATAGATTGGGATGAAGCCGAACAAGAGAGGCTGCCCTTCTTATACAGAAGGGAAACCCTACAGAAGATAGAGAACCAAATAATCTCATTAAGTTCCAAACTCACTTACACTCCCTCTCAAGCTAGATCATAGCGATCAAACATGCCCAACTTGCAAGAAATGGAGTCGTATAGAATTGTGCTTAGACCTTTGGTTAGAATGTTAGCAAGTTGGTTGGATGAGAGAGCATAAGGAGTAGCGATGAGCCTTGCAAGAATGTGATGAAGAATGACGTGACAATCAATCTAGATGTGTTTGGTGCACTGATGGAAAGTCTAGTTGTTTGAAAGTGAAGTTCCCAATATGGTGGTGGATTAACCTAAGAGGGGGGGTGAATTAGGTTTATGAATTATTTTTCTAATTATTGATTTCTGATTAACTGTTTACTACGATTCGTGGATTAATCACTCACTCCTTTTCTTCTAAGTGCACTGGATATTATTATACTGGTTGGGGGACCTAATGTCCCTTAATCCAGTCCCGAGTACTATAGACTCGGAGCCTCCCCCTCACCAAATGAAACCTAATCCTCTCACCACTCAAGGGTGAAGAACAATGTTTAAATACAAGGTTTTAGATTTTCCCCCTATGGCAAACCTAACACTCATCTTTACCTGTCCCTATGGCACTACCCACTAGGCCTTGACCTCCTCGGATCTTGGACGTCCTGACTCCCTCAGGCAAATCTCCACGCGATCGCTCGTCCCTTCATGCCCTGTCGTGCCTCTTCTGCTAATGCCGCCGACCACCGGTAAATTGAGACCTCGTCTTCCGGCTTCACTCGGTCTTCCCGCTCCCCAAGTGTAGACTCCTTCTCGTCTCAATGAATGAGACGCTCCTGTCCTCTGCGTGTGTGTGAATCCAAAATGGTGTGTCTGACTGCTGCTCCTAGAAGGTCAATCTATTGACTAGGGATGATTTTTTACCTAGAGTTGACTTTCTGACTTCTGTTGACTCAAGGTTGACTTTTGACCTAGAGTTGACTTTCTGACTTCTGTTGACTCAAGGTTGACTTTTGACTAATTAGGGTTGACTTGACCTAAGGTTGAGTTCTGAGTTAATAGGGTTGACTTCTGACTTCTACTAACTCTGGGTTGACTTTCATCCTAACAAAGTTGACTCTACCTAATCTCACTGGATAGACTAAACTTAAACACTAAATGATTTAACCTGGGCTCAGTGAAGAATGTAAAGATAATGTTGCAGATATAAAGAGCTTTGTAAATGATTAAAGTGAACTGAACTAAGTGTGAATGATAAGCTTTAATTCAATACTGGATAAGCGATGAAATGAGGTACTCTAATAAGATAGAAAACGTACCACTGCTCCTTTTCTGTCAGTAGTTAAGCAAACAGGTTATGCAAATTATTAATATAAGATTAGATGATGACGATCTGTACCTTGCTTTACCTCTGTTGATACCACGTTGACAGATACGGCAGTTATCAAATTAAGTAATAACAAGATTCCAGGGTAAATCAATAAATAATTGCAGTAACCATAAAACGAGATTCAACTAAATATACCTTTGTTGAATGACTGTTGCTGCAAGAATAACTTAGTATTGGTACTTCACTGTTACTGAAAAAGACTTGAACTTGACTGATATAAGTTACTAGATATTGATTAAAAGAACTGATCTCAATCGTAACACAGTTTATAAAACTAACTGAGAAATAGTTACTTACAGCAGAAACCTGGGTGTCCACAATCTGTATCATATCTGAGAAACAACTCACTGAAGGCAGAAACTAGAAATACACAGAATGTATATCTAATGGTAGGCAACTATAGTCAAAATTAATTTATTGAAGAGAGTCGAACAAAGATTAAGATATACGACTGCTTGACAATGTGTTGAAATCGATTCCCTTAAAAAAACGTAATGTTAGTAGAATCCAAATCTAACCAACAAACTAGGTAACTGATTCAAATGATGAAAGGATCGATATCAAAATTTTAAAACACAGTATGGAGATCTGAACGATTAAAAAAATTATTCGGATTCACAGACTGAAACCTAAATCGACACAAGACGAAAATCTGTGAGATTGGAGTTTACCTAACGATTGATTTGAAGGAGACAAAAAACAACAGAAATAGACAATACCGTCAAAGATGATTTCTATTCGTGGTGGTCACGATGGAAGAGGACCAGAATCAAATGCCAGATGAAAATTGCTCTTCGCACCGTTCTTCCGTCTTCACACAAATCGCAGAGAGGAAAGTGCCAGATGAAGATCGCTCTTCACACCGTTCTTCCGTCTTCACACGGATCGCAGAGAAGAAAATCTCAAATCGCCCAACAATCGAGCTTCGTTTGTTGTTTTCTATTCTCGATCGCGTCCCCTTTTTCAAAACCCTAACTTCCTTATATTATGTCGGGTTAGAGAGAGACGAAAGGAATAAAGACCATAAAAATCCTCAATATAGTTAGTATATAAAGACAGAAATATTTAACTATTGAATTAGTGAAAAAAAAACTTAAACTAGATGGAATAAACGAAATAATGCTTTGCCCCATATCAACTCATATTTTGAACGTTATAATCAGCTTTGCCTGAAATCAACCACAGATATTAGCCTTACTAAATTTATAATTAGAAATACGAACGAGTTAAGTTAAATACGAAAGGTTAAAATTAATATCATCCAAAATTAAGTTAGATCATCCAATTCGATCAGTGGCAATTCAAGATTAGTATTTATGTCAAAACTATCTCTCTCAGAGAAAGGAAAATGGAAACTTGTACCTAAACACTAAGCTTCTTAAATAATAAACATACCTAAGCATCTTGGAAGAAGTATGTCTCATGGCACATTATTTAGCTTTGTCGTTAGAAAGAGAAACAACATGCTACTTTTGGCCTCCGCCATGTGAAAAGATTCTCACTAATGAAGGTGTAATAATCAGAAGTAGATTTTTGGTCTCCTTGATCACTTGCATAGCGAGATACAAAGTAGGCCTCCATGCAAAGATAATTGTGTCGCTAAAAAAGAAGATCATGTCTAGGAGAATGCTTGAGATATGCAAGTATCCGAAGAGCAACATGTCAATGGGTCTCCTAGGCGCATACATAAATTGTTTTACATGACCCACCATAAAGGTGATATCTAAACGTGAGAAGTTAGGCTTACTATTAATGCAAGATGACTACGCTTTTCACTTGATAACATGAAATTTCATGCATTAATATCATGCATTTTATGCACTTTTTCTTAAAATATAATCATAAATGCATTTTCATCATAATTTTAAATGATTAAAATCATAATTTTTATATTTAAGAGAATATTCTTGATTTTTCACAAATTAATAATATTTTATGAGCATTTAATGACATTGATTCATCAATAATATACTTTTCTATAAACAATGAGTTTATTTGTTTTCTGGATTTTTTTGATATCTTTCTGGGAGTTTTTAGAAATTAAAATCATTGAAAAATGATTTTTTATAAATAAAATTAATACAGAAAAGAAAAAAATAGAGAAAAAGAAAAGAGAGAGACTCTCTCCCCCTCTCTCTCACACATTCTCTCTCTACAACGATCTCTTTCTCTCTCCTAATCGCCCTCCCTCTCTCTCAATCTCTCTCTCTCTCTCTTTCTCTCTCTCTTGAACTCTTTCTCTCACACCCACTCTCTCGCGATAGAAAACAACTCTTTTGTGAGGAGAGGCTCTCTCTCTCACTCATTCGCTCTCCTCACTCTCTCCCAAATTTCTCTCTTTCTTCTTCCTCTCTCCCTTCTCTCCTCTTCAGTGCAAAGAGAGGGAGAAAATGTGCACAAGAGGAGTGTCTCTCCCCCTTTCCCTCCCGCACGCATAAGGAGGAGGAGGGGTAGATTATTCCTCTCCTTCCCTCCTCTACCCATTCTCTCTGTTGCTCACGCCTCTCTTCCACATTCAAGAGGGAGAAGTCAATAGGAAACCTAATATAAGTCATATAAAGGCATTCATATGCATAACATGTGCATTAATTGATGAAACTGATCAAGGAAAAATGTATAAGAAGAGTGAGAAGTGTATTTTTATTGGTTACAGCAATGAAAGAAGATGATGTCAATTTTATAATACATAATAGAGAAGTTGATAAGCTAAAGAGATGCTTTTGAAATTGGGATGAGATTTCTAGAAACGAGAAAGTTAAAAATGTATCAAGGAGTTAAGTTTGACCCATTATCTTCAAGAGAGTCTTCTTTTAATGATGATTCGCCGCCATCATAAAAAAGGTATACTCTTTATAATGTATTTATGATTCAACCACATTTGCCTTAATGACCTCAAAACCATTGAGTTATGAAGAAGAACAAGAGAGAATAATGAAGAAATGCAATGAAGGAAGAAATTGATGCAATCAAAAGAAATGAGAAATGAGAATGGGAGTTAAGCAAATTTATAGGTTAAAGTATAATCATGATGAGAGTATTTAAAAACACATAAATCAAGGTTACTAGCAAAAGGATATACTCAACACTATGATGTTGGTTATTTGAGACATTTTCTTTTGGTGGCAAGGTTTGAAATTATACAAATATTGTCTCTGTAGCTACTTATATGGAGTGGAAGGTTTACCAATTTGATGTTAAGTTAACTTTTTTTGAAATGGATGTTTATATGAATATGTGTTTGTTGAGAAACATGAAGGTTTTATCATCAAAGGCAACAAAGAGAAAATTTAAAATTGAAAAAAAAATCATTATATGGGTTGAAGCAAGCACCGAGAGCATGGTTTAGGAAACTATATTGATATCTTTGTGAAAATATATTTCAAGAAGTGAGCATGAGCGAAATCGTTACATCAAGAACAAGGAGAATGATATTATCATAATTTGTATTTATGTAGATGATATGATATTCTCATAAAATTTCAATGATGTTAGAGTTTGATATAAAATATTTGGGTGAACTTCATTATTTTCTTGGTCTTGAACTTTACCAAGGTGATCTTGATATTTTATTTCTCAAAAGAAATATATAATGGATAGGCTGAAGAAGTTTAACATGTTGAAATGCAAGATAGTTCTACACCTCGTAACACCTGTGAAAAATGATAACGTGCAAATTATACATGAAAATATATGATTTTTAATAAAAATTAAGGCATATAACATTACTTTCTAATGCATGTTTTCATATTTTTTAGTGTTTATCTATCATTCTATGAAAATAAGTTTTAATCTCAAAATGCACTAATTTAGGTATAATTATGATAAATTAAAGAGAAATATTTTTAAGATTAGATTATCCCCATATTTTTTAAGTTTTTAATTCTAAAAGAAATGAGTGTATTATCTTTTTTTTAAAAAAATGTATTATCTTTTTATTTATTAAATTTGTTTTGTAGAATGATTTAATTTAATTTATGATCCAATGAAACAAATTTAGATTAATTTAGAGTTGTATTTTAAAAAATTTAGGGTTTTTTGGGAATTTTTGGAATTTTTTTATAAATTTAATTCGATTTATTTTGAATTAAATTCATTTAAAATATTTATTTTATAACGTGCTGTCGTGGTCGATGATGTGGCACGGATGAAAAGCGGCGCCACATGGCGACATTTGAGACTGTCACATGTCACACACGTGTACATGTGCATTCGTGTGTGAGTGTGTGTGTGCACGTGTGTGTATGTGATTAAAGAGAAATCACCATTTTAAGAATTTTTTCTATATGCTTAGTTGTGTACACCTTATATACCCACCCGATTTCTTTCTTTTTCGTCATGTGTGACTACGTTGTTTTGTTTTAAATACGCAGGCGACGTGACGTTACGTGGATTGTTCGATTCACGCGTTAAAGTGAACCATCAATTGTCACTTAAGTCGGGGGGGTACGCAGAGCAATCATATTTGTCAGCGAATCATTTTAAAAATGATTTAATCTCAGCCATTCATTAATGGAGTTATAACAGCTGAGATTAAAACAAGCGAAAACACATATGGAGCGCCTGATCAAGATCAAACGGCGAGCGTTTCACACGTTACTTCTTCACACGCTACGTGGCAAAATCTTGGCGGTCTATCTCTGATCCAACAGACACAACTTAACCGTAACGATTCACATCTTTGGTTTTCATCAGAGCGGTTGATCGAAGATTAAACGCTCCATCCAACGGTTATGCCCAATTTGTCCTATAAATTTAGATGTTCTTCAATGATGTAAATCATTCTTGGGTTTTTAGAGTAATCGAATTGTCTAGACACCAAAATCCTTGAATCTCTTGTTTCCAATTACTTCTAGATCAATTTTCTGTGTCCACGGAGTGTTTGAAAGTGAGATTTCATTGAGATAATAGAGAGAAATCAGATATTGAATGCCAATGATCGTTTTTGAATTCGCAAATGAAAAGCCTTTTATCCGGCGAAGAATTGAATCAATTCAAGCCCTATTGTGGGTTAGAAATCGTGTTTTCGTTGTAATCTTTCTTCCTATAACATGAGATTTCAATTTTGAATCATAGATTTAGTCAATTTCAATTTTTTATTTTGGTTTTTACAAACTTTCGTTCGAAAATTTTTTATCTACTTCACTCGATGATTTCTTTGTGAATCTTGATACAAATTCTGTGATTTTTGATTCCATGGATTCGTCTTCGAGTCTTCTTTACAAAATCAATTTTCCTAATTTCTCATCACATATCGTTATCCAATTGATCAAATTTCAAATAATATCTAAAGAATACCTTAATTCTCCATGGATTCAACCCTTACTCACCCCTGTGCTATTTAATTCATAATTATTCTCTAAATTAGTGAGTTTAGTAAATATTTTGACACAAATTTGTGTATTGAGTAACCACAACAATTCGTTTCGTCAAAAAGCTATGTAGTAATGATGGGACTTCAAAGATTGATGAATGATTTTTATAAGAATAGTTGGCACTTTAATGTATCTAATGCCGAAAAGACTAAACATTATGTTCTCTATTAGTATGATATCTAAATTTATGCATTGTCCCTCATCACATCATCTTGGAGCTACAAAGAGAATATATATATATTTGTGGAACTATAGATCTCAGTATATATTATTGTAAGGTTTAAGATTTTAATTTTATTGAATTTTCAAATAGTGATTGGACTGAATCACGTGATGATAGAAAGAGTGCTACGGGATGTGTGTTTAATTTAAGGTCAACTTGAGTAGCTTGGACTTCAAAGAAGCAAGAGACGACTCCTTTATCATCTTCAAGAACATAATTTATTTCACCATCATGCATAACACAACAAGCTATTTGGATGAGAAGAATATCTTTCATCATCATGTTCAACACACCAAGCTGTTTAGATGAGAAGTATATATTTTTAACATCATGCACAAGAATTATGGAAGAACTAGCATTTATACCATCAAGTTCAATAGTAATTTATTATGACAATAAGTCAACTCTATCAATGACGAAGAATCCAATGTTTTATGGAAGAACAAATCATATAGAACTCCGTTATCATTTTATTAGATATCAAATAATTTAAGTACTACTAAGTGAAGTTTTGCTAAAAAAAGATCAAGTTGTTGATGAATTTAAGAAAGTTTTGAACCATGCACCTTTGATAAAATTTTGAGATGATCTTGGTGCGAGCAGCGTTGAGTAGATTGAGAGTGTTAACGTTTGATGTGTTTGGCGACTGAGAAAGGATTCAAAAGTACTTGCCGTTGGCCAAGAAGAAGGGAAGAAAATGGAATCCAGATGTCTCAGACCAGACCACTTAAAATTGCATGTGGGGGCTTAAAGGTGTTGGAGGAATACTGGCCATTGGCCAAGATTACGCTGGAAGACACCGCCGGCCACTGAACTATCCTCGGTGATTATAGGAAAGCTATGCTGTTAGCGGATGTCGAAAGTTTGACCAGGAGGAAAGGATTATGATCGTGCACGAGGCTATGGTCGATCTATGGTCCACGACTGTTGATCCGCTGAAGCCTACTTGGAGGGCGGCCTGTCCGGTACAGAAGAAACAGGAAGATCACAGGGGAGAAAAAGAAACTGGAAGAAGAGGCAGGCGGCGCTGCTGATTCCTGTCCCAATATTCCCGATGAAAAGCTGCGCCTTCGCCGGCGGCGATCTGAACGACACCGATTACGCAAGGCCTCTCCGATGGATCGGTCTCTACATCACCGCCGCCTCTCTCCTTTGCGCCGCCGCCATGGGCTACGACGCAATCCGCGCGATTCGACATCGCAAGCTATGGTTTCCCTGCCGTCTCTTCTCACTCAACGCCGCGACCTTAGCTGTCCTCACCATCGCCACCAAGCTCCCCGTCGACCTCAACACCGCCATGCCCCGATCCATAGACCAGCTCTCCAAGCTCTCCGGCACTGTCCTCCTCTGCACCGCCATGGGAAATTTCAGGCCTTCGCTGGGGGATCCAAACTCCTTAGCTATCCTCGCCAATGTAATTGCCGTAGCCATCCTCGTCGTCACTGTCATCGTCAATATCTGCATCCAGATCGGCACCGGCGTCATCTATATATTCCTTCCCGAACACTACGTCCTAATCTGTCTCCTGATTCTTCTCTTGCTCGTCTTCGTCTCCTCCGCGGTCGCTATTCCTTCTACCAAGAAGAAATTCGAAAATGATCTTTTTGAAAAAACAAGAGATTTGGATAACAATCCTGAAGAACCTATCCCTCTGAGTGAACTCCAGAGACGCGTAAAGAAGTTCTGGCTTATGGCGCACTCTGCCAGCCCGCAGTATGTTCTCGTAAGATCGGTGAATTCTACGGCCTCCGGATTCTTCTGCCTCATCGCCGCCATGATCCTGATCGAAGCTCTCCTGCGAGGACTGATCTGGGACTCAACCGTGAAACTCTGTCAAGGAACTTCGGATTACGCCTGGTCCTCCTGGACGGTTGTCGCCGTTCAATCTGCTGCGGTCTTGGTCGGGACGATCACTCCCGCTTACCGCTGGTTCCACGCAGTGAGCTTGCGGAACTCAAGCTGGAGGGCGGAGTTCAAGGTTGAGGATTACTGGATCCAGCTGCTCGTTGAATGGAAGGAAAGCCCTCTAAAAGTGGAAAATATCAATGATTGGACGAAAGTCCTTCACCAGGGCAAGAGAGCTTTAACAAGTCTATTGATTTTTCTGCAGAAAGTAGTGGTTATACTTGGGAAGCTGCTTTGCGCTCTCTCTGTTCCTCCGGTGAGCTTCGCCAACCACATCATTCCCTGGAAGACAAACGAAAGTTCGAAGGTCACTGAGTGGAACCAGCTTAACGTTTTGCTCCTCCAAGGAGACGGGGAGGACGTTGTCCGCCAGATCACGAAATCAGCGACTAGAGACATTGAGAAATGGATCAAGAAGGGAAGAAATAAGAGCCCTTCATTCATGACGAGGCTGATTGAGCAACATTCCACTAGAACAGAAGGGTTTACAGAAGTGCACAGTCTTCTACCGGCTGAACTTCATCCCAACTGCTGGGCGCTTCCGCTCGTGACCCTAGCCGCCGTCGCTGCCGCGCTTGGCACCGATAACGAAGAAAAAGAGGTCCAACCGCTGCTTCGCGCTGTGGGACAAGGGCTCCGTTACGTGAGACTGGTAGAGAAACACTTCGACACGAAAGGCTTGGGGAAAATGAGAAAGGCGGCGGAGATGGTATGGATGGATGTCCTCCATAACAAATGGTTAGGCGCACCGTTGAGAGGAGAGAGAACAGCTCGGGACGCGCTCGAGGGGCTGAAACAGAGAGCGGAAAAACGGAGAGCGGAAGAACAGAGAGAGTATAGGGAACAAAGTGGCCCAGATCTCGAAGATAATCCTCTTGAATGGGAAAACTGGCCGGAGAAGATGCAGGCGGCGGTTTATATGGAAAAAGTTTGTGCGCGTATCCTGGAACTACGTGAGGGTGGCGATGGGGTGTTATTTAAACGGGTACGAAAGGCGATTGCGGATATTCTCGGAGCTTGTCTCACTAACCTCGCCTAGTCTGTGTGCAATGAATGCTTGTGCAGTAAGGTGAAGGTGAGGGGGAAGATGGTAAGGAAGGCGGGGAGTGTTCTAGGGGAAGCCAAGGAAATTCTAACGCTGGTGGAAAAAGCCAAGGCAACTTGTTCTTTGCCCGAGAAAAAGAGGGGTATAGATGATTGGAAGGGGACCGCACAATGCCAGCGTGAATTCGTCTTGAAGTGGATAGTCAAGATAGCGTAAAGCTTCTTGTTGAGGATTCCCTCTAGAAATGAAGATGGATGAGAGATGGAATCTTGGAGTAAAGGGAGAAGGAAGGAGAGTGATCTCCTTCAACAAAGAGGAATAACCTAATGGAGATCCCCCTCGTTTAAGAGGGCAACAGATAAAGAAGTTAAAACCCTAATGAAAGAGGCAGTGAAAGATGAAGAAAACCCCTAATCCAAAGGATTCTGAGAAATTAGAACAAAACCTTGTCAAAAATCCTTCAACTACACAGTAAAAATCAACGTTTATGTTTATAAGATAGAAAACAATAATGAACATGTATAGATGAGTGGAGGATACTAGGCCCATTGATATGGGTGGGCCACTTGCTCATTTGGTATTTTCTGCCACCAAGACATATCATTCCTAAATTTTTTTATCTAAATGTCACCAATAAATAAGAATTCATATATATAATTTATTATATAATTAATTTGAAATTCGATATATAATTCATAAACATCAATTAATAATTAATTAAAATTTTCAACTCACATGTAGCATCCATAAATATCAAATTCAATTTATTATAAATCTTATGTTCATTATTGTAAATATGTGATGTTTATAATAAAGTATAGGGATACCGGAAATGAAAAGTAAATTTTAATAGATCATTCGATGATGATAAATTATCTATAAACGCATTTAAGGAAATCTAATATCCAGATAGAATAGATATGCTTGCACCTCATATGATGAGGATGGCTTATATTGTGAAGATTTGTGTGGAAATACTAAGACAAGGCATAGGGCGCTCTTTAGAAAGAGAGTTTACTAAATCTAATTTGTATGAATCCTTGGACAATAAGGTATCTAACTATCAATCACGTTGATTCATGTTACAACTATACAAGTGGTCCTTAGACTTGAGACCCCAAGATGCCAGCCACACTTCCAGGGACTAGAAACAAGTGAACATATATTTGACAACTCACATAAAATTTAATAAATTAGAAATGAGGAAATTTTATTTTTATGTACTAGAAGTTAAACTAAAATGTTACAATTATTATAATAGAAAGTAACATGTTTATGTCTCATGAACACTTTGTCTTTTTAAGAAAAGTAATACATATAGAAAACCTTTCTCACATGATAGAGTTCAAATTGATCCCTAATCACCGAAAAAGAGAATCCCTCAAATGCCATTGCCTCATCCTCTACCTCCCCAATGCATAAATATACACATAAATATCTAGATATCTTCATGCTTATATAAGTTCCTTTGTATACCTATTTATACATACCTATATGCATGAACAAGTACATAAGTACGTGTCTACATATCTACATACATGCAGACATGCATATACACAATTCTCACTATTCTTCAGTCGTATCTCTAATGAGTTTGACAAACTTCTTCCTTTGATTCCTTTTTGTTTTAATTCATATTGACATTCCAATTTGAATAGTTAGATTCTTTTCTTCCTATTTTTAAATACTCTATTTATCTTAGCTTCCAAATCCATCTCATCCTCAAGATATTATGATTTCCAATATTTTTCTCATTGACTCATCATTAAAAAATTCTAGCTCTTAGATCTCCTGAAGTCCTTTATTTCTCTTATCATAACCCTATTTAGATATTTTGTCTCTTGGAAAAAGCACTAAGACATTATGTTGCATTACTTGAAAAATATAGTGAAGGTTCATGGAATTTTTCATATATATGGTATCATCATAGAAACCATGTCATATCATACTTCTAAGATTTGATAGACTTACCTCCGTCATTAGGTCAAATAGTTTATCAATTTTCCCCAATTCTAAGATTTGGTCATATTTCCTCAATTTTTAAAATTTTAAATATCCTTGAAAAATAAATTAAACCACCCTTGTTTATTCAATTATATTAACTTAATAAGTGAGTCAAAAAAATGGATTGAATGTTGATGTATCAATAAAACACTTGAGGTACATATAGAGCACAAGAAAATTAATGATGGAAGATGGGGTAGGAGACCCTCATGCCTAATCAATATAACTAAGGCTGCCCGTGGATAGGGCAATCCACCCTAACTTATGGGTATGGGGGTCCTAGGGTCTAACTATGACGACCTAACCTAAGTGCAGGCAGGCGTGTCGATCACCAAAGTCATTCTAGATAACCTGAGGAAACTCGCGATAGTGCTATGGAAGAGATCCTCTCAGTCCATGTTCGGAGGCATAGGAGTGCTCTTCATGAATTAGCCAAAGGCTGCAGCCCACACTTGGTGTTGGACCTGACGTATGCGTCAGAATTCTTGAACTCATATTATGTTCTATCCTATCTATGGTGGAGACGAGTAGAGGAAACACTTCGAGAGTAACTAAACTTAAGAGAAGCGGGATCGAAGCTAATCTGCGGGGTAAAATGCTCAGTGGGTTGTGGTGAAGCGAAGATTCGACTCGATAGTGTCGACCGGCGTCATATGATACGTAAACGTGAGCGTCGATTAGGGATGCGACCGAGCAAGTCTTGGGGTTGGCTTGTGGAGGCGTCGTCAATATGAGGCCAGTGATGAGACGATTTTGTGCGATCGTTGAATACACACAAACTTGTATCAAAACAAGTTCCAAACTCACCAATTTAAAGATTAAATCACTAATTAAAGAGTATAGTGGTAAATAAGGGTCAAATCTACAAAGAAATAAGGGAAATTTTGAGATGTCTTTGAAATTTGATCAAATTGGATAATGAATTGAGGTAAGAAATTAGGAATTTTAGAATATTAATAAAGATAACTCCCAGACGAATCCATGTAATAAAAAATCACTGAATTTGGATCAGAATATACGGAGAAATCGAGGATTGAAATTGAGAAATAAAATCGATCACATTTTGTGATAAAACTAAAATTAAATATAAAATTAACCTAATCTAAGATTCAAAATTAAAATCAAATGCTATAGGAAGAAAGATTAGGAGGAAAACACGTAATTTAACCCAAATTCGCGCTCAAAATGATCCAATTAATCATTGGATTCAAGGTTTTTCATTCCGCAATTTCGAAAACAAACTTCAGTTTCAAGATGTGACTTCTTTCGATTCTCTCCACCAAATCTTGATTTCAAATACTCTTCGGACGCGAAAATGAGTCTAGAAGAAGTATAAATCAAGTGATTCCAGGACTGAGTTTTCTAAACATCAAAGAACAAGCTTTTTACATCGAAGAACATCTCAATTTATAGAGAAATTGGGCGCAACCATTGGATATGTCTCTTCATCTTTGATCAACCGCTCAGATTAAACTCCAATTCATGAATCATCGTCTTTAAGTCGCATCCGTTTGATCGACGATCAAGCGCCCAAATTTTGTTATGTCGCGCATGAAGAAGAAGTGTTGCTTAACATCCACTGTTTGATCTTCATTCAACGATCGAGGTGAATCCACATGTCCATCAAGGTGCATTTAATCTTGAACATTATAACTTTCTAGATGAGTGGCTGAGATTAAATCATCTTAAAATAAATTATTGCCTAATTAGGTGCCGTCACGTACCCCCTCGAGTAAGTGAAATTCGACAATCGCGATTAAATCGCGCAAATGTTCGCTCGAGATTGTGCTACGTCACGTGTGAATAAAAACAAACATAAATAGTCTCACATGACATAAATTCTGATAATTTGACGAGTATGTAAGGTATGCAAGTATAGTGGGTTGGTAAAAATCCATAATGGATGCTTAACTCACTAATTACTCACATGCGTACACGTGCGCACACGCGATATTTAAAAACATTTTTTTATTCTTTTAAAAATAAAAAAATAAGTTTAAATAAATTCAGAAAAATTCTTAAAAAATCATAAGTATTAGAAAATTCATAACTTTCAAAATACAATTCCAAAATTATTTTTTAGAGAAAAATTAAATTATCTATTATTCTAAAAATGTCAAAATATTTAAAATTAAAAAGGTAATAAATTTTTATTTCATAAATATACTCATTCCTCTTAGAAAATAAAATGAGAAAAATATATGAGTATAGATAAAAATATTTTCTCTTATTATTTAATCATAAACATATAATTATGATATCAAATATAAATGAGAATAAAACTATATTATTCAATTATACATAATTATCCCTAAAATGATATATTTTTATATTATAACCTAAAATTACATGAAATGATAGATATGTACTGAAAATATTATAACATGCATACAAATAAAATATTTTAATGTCTTAATTTGTATTAATAATCATGTAAATTCCTATATAAATTATATGTTATAATTTATAACATATAATCCAGCGGGGGCGCTGGGTAGAGAGACACTAATTCCATCGGAGAGGAAAGGGAGGATCAATTAATGCCAAGCAACCCAGGCGCGCGACCCTCTAGAAGGCATCTTCGGACGCGCGTGCAGGGGAGCTTAGGTGGGCGCGCGACACCCACGGTCACCGGCGAGCTGTAGTGGAAACCGGTCAGCACCCTTTATCTGCGTCGACGGCGAGCAGGGATGATGAGAGCTGCACGTTAGCAGCCGTGGTGGGTCCTGAGACCTCCATCAGCGATTGAAGGGCCTCCTCCCGGTGAGTCCTCGTCGTCCTTCCCATTTCCCAAGGCCTGGGCGGAGGGTGCTGAGCGACTTCGCCGATCGTTTCCGGATGCGGATCTGGCGGAGGTAGAGGGGGGGGGGGTATCTTCGGTGGAGAATTTCAGAGGAAGGATACTCCTTCGACGGGAGGAGGAAGCTCTTCCCTTACCGCTGATGTCCCTCTTCCTCCTTGTTTTCCTCGTCTAAACGACAACTATCCCGTTCCCAAGTGCAGGCATATGGGCGTCTCGTAGGGGAGTATCTTCCACGTCGGTAGGTGAAGGGGAAGGAGTGCATCCAGAGGAGAATCCCCGGCTATCGTGGACGCGAGTATGGAAGGAGTGCATCAATTAACCTCAAATAGGATCCTGTAATGTTTGAAGTTATATCATGAAGTTGACCTCAAGGATCCTTTGAAGTCATTCAAGCATAACTAATTTTTTTGTTAAAAATTTAGAAAATTTATCTATAAGGAAGGATACTGAGTACAATTTTCAGAATCTCACAATGAATTTAAAAATCCTAAATTCGCAAGTTTTCATGAATTGTATGGGCTTAGAGGATTATTTTATTTGTTATGAAGTCACTAGGACAACTCATTTTTATGAATTTGATAAATTTTGTCAGATGCATTCTGCCTCATTGTGTCTTATGTGTGTTCTAATTTGCTAAATTTCTTGATTACTTTCTAGCACTATTATGCCACAATCTTGCAATCATTCCTTTCTATAAAAACATGACCTTTATTCTTTGATGTCCCGTACTCACTCACAATTTATTATTCATCATATAGGGGCATGTGGATTCAAGAATATAGCTATTAGCTAAATATCTACACACTCAAATTGTCTATTTTCATATCTAATGGTAAACCTATGCCATTAGATCAATAGTTCAATTGGTGGATTATGCCCCTGCTTTGTGATTTCTTTAGACACAAGGTCAATTTTCCCTATTCCACAAAAAAGGTATTATCTTTTATTCTATGCCATCAAATTGCATGGTTTTTGCTCATTGTAAGTAGATTTCAATGCCCAAATTTTTCTTACATTATGATTGAGGCATCGTTCAAGAGGAAAATAGGTAGTTACTCCTAAGATGCCTTTCTATTGAAAAAAAATCAGGTGGAAGGCATGTGGTGTGAGGAATTGAGACTACGAGGTCGTTGAAAACACATGGTCAAGAGTCAAAATAATATCCAAACTCACCAATTTAAGATTAAATCACAAATTGAGGGGTATATTGGTAAATAAGGGTCGAATCCACCGAGAATTAGGGAATTTTTATGATGTCTTCGAATTTGATCAAATTGGACAATGAAATGGTGATAGAAATTAGGAAATTTGATATATTTGGAAAGAGGACTTGAAGACAAATCTACGGAATCAAAAATCACTAGATTTGGATCTGATTTCGCAGAGAAATCATAGGAGAGAAATTTCTGAAAATAAAAATCGTGAAAAACCAAAATTAAGAATGAAATTGACTCAAATTACAATTCGAAAATGAAATCTAAAGCTATACAAAGATAGATTAGGATGAAACATGATCCCTAACCCAAGATTGCGCTTGAATTGATCCAATTACTCGCCGGAACCAAGGTTATTAATCAAACTTTAAAAAAGACGATCGTCGGAGTTTAAGCGTCGAGTTCTTCCTTGTCGATTGTCGAAATCTCACTCTCAAGCACTCCATGGACGCAGAAATGAGTCTAGAAGTGATTGGGAGCAAGAGATTCAAGGGATTTGGTGTCTAAACAGTTCGATTTAGTCGAATTGCCCTGGAATGCTTTACATTGTCGAAGAACATCTCAATTTATAGGGTGAATTGGGCGTAACCGTCCGATCGAAATTTAATCTTCGATCAACGGCTCTGATGAAATGTACCCTTGAGAATAGTTACGACTACATTGTGGCTGTTAGATCTTTGATCGACCGTCGAGATGATGCCACGTCGCGCGCATTATAAATAACGCATCAAACCCCCGCCGTTAGATCTTGATCAGACGTTTCAGATGTGTTTTCCTCAGTTTTAATCTCGGCCATTATAACTCCTTTGATCAACGGCTGAGATTAAATCATTTTAAAATGATTTGCCGACGAATCACATTGCGCCACGTACCCCGCGCCTTAAGTGAAGATCGACAATCTCAATTTAATCACGCCATCTCTCACCTTCGATCATCGATCTCGATTGATCGAATGCTCCAGATTGCGCCACGTCACCTGCGCACTTATAAATATCCAAAAAATTAATTTTTAATTAGAAAAATTGATTTTTTACTTCCGAAAAATCTTGAAAAAAATTCATTGAAAAATTCTGAAAAAATCCCTTAAAATTAGAAAATTCATAATTTTCAAAATATAACTCTAAATAATCCAAATTTATTTCATTTGATCAGAAATTAAATTATTTATCATTCTAAAACAATCAAATTTAATCAATAACAAGAGATTTAATTTCTATTTCAAATATACATTCATTTCTTTAAGATTTAAAAACTTAGAAAATTCAATGAATGTATATAAAATGATTTCTCTCATTATTTAATTTTTAAAACTACTTATAATCTCAAGGAAAGATGGGTTATAAATTTATTTATCTTTAATTCATCATAATTAACCCTAAATTAATGTATTTTGATATTATAATGATTTTTTCATAGAATGATAGATAAACACTCATAAATATGATGACAAGCAATGAAATGGAATCTTTTATGCCTTAATATGCATAAATAGTCATGTATTATCATGTCTAATTAACATGTTATCATGGTGGCAACTATCACTCGACCACTTACTCATGTCAAGGGTCATGATGAGACAGATCCATGAGGTCATTGAAAACAGGCAGAGACGTGTCAAAAAAATTCTAAACTCACCAATTTTGATAAATAATAACGAATTAGATAGTCTAGTAGTGAATAAGGGTCTAATCCTCGGAGAATTAAGGTATTTTTTATGTATTTCTTCAAATTCGATCAAATCGGATAATGAATTAAGATGAGAAATTAGGGATTTTTATATTTTTAGAAATATAACTCAACGACGAATCCACAAAATCAAAAATCACATAATTTGGATTAAGATTCGTAGAGAAATCACGAGCAAAAATTAGGTAGAAAATCCAAACACGAAAAGAGAGAAAAGTGAAAAATTTCAAAAATTAACCTAATCTACGATTTGAAATTAAAATTTAATGTTATAGGAAGGAAGAATAGGAAGAAAATATCAATTCTAACCCGAGCTAGTGCTCGAAATAGTCCAATTGATCGGCGGATCAAAGGCTTTTCATTCCATGATTTCGAAGATGATTGTCGGCATTCAAGAAGCGATTTCTCCGTATTCTCTACATGAAATACCACTTTCCAACACTCCTTAATTCAAGAATTAAAGGAAAGAAAGAAATTAAAGGATTGAGATGTCTAAATAGTTCGATTACTCGAAACACCCTTGAATGCTTTACATTGTCAAAGAAGATGTGTATTTATAGGCAGATTTGGGCGTGACCACTGGATCTGGCTCTTCATCTTCAATCAACGATTCAGATGAAACTCTTGGATGTGAATCATTGCCATTAAGTCGCATTCATTTGGTCAAAGATGGAGTGCTCAAATTTTTTCACATCTATTCGATCAAAGATGGAGCGCTCATATTTTGTCACATCGCGCATGAAGAAGAATCGTCGCGCGATCGGGTTCATCTGATCAGGAATCGACGTCTAAGATGTCACCACACGTCCATTGAAGTCCATCAGGCGTATTTAATCTCAACTGTTATAACTCTTCAAATCAATGGCTGAGATTAATGTGTATATGTGGCTTTAAAATATTTCTCGATCTTTCTCAATATCTCTCTAAATTATATATATGTAGCCATATTCATCACTAAAGTACCAAAAAAGTTTAAGCTTCATATGTAAAATAAACTTTTCTTTTTGAGATTGTAGTTTGAACTTTTCCCTATATATATATATATATATCTAAGTACATAACCAGGAAATGGAGAAGATAAAAAACATGCAAAATGATATGTGCATATATTAGTGGTTATGTATGTCAAATGTAACTCATAACTAAAAGGTCTCATCTATATGATAATATATTAATTTATCGGTATATATTTATAAAATCATATTTCATCCTCACATAAATGATGGTAGGTTCAAAAATTCTTTCCAAGATTTGACTCGTCCTAACATCATCAAAAGAAAACAAATCTCCCCCTTCACTTTTTTGTCCCTGTGATAATCATAATCATAAATCCATTACAATTTTAAACAAAGCCAATTATTATTTATCGATATCAAATATATATACAATACGGAAAACTCATTCAAATATTAAAAATAAATCCCAAAATAAGATAAGTATATAAAAATACTGGTATAGACTTGCGCATATATAAATATAACTTCTTACTAAACTAAAACATCATTGATTTGAGTCTTTCTTCCAAGAATTTCACTTATCTAGAATCATCAAAAGGACATCTAATCATCTTCATTATTAGTTTAATCTAAGTTTGATAATTTACATTGGTGTGTTCTTAATGTTTATAAAATATTATATTAAGCAGCTTTTAGATTTGAAATGATAGATTTTCGTCAAAATGAATAGAGAAGGGTATGTCCTTGTATGTGCGGGTACTAACGGCTTGAGTGACTGACCCACGTTGACTTCGGAATATAGACGCCGCTAAGAATAAGCTCTATATTCTTTTTCCCCTAATATGCTATTAAAAAATTTCAATAAGATATTCTAAAGATAGAATTATCATTATCATTGTTTTAGTATTATAAAAAGACAGATGCTCCTAAATTTAGGTAGTAATGACACAAATATTAATTTTTCATCCTCATAAAACTATTAATTTTCTTTATTCTTCCTATTATTTTTAGTTTATGTGCTTAATTCTATATTTTCGTCATTATAGAACATCAATGTTAATACTTATTGGTAAAACATGTTATTATTTTTTTATTAATGATATTTCTTTTTATGTATTTTCATTTACATTATAGTTCATTTTAAAGTAAATGTTATCTAACCTTTTCTCTTTAGTTTTCAGGTACTAGTTAAAATATATAACAAATGGAAAAAGCCACTAACGGCGTTCTCTCTCTCCCTTCCTCTAAAATAACCCCTTAAAACAACCCTAAAAACAAAAATTGCAGGGTCTCCTCGACACGTGAAATGCTCTCTCTCTTCAGAAATTAAGTGGCTCTCAGCATTCCGATTGGCGATCATTCATTTGCACTCTCATCGACGATTGTTCGTCTGCTCCCAGCGACTCATTTCCAAATTTGTTGCAGTCGTTTTTCTCCAAATACAGGAGCTTGAAGCGATCTCCAAAGAAATAGTGTCAAAGGACCCTAGTTTGAAATCGTATTTGGTTTGCATTTTTCTCAATTGGTTAGAAACTTTCTTTGAACGTGATTTCCAACTTTAGGTGAGTGAGTGTTATGAGTTTTTCGATTCCTGTTCTTTCTTTTTATATTAAAAAGGGATTAAATAGAAGGAATTAGTTTTATGTTCAATTCTTAATTTCCTTTTTTTTCTTTGTCCTCCTAGATCAATTTTCCTCTCCACCTTCAAGTTTATGCCTAGGAACATACTGATTTCCCGTCCGTGTTTGTTTTTTCCTTTCTTTTTCTTTGTTTAGTCAATACTAATATTTAGTTTGTAAATTATTTAAGTCTGTCTTTAGATCTGTTCATTCTCTCCAATTCTCTTAAAATTTGATTTCATTCATCTATCTTTAAATATAATATCCCAAATTTCTAAATCTCTATTTACCTTTTTTGATTTTATGATTTTTTATTTTCGCTCTAGTTTTCCTCTTATTTTATTACTTCTGATATTTTAAACTTAAGTTCTCAGTTTTATTTTCTTATTATGTTTTTTTTATTATTATTTGTAATAAATTTGTTTAAATTGAGTGTTTGAAATCTGTGGTGGACTAAATAAATAAATTATTTATAAATGTTGTTATTTAAGTTTAGAAACTTCTCTTGTGTGCTTGTTAAACGAATAGATAATCTTTGTTTAATTTTTATATCTATTTGTGTTTTCCAATAGTCTATTTTATATTTATGTAAAGATTTTCTTTAGGTTATTCAAAACTTTTGTGTGTTCATTCACAATCCATTTTGTCTTATTTAAACTTTGATTAATTTTATTTTCTGAAATCTATTTGATATCTATTCTACAAGTCAATACGGCACTGATAAACCGTTTCAGGTTTAGTGAGACCTCATCAAGGTGAGATTAAAGGTTGTTCAATTTCAAGTGAAGTATTAATCGTGTATTAGTCAATTTATCAAACATACGCATTCAATTCATAGTGAGTAAATTTAGAACATTATTCTACAGGTTGCTTGTGTTGTTGTGTGTGTTTTGTTTTTTTTCAAGGGAGAAGACTTCAAAAATCAAAGTCAATAGAAGTCAAAGTCAAAGGTAGACAGTCAAAGTCAAAGGCAAGAAGTCAAAATCAACTATAGAAAGTCAAAGTCAAAGGCAAGAAGTCAAAATCAACTATAGAAAGTCAAAATCAATTGCATACAATCAAAGTCAAAGGTAGACCGTCAAAGGCAAAAAGCAAAGTCAAAGGCAAATAGTCAAAGTCAACAGCAAAGTCAAAAGTTAAAGTCAAAGGCCTATATAAATCAGCTCATTAGGGAGTTATTTTGATATGTGTCATTTTTAATACTTCTTATATAATTCACACATAACATATTTAAATTATTTATTGTTAGCTTTCATAATTAGTTTAGTTTCTAGTAATATTTACACATCTCTTTATTTTATGAGTTTAATTTACGAACTAAGAAAATTAGATATACCATCATACTTTGTGTTGACTCTAGGTGAGTTGTACTTACATGCGAGGGTAAGGGGGAGATTCCTTGGGAATCGTAGCGAGTCGGGACGACTCTAGGGAGTTGACTAGAAAGTCAACTCAAGGTACATTTTTTCTTCATCTTACAAGATTACTCGGACTTGGGGATGAGCGACTTACTTGGTGCGTATGTGGATCGGTGACGAGGCTCAGTGACTTCAGAGAAGCCGACCAGCCCGAAAGAGAGTAGGGAGCAGCGCGTGGGGCTCTAGGATTTGGCCCGAGGGACAGGACGAGTGGAGGGGTACCGAAGGATGACAACGAAGTAAGGTTACTAATCGAGAGCGTGAGTGAGTCAGATCAAAAGATCATGTTAGTACTTTGATCTGATTATCTCGGCCAGCTAGTAGTTGCTACTGAGGGATCAGCTAGGTGAAGAGTGACTCTGGAAGGACTGTCTCCTCCTAGGACTGGCGCAGGGGGTTTGGATACCTCTGTCCAGTATAAAAAAAATTAGGCGTACGAGTGACGTGAGAAAATTGAGTGATAATCAAAAAATTCAAAAAGGATTAGATAATGTAAAGATTAAAAAGAAACTAATTCACCCCCCTCTTAGTAATTTCACCATCTCATTAGGAATTTCATTCATCATATCTGGCTTTATAAATATCATAATCATCAATCTAAATTACATGTGTCAGTAAACAATTCTGATAAAAAATTTTTCCTAACAACATTTTTATGTGTTTATTTTTTATTATCTATAATGATCTTGATGAGATTTCTCCTTTTTCTATCAAGAATGTGGATTTTAGTTATCCATAGACTTAAATGGCATATACCTTTTAACAAGTTAATGAAGTTAATTTGAAACAAGTGCAAGACCCAATTTGATATCCTTCTAAGCCATAATCTCTGATCTAAAGTTCAGTGCCACTCTAGTCATCACCATTATTGCAAGAGATTTACATCTTTCTGGGGCCCTTCAGAAAGGTAAACTATCTTTTACGTGAAATAATACTTCTCATTTTTATTCCAATGATAATATTTCAAAATACTCCTATATGCCTTATTTTTGTAAATTATCAAGAAAAAATTTAGGTATTGATGAAACACCAAGATCATTATTATTGTGAAACACCAAGCATCTTGTACCCTATAATCTAGTGACTTTCATAAGTAGTGATACTATTAAGTATGACTCTTAATTTATGTTATATTTTTAAGAGGCAAGCTTGGTGTCTCAAAGCTCCACTTGATCTTCAAGAATTGACTATTCATAAGACTTCTATCTAGTGGCATGGCTGACTTCCATTAGAGTTATACTCTAATGGCGAACAAATGTTGGATGCGTGAAAATTTGACGTGAATGATTATCTTTACAAGGTGATCGCAATGCAGAACATATTCAAGGAAAACCATCTTGATATGATGTTTAGGTTTAGTCCATCAAAATGAGTTTGTAGACTTGGTTTGATAATTTATATGGCTTAAAGTCTTTGGCTTTAAGTGAAATTTAACAGTTTGGTAATTTTGAACATCGCAATTTGAATTGTGTTGTCTATCATGAATTCTTCCATTGAAAAATAATGAATAGGAAATTCTATCTTTCTTGTTTGGTCTCTGATGATCATGTTATATCTAAAGCTGATTCACGTAAAGAAAGAAGTACATGAGATTTTTCTTCAAGAAATAGAAACTATCTTTTATTAATATGCTTTGTAAAGGGAGATAATACGCAGTTATTTTCCTTGGTTTCTGAGTTTTCTATGAGATAAACTGTGCTGGAAACTGTGAGTTGCAGATAAAATATTATAAAGGAAGAAAAGAACATCACCAAGATCTTACAGAAGTCAGATTACGAATGAAAAAATTTAAAAAACTTTTTACAGGCAGCTCTTTATCCGCCAGGTATCACACCGTATGAGAAATGACAAAACTGAGCAACTTTTAGCTCGATCTGCAGGTGCAAGTTGTCAGTTTCTACGGACATTTCTTGCCGTTCCTGAAGGAACCGCCGGTGCAGCCGGATGATCCCGTGCTTGGACCACCCTTTGGCAGGACTGCCAGCAACGAACCGGCGAAGTTGCCTACCGGACCCTGTCTTTCAATCAGAACTCTTCCTTCCGAGAGAGGAGAGAAGAGCAGGAGAACAGTTACCAATGCTGCCATGCACATAACGTGGGCTTCTTGTGCACCTTTCATTGTGCTAGACCCCATTCCGGATTGTCTTAGTCTATGGCGCCTTCTGGTTCTAGAGAGAGATAGAGGGAGATGCAAGAGAAATAAGCTGGATTCGGATTTAAGGCGTGTAGATTGGGCTTGCCAGGAGCTCCAAGAAAGTGTTTACTTGTTCAAGAAGCCAGATACCCTTCCTTAGACTTTGAATGCGTCTATTTATTTTCTCCAACCGAGAAATGTGGAATAACCTGGAGTTGTCACCATTATACCAACACCCATGACGCGTCAATGCCTGGCTGGATTTGAACGGTGACCCTTTTGACTTCCGGCTCACGCGGTTTGAACCCGCGTGTTCATCGATCCACCGACAGCGGACTCTCTCTCTATCCCGATGTCTTCCTTTTCTAACGCTTGATTCGGCGAGTTTTCAGCGCTTCTGGAACTAAGTCAACGACCAATAAAATTCAGGGCGAGAGAATACCAGATTGGCAAGCTGTAGAAACAGATTTAAACACGTGATTCTCGCTCGCTTTAAAAAAAATCGTATTATTTTCTTCAGGCAAAAAAGAAAGTCAACCACCTGAGTTCAATCCCCAGAATACTTAAATCTATCTAGAGCTTATCTTCTTCCACAAGTAATGCGTGATGTGCACATCAAGATCCAAGACAACAGATATGGGCAGAGTGCGCAAACGATCTATCTTGGCGAAGAATAATTTGGCGAAGCACGTGTTTAATGGGCATGACCATGGAAGAAAGTGCGGAATTTTCAAAAAGGAATTCCCCACCACGAAGATCGAGTCATGCTTCTTCTTGGTTGCGGTATGCCCAATGGGAGTTCCATGCTTACGCCACTCCACAGTAGGTCAAGACCGATAGCAGCAAAGACAGACCAGCATTAGAACTGCAGGTGTGATATTCTCCAACTAGTCCAGCTGTGTCTCTGAGCCAACAGAACATGACTAATACTTCAATTATCTAGTTATGCTCAAAATGTCTTGATAGACCCCCTTCATGCAGTTCCCATATCAATTTCTAAAGCACTGAGGCTATTAGAATGCATAAGCAGTGTTTAAAGAAGCGAAAGTCCTTATGCAAGATGAACTCAGTGCGGGAGATGACCAGTGCTTGCAGAGTTGCTTCCAAACCCTACCAAAATCTTGGTAATGATCCTTCGCTTATTGAATCATGTAATTTCTTTTTGAGAGTGATTTACTTGAAGTTCTGAATTGGGGGTTGAATTAGTTATTTTGCTTGTTTATGTTATCTAATCTCTTTTTGAATTCCTTTGTTCATCACTCAATTTCTCGTGCCACTCATACACTAGATTTTTTTTAATCATATCCCCTTCATTTTTTCTAGGAGGAGACAGTCCCCCTAGATAAATTATTCTTGAGTATAAATTATTAACTAGTTGGGTCAATTAGATCAAAGTCCAAACATGAACTTTGATATGACCAGCTCATGCACTTGGTTAATGACCTCTCTTCACCATTGTCCTTTGGCATGTTGCTACTTGTTCCATCTCTCACATGCCAACTCCTAGTGCTCCACACACTTCTCCCTACTCTCCCTTTGGGCTGACTTGCCTCTATGAAGTCCTCCCCCATAACCAATCACACACTATCTAAGTAGATTTCTCATCCCCCCCTTCCAATCCCATGTAATCCTGCAATGTAAAGAACAAAGGCACCTCAACTTGACTTTATGTTTGACTCCCTAGATTCATCCCGTCTAGCACTAATTCACCAAAGAATCTCCCTCTTACCTTCATGGGTAAGCACGACTAAAGATAAAAGCTTTAAAAGCAATTATGAATACTTAAAGTTATTTTTTAATTTAATTATACCACATGGTTGAACATGCCAATATACCCATCATCTCATGATTTAATATTTTTTAAAAGATAGGTATGTTAAAGTAGAATTGTAGTTTCTTTATTTCATGAATCCAAAAACAAGAAAGCAAGAAAAGGAGGATCTTTGAGAAATAGAAAAGGACTACTCTATAAAAGAAAGATTCTCTAAAAGGAATTATGCTCATGAACGTATATGGGCTATTCATAGCCAGCCTTTAGGAGCCCAACTGATGAAGCAATTGAAGAGGAAAGCAAAACAAAAAGGATGCAAAATCTGCTTTTTGAGGGGAGCTCCTTCTTTGTCGTCGTCTTCTTTCTTTTAGGTTTTTGATTTTTTTTCTGCCTGCAATCTTCTCGTCAGAAGTATGTAGTGAAGGATCTCAAGTTATTGTTGTTTTTTCAGCCTCTCTCTCGATTCCCCATTCTCACATTATTTTTCCTCCCTAACTTCCCTCTTTCCTATCTGTCTTGGCTAATCTCATGCTCATTTTTCCCTTCTCACTTAATCTCCATCATGGTCCTCTCTCCCAATTCTCCGTTTCCTTTAATTTTCCCTTCTCACTTTTTTTCTCTTCCCTCTTCCTGCCCTGCTATTTCTCTCTTAGAACATCCCACTCTACCTCTTTCTCTCTTTTTCCATCACATTGATGGAACTAGTGAATGTCAACATCCTAAATTTTTTGAAGTCATTGGCATTTGCCTTGTAGTTTAAGTTAAGAAATGAAGTTACATCGCTTTAACTACATGAAGAGTGAGTTTAGTGAATGTGCAAAAATAATTTCTGTCCACCAAAGATCCTCAAGGGGCTTGTTCCTTGTAATTCTCCATGAGGTGAACAAGAGAGGTATTCTTTTTAGAGGACATACTAATGCATACCTTAACAATGACTTTGATAAATTTGGGAGACCCCCCAAAACTCCTATTTTAGGTCAAAATCAATAATAGGTACTTCCACTATCAGTGGTGTAGAGACTTGTTCATCCTTAATGAGTGTGAGGACCCCCTAATGTCCTCTACTAGGTCAAAGTCAATGACATTTTTGTCATCTTCCAAGGGAGAAATCTCCATGACTACAACAAGATTGTGATTAGGAGGCTCTTCCTGGTTAGCCACATTGAGGAAAAAAAATTCTAGATGGGCATTGGTATGCCTAGTTGTGCTTTCCATGGCATTTGAAGTAGATATTCTAAGGCAATTGTTACAAGATGTGAAGTATAAAATGAGCTCAAAATATATTTAAGAGATTACTTACAAGTAATTCAAGATCTCACTCACATGCTAGAAATATGAGAGAGGGAATAGAGAGGGGATGAACCCACTAAAAACCAAGAAAGGTACATCTATATATAGTTATTTTCTATTACAATCCCCTTTATTTATAAGTTTATATGTCCATAGAAATAGAAACTCAACCAACAAGAAGAAGGTAAGTCAATTACATTAATTCAGTTGAGAGGTACATCAAAAAAAGTTTTTTTCTTTTTGCATTCTAGTGATGACATGATAGCATGCATCAATTTTTATCACTCCCCCTTGAAGCAAAGATGCCCACAATCAGATCTTCTTAAAACTTTATAAAAGATGCATGGTTTAAGATTTTGTAAATGCATCAAAAACTTCATCTTTTATCAAGGAAAACTTCACTTCAATAGAACCTAAAATTACGTGATCTCTGATAAAATGATAATGAAGTTCTATATGTGTTTTCTTCCATGAGACGTTGGATTCTTTGCCCTTAATATAGTTGACGTGTTGTCACAAAAGCTCACAATTGGGCTTGATGGTACAAAATTCAATTCTTCCATTTTTCTTCTCATCCAAATAGTTGTTGTGCTGCACATGATGCTCAATTATATTTTGCATTTGATTATGATAAGGCCATTGTCTCTTGCTTCTTTGAGGTCCAAGATACTGCACTTCATCCTAAATTAAACACATGCACTTGTACTCTTTCTATCATCACACGATTCAATAGAAATATATTTAAATTAAAAACTTGAACCTTGTGATAATGTATTCAGAGAGCAGGAGATTTTTAGAAATTAAAATAATTGAAAATGATGTTTTGATAAAGAAAATTAATTAAAAAAATAAAATAAAAGAGAATAAAGATAAGACATAGACTTTCCCTCTCTCTCACACACTCTCTCCCCCGATCATTCTCTCTCTCTCTCTCTCTCTCTCTCTTCTTCCACTCTCTTTCCCCCTCTCCTTCTTTCAGCTCTTCTCAGTTTCCTTCCGCGATCGCTCTACCTCTCCCGCGATCTCTTCCTCCAAATTTCTCTCTCTCTCTCTCTCTCCGTCGTGCCACTCTCACGTCTCCTCCTCTCCTCATTTCTCCCAAATTTCTTTCTTTCTTCTTCCTCTCCCCCTTCTTTCTTTCTCTACGCGCACCTCTTCCTCTTCTCCCCACATGCGGGCCTCTTCCTCTTCTCTTGGATTGGATTAAGTATGATTTTTCCAAAATCAATAAATAGAAAATCACCGAAATAAAGGTTTTGGTTAAAATCCTTAAATTGACTGATCAAAATGATATCCAAATCTAGAAAATCACCTATGAATATAAAGCTTACGATTATAGGATTCCAAAGAAACCAAAATTGGTAAATTTTACCCTGTATATTTGTAATAATTGCCCTCGAAAGTCAACGCCCAAATTCATATTGATTTTGAATAGTAGTTGGTCAAACGACAAATTGAAGGGTCAAATCTTGATGAAAATTTATGAATAAGATATCCACAGAAAGCTGATTGAACAAGGAATCCAATGAAATCAAATTCATTTGAATTAGACTTAAGATTAGGGAGAAATCCTTGTTCAGAAATCAACAAAATTCTGTAACTAAATTTGGGCGAATGGACAAAAATTCCAATTCCTATACTGATGTAAGATATTTCTAAAATTGATAATATTCCTACAAATTAGGGAGGACCTATGAAGTGATATCACTATGAAAGGAATTTATGATTCAGTGAGAATATATTGAAGAATAATTCAGAAGTATGAAGAGAAGAGTTTAGATGAAAAGGTAATATATGTACTTATATATTATTAATGAATAAGACTATAGTTATGAAGAGGAGAAGAATAGGTATAATGTTAAGTAGCTTGGATGATGATGGAATTATGATAGAGATGATGACAGAGAATGTGAGGAGAAGAGATATAATATTATATATCTAATAAGGAAAATGGAGGAGAAGAATAGATTGGCACTGATGATGACGATAAAGATATGGATTGCGACAGGAAGAAATTGGATAGGGTGCGGAGAGGATCGGATAATAATTTATATTTAATATAGATGAAATAAGAATAGAGGAGATAATGGTGATAATAGATAATATAGAAGGAGGCGCGGTAATAGACGGTAATATATTTTATTTGGTAGAGGATAGAGAGTGGGTGAAAGGAGCGAAGGAAAATGACAGGTGACGGGGGAGATTAGAGATGACATAGAATTGAACATTGGACTTTAGATTTCGGAGTGCGAACTACTCTCATGGTCAACGGTTGAGGATATTACCTTACTGGTGACGAGACGAGACCGCGAGGTCGTCAATTTTAAGCG
>CM044107.1:7500589-7610883 GCA_024174645.1 Lemna minuta
ATTTTCATTTTCTTTTCATTTCTTCCGTCTAATCCATCTTCTTCCTTCTTCTGCACCATACTACCCTTTTTCTGCACCCTCTCCTCTCGGGTGTTCTTTTGTCTTCTAGGTTTTCCAGTTTTTATCTTCTACATTTTCCGTATTCCATTTTCATCCGCTCTCCCCAGTCTTCAACGCTTCCTCTCTACCTTTTAATTTCTGATTTCGTACCTCTCAAGTGTTTCTCTTTCGATCGTCTCTCCCTCTAAATTTCCTCCTCACTTCCGCCAGTGCTCTCCCTGTCTTCTGTATCTCTCCTGCGTTTTCCTCTTTCTTCCGTCGCAATTTCATTTTCCGAAGTCCTTCCCTCGGCCTCCTCACGATCTCTCTATTCTCTCCAGCAGTATTCTCTCTCTCCCTCTCCCGCTATCTTTCTCTCTTCCGATCGTTCTTCATCTCCTTAAAACCCTCACATTCGCACTCTCTCTCTTTCCCGCTGTCTCGCAACCTCTCACACTCACCCTCTCTATTTTCCAACGCTCCTTCTCTCGTTTTCTTCTCTTCTCTCTATTTTCTTTTCTACTGTTTAAGCTCTCTTTAGTTCCACTCTCCCTCTCTCTCCCATTTCTTCGGCAATCTCTCTCTCCCATTCTCCTCTAATCTTCGGCCCAGTCTTCTGCTAATTTTCTCTCTCACCATCTGATGGCGAGCCTGACCCATCTCCATCAGCTCAAGAGACACCGGCAGTCTTGAGTCCAACCTGATCAACACATGAAGACGAAGGAGCCCGGTTCTCGGTAAACTGCCTAGCCATCGAGACGACGCCTACCTCCGTGACGACGATGAGATCACGCTCATCCTATATTCTTTGGGTAACTCTTTCTTACTTTGGATTTGAGCCTCGCGTTTGTGTGTTAGCGGACCCAACAACATATGTGTGTGTGTGTGTTTCTGCCCCTTTTTTTCTTCTTCCCTTTTTAGGGTTTATTTGGGTGTCTATTCTAGAGGCCCACTTAAACCCCTAAAGGGAGAGGGCCTCAAGTGGGTCCACCCTCCCTTAGCCCACTTGTGGGCCCTATATAAGGTGGGGTAGGGCCTCCCCTCAACCCTAGACTTGTTGCGCTGTTTTTGAGAATCGTTGTTAGCTCTCGTAATTGTTTAGCTGTTTGTTAGGAATAAGAAGTGAGGAGAGGAGAGAAAGGAGATGGCGAAACAAGAGGAAAAAAAACTCGCCTACCGTCGTCCGCACGCGAGGAGAGGAATAAGGGGGGAGGAAAGATAGTTGGAGGAGGAGAGGTCTGCATCCACGGCCCTCTCCTGTTTCTTGCGAGAAGTTGGAAGGACGCGACGCCCACCCTACGATTGGCGGTTCCTCCCCGAGTGAGTTCTCTCCCCCGCTGTCCACCCTCCCATCCATCCTATTCCCCTCTGGCCTCTCTCCCATTACGCCTAGACCCCCATCAAACCGCGTGATACCTCGCACCACCTGCGCAACCTGGAGCAACCGCGGAAAGAAGAAGCTGTTGGACGAGATGGAAGAAGACGTGAAAGACTCCTTTACGTCCTCGTCCGGAAGCCCACCGCGTGCACCTGGACTCGCGTCGGTACGACTCCCCATAGATATCATGCAATCTTAACATGATAAAACATGATTATTAATCCAAAATAAGGCATAAAACATTCCATTTATATGCATGTTATCATACTTTGAGTGCATTTCTATCATTCCATGCAATTTTATGTTATAATTTCAAAATGCGTTAATTTAGGGTTAATTATGATGAATTAAAGATTAAATATTTTATAACCTAGCTTTACTTGAGATTATAAGTGGTTTTTAAAGTTAAATAATGAGAGAAATCATTTTTATGAACATTCATTTAATTTTTTAAAGTTAAAATCTTTAAGAAATGAATGTATTTTTGAAATAAGAATTTAATCTATTGTTATTTAAATAATTTTACTTTTTAGAATGATAGATAATTAAATTTCAGATCAAATGAAAGAAATTTGGATTAATTTGGAGTTGTAGTTTGAAGGTTATGATTTTTACAATTTTTAGGGATTTTTTTCTCGATTTTTCCGAATTAATTTTGATTTTAAAATGATTGAAATGATTTAATAAAAGGGCAAAACGGGGTTGATATTTTGCGCGGGTTCCACGTGGATGCGACGTGGCAGTCAAGGCCACGTGGCAGCGCCACGCGGGCCCACGCGGCCCCTATGCGGCGTATATTTATATTTATATTTATATTTTATATAGTATATAGTCTATAAAGTTCAGCCTTCCGTGTATCGGAAGGGTATTCAACCCACTAATCCGTCGGATGTTATAAACCCGACTATCTATCCTAATTTTTTCCATGTGGGACTAAGTCCCACACAGTTGTTTTAACTGCAGGCCACGTGGAGCAATATTAGGCGTCGGATCGGCGGCGCATCGGAAATCCGCGCGTCGATCGCGTGGACGCGCGGACCACCGGTCTTTGATCACGCATGTGTCATTTAAGATGGAGTTATAACGGCCCTGATTTAATGTGCCGAAACGCACCGCGATCGTCGGATCACGATCCAACGGGCGTCGTTTAATGCGTTTTATAACGCACATCGCGAGGATGCATCTGGAGCGTCCATCTGCAATCTGACGGCCACGTTATATTAATAACGATTCAATTTGATGCGTTTAATCCGGACCGTTGATGATGATTAAACGCATCAATCGGACGATTACGCCCAATTTGGCCTATAAAACGAAGTGTTCTTCGATTTTTGTAAGCATTCTTGGAGGATTTCAATTAATCGACCAATCTACATGCATCTTTCCTTGAATCTCTCACTTCTAATCTCTTCTAGACTCGATTTCACGTCCACGGAGTGTTTAAAAGTGAGATTTCGTCGATCGATCAAGGAGAATTTGTCTCTTGAACACCGATGTTCACGTTTGAATTCGCGGAATGAATAGCCGTCGATCCCGCGATCAATTGAATCGATTCGATCGTTATCTCGGGTCAGAAAATAAGTTTTCCCTCTAATCTATCGTTACGTATCATCAATTTTTAGTTTAGGATCTTAATTTAGCTTAATTTAGTTTTTAATTTCGATTTATGTTCTTCGCGATTTCAGAAATTTTGTTCCACTTCACTCTTTGATTTCTCCGCGATTACTAATCCAAATCGAGCAATTTTTGATTCCGTGGATAGATCTTTGAGTTATCTTTCTAAATATACCATTTTCCCTAATTTCTCACCTCAATTCATCGTCCAATTTGATCAATTTCTAAAAGATCTCTCGAAAATACCTTAATTCCCTGTGGATTCGACCCTTATCTACCATTATGTCACTCAATTCACTATTAAATCCTTAAATAGGTAAGTTAGGCTTTATTTTTGACACGAGACCGTGTGAAATCGACAACCTCGCGGTCTCGTCTCGTCAAATGGCGCCGCTGCCAAGGATTTAAGGCATATTTATGAGAAAATTTGTCAATTTTGACTTTGTCAACATCGGATTTTTCATTTTATTTCTTGAATTTAACTCGCATCAATCATAATTGGATTGATCCGAAGTGAATTCCATCTTCGTGATCCTTAATTCGACGAGAATAAGTGAATTCGACCCCTTTTCCAAGGATTACGAGCGATCATTTTTCAAAATCACGTTAAGAAATTATAAACACTTACGGATACCGACACCCAGGTACGATCTTTGCCATTATTTGATAATTAGTATTATATAATTATTTTCATGAGATGTCATTCATTTAGAAAACATGTTCTAATGCCTTCCGAAGATAAAATTTATCTTAAATGATCCTCAATTCGATGCCATATTGAGTAATTTTCCCTCTTCTAAGGATTACGGTCTATTGCTCACGAGTATTGTTTTGAGAGGGCCAAGCTCTCACGGAATCACGCATGACTTGATTTTCTCAATCATTGTTGAATTTTTTATCTTTATTGAAATTAACGATTCTATACGAAAAGCCTGTTGTACTAGGGTTATTTAGAGTTTTCTCGTCGTCCTAGGCCGCATCGAAGCCATGCTCTGCGTAGACTTAGGCCATGATAGATTCGAAGTAATCTGAATTTCAACCGCTCAATCGATAGAAAATTTTTCAAAAAAAAATCTATATATTTATATATATATAATATAATATATAATATGTTATCTCCAATAAATTGTGATCACATGAATCTAATTTGATAATATGATTCGAATTTCATGCATAAATTATAAATTCAAATCATAGAGTATAATGATTTATTATTCATAACAAGGATAATTATGGTTTGAATCTTGAGGAATTTTCTTATCATACATCAAGTTTTTATTCAAAATAATCACATCAATTTTTGGAGAATATGAGCTTAAATGAGTCTGGCTGAAGACGTTAAACTTAGCGCTTATTGGGAGGCAGCCCAAAGTTATCCTTTTTTGTGTTTTTCCTTTAGTTTCTTTTTCAGAATAAATACATTGTCGAAGAACGATATTATGAAAGGCGCACACGTGAGAAATCCCGTGAACAAGCATTAGAAAGCCCAAATGAGTTTTTCTAAACCCTTTTCTCCTTACCACATTTTATCATCTTTTTCATGCCATGATCATTATTCTTGCTATCTTTCATCATGAGCATAATAATTTCATTGAGGACAATGAAGAGTTTAATTTGGTGGGTGAAGACTAAGAAAAATTCAACAATTTTTCAAAAATTTTAAAATTCTAAAAACTCCTATTTCCAAATTTTTACCACTCTTCTCCACCTTAGAAGTCTTGAAAGTTTGAGATCTTATCTACTAGAGATGTAGAAATGAGGGCCTAATAGCCCATATGATTACATTTTGAGTAATAAAATCAAGTGATCTAGATAAACCATGGGACTATTCGTAGTGGTTGACTTCTTTGGGGTTGGGTATCTAACAAGGCACCGAGGAAAAATGAGTAATCAGAAGGTTGAAGTGCTATGGGATTGAAATGGAGAGATTTTGAGTGAAGTTCAAGTAAAATTCCTATCCCCTACCTTACATCAGCCGAACCTACTTAGTGTGGGAATTCCTCGATTCCGAACTTTCCCTTAAAAGAGTGCAATGATCCATAATTTTTTTAATACATATCTTTACCCTATTAGGCATTTAGTTCCAATTTTCCTTTCCAGTTAATTAGTTACACCCATTTTCAGCCTCGCTTAGGATAATCACACTCCCAAGTGACTCACACATCCATCACATCTCCTCCACATTCCTCTCACATGTACATACCCCTTCAAACCTCTTCAAACCTCCATGAAACAATTCCTCCATATCCTTATTTCGTGAAAATTCTGTTGAAATTTTGAAGTATCTTTGAAAAAGAAAAAAAGAATAGTTACAAAAAAAAAATAAAGAGGCAAGGAAAAAGGAAGGAGAAAATTAAAAAAGAGAGAAATAAAAGAAGTGAAAAGGAGAATAAGTTAGAGGAATATCTGCTCTTCTTCCACCACCATCTCTACCATTTCCATCTATTCCTACCATCCATCACCATCCACATCATTTGGGAGCTAAATTATCATAAGTGGTACCACCTTTGCTTTTAAAAATCCATTTTGTTTACACACATATTTGCTTTTAACCACATCATTCCTTTAGATATAGTGTCTTTAATTTTCTTTCAACCACCTCAAAGGCTGCATCCCAAAGATAGGAATACCTTTGCAATTGCACTCTTTTTAAGAGGAAGGTAAGTTGAGGGGAATTCTAATACATTAAGTAGCCTCCATTTTGAGGGAAGGAGTGATGAATATATGAATGAGGGTAAGGATTACATCTGCTCATGAGAGTGTGAGGATCTTTTCATCCCCATAGCATTAAACCCTAGATATGCTCACCTTGATCACAATTGAGAATTAGACTCAAGCATTAGCCGATGAGCACTACCGTAATATGCACTAAAGAAGTCAACCTAGAAATAGAATCTAGATCACTATGGTCCACACTATGAGGAAGAGTAATCATACTTATATACATTTCAGCTCTTTAGTAGTAGGATTGAGAAGTGGAAAGGACTTTCTAGGGAGATTCTATAGGAAATTTCTAAGAGACTAGCAATTATTTAAGTTGGGGGGTGTGATAACATACAATCTTAACATGATAAAACATGATTATTAATGCAAAATAAGGCATAAAACATTCCATTTATATGCTGTTATCATACTTTGAGTGCATTTCTATCATTCCATGCAATTTTATGTTATAATCTCAAAATGCATTAATTTAGGGTTAATTATGATGAATTAAAGATTAAAGATTTTATAACCTAGCTTTACTTGAGATTATAAGTGGTTTTTAAAGTTAAATAATGAGAGAAATCATTTTTATGAACATTCATTTAATTTTTTAAAGTTAAAATCTTTAAGAAATGAATTTATTTTTGAAATAAGAATTTAATCTATTGTTATTTTAAATAATTTGACTTTTTAGAATCATAGATAATTAAATTTCAGATCAAATGAAAGAAATTTGGATTAATTTGGAGTTTTATTTTGAAAGTTATGATTTTTACAATTTTTAGAGATTTTTCTAGATTTTTTTGAATAAATTTTGATTTTTAAATGATTAAAATGATTTAACAAAAGGGCAAAAAGGGGTTGATATTTTGCGCGGGTCCCACGTGGATGCGACGTGGCACTCAGGGCCACGTGGCAGCGCCACGCGGGCCCACGCGGCCCCTACACAATGTATATTTATATTTATATATTATATAGTATATAGTCTATAAAGTTCAGCCTTCCGTGTATCGAAAGGGTATTCAACCCACTAATCCGTCGGATGTTATATACTCGACTATGTCTCCTAATTTTTTCCGTGTGGGACTAAGTCCCACACAGTTGTTTTAATTGCAGGCCACGTGGAGCAATATTAGGCGTCGGATCGGCGGCGCATCGGAAATCTGCGCGTCGATCGCGTGGACGCGCGGACCACCGGTCTTTGATCACGCACGTGTCATTTAAGATGGAGTTATAACGACCCTGATTTAATGTGCCGAAACGCATTGCGATCTTCAGATCACGATCCAACGGGCGCCGTTGAATGCGTTTTATAACGCACATCGCGAGGATGCATCTGGAGCGTCCATCTGCGATCTGACGGCCATGTTATATTTGTAACGATTCAATTTGATGCGTTTAATCCGGACCGTTGATGAGGATTAAACGCATCAATCGGACGGTTACGCCCAATTTGGCCTATAAAACGAAGTGTTCTTCGATTTTTGTAAGCATTCTTGGAGGATTTCACTTAATCGACCTATCTACACGCATCTTTCCTTGAATCTCTCACTTCTAATCTCTTCTAGACTCGATTTCACGTCCACGGAGTGTTTAAAAGTGAGATTTTGTCGATCGATCAAGGAGAATTTGTCTCTTGAACATCGATGTTCACGTTTGAATTCGCGGAATGAATAGCCGTCGATCCCGCGATCAATTGGATCGATTCGATCGTTATCTCGGGTCAGAAAACAAGTTTTCCCTCTAATCTATCGTCATGTATCATCAATTTTTAGTTTAGGATCTTAATTTAGCTTAATTTAGTTTTTAATTTCGATTTATGTTCTTCGCGATTTCGGAAATTTTGTCCCACTTCACTCTTTGATTTCTCCGCGATTACTAATCCAAATCGAGCGATTTTTGATTCCGTAGATAGATCTTTGAGTTATCTTTCTAAATCTACCATTTTTCCTAATTTCTCACCTCAATTCATCGTCCAATTTGATCAATTTCTAAAAGATCTCTCGAAAATACCTTAATTCCCTGTGGATTCGACCCTTATCTACCATTATGTCACTCAATTCACTATTAAATCCTTAAATTGGTAAATTAGGCTTTATTTTTGACACGAGACCGTGTGAAATTGACGACCTCGTGGTCTCGTCTCGTCACCCATCGACTGGGGTATCTACGTCCGTTCGCGTGGGATATCGTCGACTGGGAAGACCCGGCGGTCCGCTCGGAAACCATCGTCCGGACACGCCCGTTCAACGCTGCCAGCGGCTGCTTACTACGCGCCCCTTCCATCGCTCGCTGAATGCATGCCTTCTCCTCTTCCGCTAATCGGCTGAGCTTCCCCCCCCCTTCTCAGAACGTAGAGGTCAACCTCAACTCCACACGACCCTCGGGACGCCGCGAATCCACCCAACATGACCGCGTAGCAAGACACGAGTCGCGCCGTTCCGCGAAGTCTGACCTTCTAGGTCAGTTCAACTCTGTGTGCGACATTGGACCACCTTGCCGCCCCTCTTCCACCTGCGAGCCGTCCACGGCCTGCACCCCGCGTTTTCTCCTTCCCGATTCGGTGGAACTACCCCATCTGCGCCGGGATCCTGCCAACTTCCCCCTTCCTCGTGCGCCAAGGAGATCTCCGCGCCCATCCAGGGGCCCCGTGTCCCTCCTCCTAACGCTCCTTGCCACCGACGACGACTCCAACCACAACCGGAAAGGTCCGAACTTCGACTCCAAGTATCGCACTTCTCTGGACGCCTCTGCCCGCGTCGAGTCTCGACTTCGTCACGACCTGCCGGGCTACGCAGCCCCGAAGGTTAGCTCCATACCCTCCCTTCTTTAAGTTTGATTACCTTTCGAAGGTTTTCCTCGGCTTGTTTCCACCGCCTTCAGGCGAACGTAGACCTGATAGAACATATATTAGGATCGGGATTTCTGACGCTGCGTTAGGCCCACCATCAAGCATGAGCAAACACATCCGGCCATTTCACGACGACTGTTCCACCGTCTATTCAGACGTGGACCAAGAGGGCCTCAGGCTACCATCATCGAGTGTTTCCCCCGGGTCGTTCGGAGTTGGTCTTGTCTATTGGTGCGCCTGCCTGTACTTAGGTTAGGGGGGGGGGGTCAGCCTAGAGTCTTAGGTTCTTACACCATATCAGATCGGGCCGACTGCCACATCCACCGGACGTTGCGTCTCATTGATCGGGTACGAGGGTTTTCATACCCCGTTCTGCATCACCATCATTTTTTCTTTCTTCTCTCTCCTCACATCCTCACGTCTTCTCTCTCACTTGCCTCCTTTCTTCGCATCTTCCGTCTTATTCCGTTTCTCACTTTATTTTCTTCCATTACGTATCTTTCTCACAATATCTCTCTTTCATCATCTCTATCTTCCCCTTTCTCTCTCAATCGCTTTTCTCTTTCTCTATTCTCTCTCTTTGTCACACTAATTCCGCTCCCTCTTTATCTCTCTATTTCTCTCTCTTAATTTCTCTTCCCTCACTTCTTCCCCTAATTTCAGTCTCCCACATTCTCCTACTATCGGTTATTTTCTTCCCCTCATTTCATTCTAAGTCACACACTCTCTCTCTTATCTCTCTCTCCCCCCTTTATTCTAGAGCTAGCTCGCTCTCTAACTCCCTATCTCATTCACTCCAATTTCTCTCTTGCATCTGTTCCCTTTCTCTTAACCTCCTCTATCACTCTTTCTCTTTATTTACTCCCCCCTAAAAACATCCCCTCTCTAGCTCTTTATTCTCTCTAATTCCCTCTCATTTCTTTTCTTTCTACATGGTTTAGATTTTCCTTAGTTATTCATTCTAATACTTTCTTGCACTATGAATTTAGCATCTTTGTATCTGTAGGTTTACCCTAATCATCTACCAAAATTCCTTTCCTCCACGGTCAACTTAAAGAGTTGACCACCAATCCCTCATCTTTATCCTCATCTCTACTTCTATTTATTGATATTTTCGTGCCCTAGAATCCCTGTGGATCGACCTAGAAAGCTATACGCCTTCATTAGCCCCATCCGGACTTAGTTTTCTTGAGTATAAATAGTAAATTTGTCAGGCTTAAATGCACGACGACTTTGAGCCTATCATTTGCCATGTAAGCAAGATCAAGCAAATGATTGAAATCTTAATTAGTCTAGCTTCACTTGGCCAAGGGGTGTTATCAAAGACATGACACTTGAAGATTTGGATATAATTTTCTCTAGTAATCCCCTCCATGGATAGTGTAGAACCTATGAGCTTTGTATTTTTATTTAATAGCATTGTCATCATTTCATCACAAAAATTTCATATATCCATTGTTTTCTTATTATCTTCTTAAAAATTCACATCTACCCTTCTTATCTCTCCATTCTATCATTCTCATTGTCTTATTGCTGAGATTTTTGTTAAATATAAATTAAAAAGATCTAAATATAGATTTCTAATAGAATTTACATCATATTTATCTAATCAATTTCTCATATTTCTCCATAGTTTAATCTCATCCATCTCCTACACATAAGTATCTCTTCTTCCTAAAAGCACTAATCTCACTAATCTCATTATCTAGGCTCCCTAAGAATTCAACCCTTACTTGACCCTATATTATGTGAGGAAAATATAAATATTGTTATATAAATTCAATCCACTATTGGGATCTAAGGTCGGTAACCTTTCTAAAATATTAATCAAAACATCAAATGTTGCAAAATATATTGAATCAGATATTCAATATAGAGTCCTCAAAGGCAATTGTGGGATTAAGATGAGATTATTTGCTCTTAGTAATTGAGGAGATTAACTCACAAATAAGATGAAATGAAATGTTTGGCCAATGTAGTGAACATATCGAAGGAGTTCTCAGTAATTTTCTCAACACATTAGTACTAAATTGGGTGATTGACAAGGGTCATGTTGTAAGTCATTCATGAGTCTTATGCGAACACGAGATTATGCATACATGGAAATTGATGACTATCAAATATCTAGATGGGAGTTCTCATACACTCTATATCTTCAAGGACAAGGTTCTATATATCTCAATAGCTAATAATTCCATAAATCTCATAATATCACCTTATCAAATATTTATATCAACATAAAGATTAATTAATCAAGGATCAATTTTACTAATCAATAGGTCCAGTTGCTAACTTTTTGGGTGCCAAGCTATATCACGTTTCCAAGGAAATATAGAGTGTATGAGAAATCTTATATGGAACATTGTCATCATCAATTACTATTTATGTATAATCCTTTGTCTGCGGGAAACTCAAGAATGACTTGGGTATGGTTAAGTGTCAAACCCTAATTGATCACTCAACTTAGTGCTGATGTGCAGATGAAATCATTGAGGGCTCCTTCAATATTTCTACTACTTTGGACTAGGATTTCATTACATCTCATTACTTGAGTTAATCTCCTCAAATATTGAAAGCAAATGATCCCATTTGGATCACATAATCACCTTTGAGAACTTCATGTTGTATCCAATATATGATGTTTTGGCGATCCCTTGGCTAGGGATTTCTAAGTCATAATCAAAACATGATTATCCTTCTATAAGATGTATTTAGTTTCTTAAGTCAAATGACCACGTACACAACCATGACATGAATCAACATGATTTATGGTTAGGTATAGTACTACACATGGATTCATAAGGATCAACTTAGTAAACTCTTTATTTGAAGAGCAACTAGTATCTATCCATGGTATCTCTATAATGGTACTTGTAGAATCAATCATACTCATCATGTTTTTCTTTTTAGATAATTTAATGTCTTTCTTGAATATCCCTTGAATAAAAATCTGTAGAACATGTGTTTCAAGACTTGTCATCAACGTATTATGATCTCATCATAATACACTTAATCATTGTATATGTTGAAGGACTTCATTTTAAACATCACGCAAGAATAACAACAAATTACTTTTTATTTTGATGAATATAAACTAGATATATGGAAGTATGATTTGGCTTATAGGCCGCATAATATTTATCATTAATATGATAACACATGTCTAGGCGATAGCATGAGAGCATGATGTGAACATGGGACCCAAGCATGTGCACTGTGTAATGTGGCAACACTTACCTAGCTTTGTGGTGATTGTGATGTCACAGGTCTTGGGCAAGAGGCTTAACCACCCAGCTAAGGACTGGTGCTATGGCACGAGGCAATCGATTAGTCCACGACGCAAGGACGAATCTCGTATACATTCTTTCGGCATCACTCGAGGACATGATAGATGTAGTTCGAGGTGCAAGATGTCGTAGGTCTATACAAGATCATGTCTGGTGATGGTGACAAGACCATGCTAGGGAAGATTGCATTGTACCATTATATTAGGGTTTCTCGCCTAAAGGGTTGTGTTTGGCTTGTTGCCAAGGCATCTAGAGTTTTCTTGTAATTCCTCACTTTCAAGCCCGGGAAAATGACACGAAGAGAGAGGAGGCTGCTTGGCATTATGCACAAGTCATGGCGTATAGCAGGTGAGGGAGAAAGTTTTGCTTCCTATCCAAAGCGTGTTGGAGCAAGCCCATGAGCTCAGTGGACAGGGGAATAACAGCGGCCAGCCCATTTCGGCCTGTTGGTCCAACCTGACTAATGTGAGAACAAACCCCTACCGGTCAGTGACTCTATTCCACCGGTCCTCGCATGTCTGCCAGCCTGACAGTTGTCTCCGGTGATCTAGGCGGTTAGTCAGATCCAACAAATCTTCCGCGCGCCGCGTTTGTATCCCCGACAGCGAGCAAACGAGGTAGCGATGGACAAGAAGAAGACAGTTGACGATCTCGCCGGTCACATCGCGATTTTCCACTCCGCCGCCCGGACTTCCTCTTCAAACCCTAACTCCCGCAAAGTAATTCTCCGGTGGTTCTATTCTTTATCTCCGCCCCAGCGTCAGGCTTGTCTAACCGTCGTGGACGCCGATTTCGTGAAAATTCTCCTCCAGATGATTTCTCGCCTCCAAAACGACGGCCTCTGTCATTTCTTTTTACTTCCGGATTTGCCGTCATCTCCTGGTTCTTCACTTCCTAGCTTATGTCATCGTCAATTGGATGGGCTATTATATAGAGTTAGTTCATCTAAACGAGTCTGAGAGATTGATTTTTAGATGCGTTCGTTTATTTGGCTCTCGAGAAGGAGAGACTGGCAAGGAATATGATCTGGACTCTATTTCGCTTTGCGAGGAACTCGTGAAGGATGCTGAAGCATTTGTGAGGGTCATGGATGTGATATCCAGTGGAGAGTTCTTGAGGGAGTCCGACATTTGTGATTTGCAGTCGGCTTGGGTGGAATTAGAGTGGTTAAAGGGAAAAGGGTATTATAGTGTGGAGTCCTTTATTGCAAATAAATTTGAGCTGGCGCTGAGGAGTTCGTGGATGGAACACAATGGAGGAAGGAATCCAAGGGCAATGAAATCCAGGAGCAAAATTGCGGCAGCTGGAGTGGGGGCTAATGCATTCTGGAGGCAGAAGGGATGCTTGGATTGGTGGCAAGGGTTAGATCCTCGTGTTAGGAAGAACATGTGTGTGGGATTTCTGGGCAAGGGAGCCATACCACTGGTACTTCGCAAACGTATCTTTCTCATATGATTTCTTTTATGCTCTATTAAAGTTTTATGTTTTTTATGATCACTTTATGTAATCTTCTTCTTAAAATCAATTCTTTGTTCGTGTGATTTCATAGTATCTCATATTTTTGTTGGCAATCTTTCAGGTGAAGGAGATCATCAAGAAGCGATTCTCTGACATGAAAGATGAATCAGCCCCGCTTTGGATTCGCTCTAAATCAAATGCCAGCTATTTTTCTGTTTCTCCTCTAAAGAGAATGAGCCAACTGTGCTGTTCTCTTGACCCTAACTTCTTCTTCGGTTCAGGGTCTTTTGCACCCTCCAGGAAACCTTGTCGATTGGCGAATCAGTTAAACCCATTGGTCGTGCTTCAAGAGATAAGTGAGAGCTTGACAAGGCTTTCGAATGCCAAATGTGAAAGTGAATCAATGTTTTTAAGTGAATTGGGCTCAGTTATGGATGTTTCTGATTGGATACTGAGAAGACTGCGGTGGTCTCTTGTGTCTGTGTGGAAAGAGTGCATGAAAATTGAACTTACCAGCGATTTGAAGAATAACACGTCTCAAGCCCACACTGAACAGGGTTTTGGTAATGCCAAGAAGAAAGGCCGCAATTCAAAGAAACTGAATTCCTCACCCAAGGGTTTGAAGGTCAGTCATCAAATCATCATTCTTTCATCCTGTGTTTTACTGCTCATTCTACTTCTCTGCGGTGAACATTAGTCTGTTTTGTGCTCTATTGTGATCTGAGTTGGGATCCCTTATTGGCATCATTATTTTGAGTCTATTATGTTCTCTATAGATATTACTCTTTCTCCCTCATCAGAGGTACACCTTTTTCATTTTCCTCTCCTATTCAGATTTTTTATTGTACGATCTTCTCTTTTACAGTGCTATGGTAATGCTAAAGATAAGGAAAAATCCAAATCTAAGACGAGTTTCACTGGAAACCTTAGTTCAGCTCGTTCATCAACCTCCACTCAAGAGGAGACTATTGAGGAGGGTGCAAAACTGCCAACTGAAATGGTTATCCTTGTGATTTCTGTGGCGCACGCTTTTTTACATTTTGATCTAAAGATGTTTTTAATTTTAAAAAAAGGAATAATATGCTTTTTATATCTTCCAGATAAGTGTTGTTCCCAACCAAAGGAATACTGCTAAGAAACGAAGCAGTGGACGGAAAAGATCCAGATTCAAATCTTCCATGTGCATGGAACTGCATGGTACAATAGATCCAGAGTCAAAAGTCATGGACATTGATGCAAATATCTCAAAAGAATCACATCAGCAGATTTCTCATAACAATGGTCCTTTGGAAAAGGAAGTTCTGAAACAACCCACATCTGCGAACTCAGTTTGCTGTTCTAGTGTCAAATCTCCTTCAGGATACTCTCAGAATTCTCTTGAATTTAAAACCAAGAAACTGATCACGAATTCGCGTCATGAAGTTTCACCTGAAACTTCCATAGGAAAAGACGAATCAGGGAAAGCCTCAAGTTTTAAAGATGTTGGAGATGAGATAGTTGGATGTAAACGTGGACAGTTTTGGTCTGACAACGAATTTGATCTGAAAAATCTAAAATTTTTTTCAGATCGTGCATCAACACATTCCCATTTTGATTCCACAGCAGCTGATTTATTGCATTTGGATTCTATTCATTCAAAGAAATTATTGTATCCTCTGAGTGTTAGTCATCGGGGCTTAGATCCATCGAAAAACAAAGCAAGTCGTCATCAGGTTACCTCACCCAGGGTACTTCCAATGAGTTTTGACTGGCCTCTGATGGTAAGAAGCCTTGCTCCACTGAGTTTTGACTCGCTATGCAACATGAGATTTCCGTCAACTCCCTGTTCTGAAATTCCAAATACCAACAAACAAAGTGATACAACGTATTCTAGGGATGTTTTGGATTTCTGTAAATTTAAGAGTGCATTGGAAACGCTGGATGATTCAGAAGGTTACTGGTTGTCTGAGGACGAATCTGATTCACACACTTTGCCCGGACATGATTACAATAAATTATTTGGTGGGGGTGTGATGTACTGGAATACCTCTGATCATGTGACCACTGCATTTTCTCAGGCGCCGTCACAGAGCTCTGAAGACAGCCTGTTGGCATGGCATGAAGCAGACTTAAATAGGGCTGTCGATGACATGGTTGGTTTTGTCTTGCCAGGAAATGAAGTCCCTGAAGAAAAATCAGCTATTTCTGAGGTACTGAAGGGGGATTCACATTCTTACCCAGTGTTGAGGCCAATAATCATTCCTAATATCTCAAGAAAAGGGTCGAGATCAGAATTCAAGATTAATATGGATCACACTAGTCCAGGTGTGACTTCCACTAGGAAGAACATCCCTCGAATGAAACGGCCATTATCTCCTGTTGTACTTTGTGTTCCTAGAGATTCTAGGCCAGCTATACCGTGTGTGGGGGACTCCCGTAAACACCGAGGTTTTCCAGTTGTGAGGTCAGGTAGCTCAAGCCCTAAAAGCTGGGGTACAAGAAGCTACTACCATGAAGAAGAGGCCTCTCCAGAAACTTGCATCTGTTTCAATGGTGGTGAGATTATCTGGGCATCATGGAAGAGTGGCAAACATAGTGGTTCGCACTTTATGCAGCCCACTTCTGGATCATTGCTGCATGACCGGCTAATGGCAGTTTCCCATCATGATCAGGAACATGTGAATGCCCAGAAGACTTTCTCTTTGGTTTCTTTTTTTATTAAGCTTTTATAATTATAAGGTGATTTGCCTTTTTATTATTTCAGCCTGATAATGTGATTCCAGTTCGAGCTGCAGAGCCAAGCTGTCCCTCCCACAAGGAGCTTGTTTCTATTATGCACAACCTTCTCCATGAAGAGATAGATTCTTTTTGTAAAAAGGTGCTAATTAGTCAACATCTAGGAAATCCTAATCCCATTCCAGTTACTAATGTGACACGTGAAAGACCATCTCTTTTACTCAGGTTCTCCCATTTGATTTGATCCTGTAGGAACTGACTGTATTGACATTAGAGTATTCTTGTCAAAGAGGAAATGCATGGATAGATGTATAAAGATTGAATTACCAACCAAGAAAATTCGAATTGCTTAACAAGTAGAATCTAAGGAATCCTAATGACAATTCATTTTCATAAAAGTGTGGACAAGAGCTTTTAAACTCAAGAATACTATTATGTAACATTTTATGTTTTGAGTCTATTCATATTATGCATATATTATCATTTCAGTTATGGTAACATTCTATATCCTATTTAAAGGGCCTTTTGCCGTGCAATGAAATACAAGTCTATGACCCGAAGCTTGTCCACAAAATGGGATGGGGATTCCTAGCTATTCTTCTTCTATTGTCTCTTGTTGCGTGAACTCTGAAAATTTTAAATTCAACAATGCAGGTTGCTGGTGAAAACCTGAGTAGAAAGCCATACATCAACTGGGCAGTTACGAGGGTGGCCAAGTCTCTTCAAGTTCTTTGGCCCCGTTCAAGGACCAGTATCTTTGGTTCAAATGCAACGGGTTTGGCTCTTCCTTCCAGTGATGTTGACCTTGTAGTTTGCCTTCCTCCTGTTAGAAATTTGGTGAGTTAAAAATTGATATGAGCTGCACATTTCTGTGTGACAATGTTTTTATGTTGCCTGATTCCATTCCTTACCAATCATTTGATTTGTTTTCCAGGAACCCATCAAAGAAGCTGGAATTTTGGAGGGAAGAAATGGAATTAAAGAAACATGCCTTCAGGTATCCATTCTCATTGCATAATCAATTGTTTATCATGCTCACACATTTCTTAACCTATTCATCAATTAATCCTTTTTCATGCCTATGTTTTCCATGCGATGTACTCAATAAACAGGAGTCTCCCACGTGGTCTAGTCAGTTTATTAAGCATATCTATTCAGCACTCGCCATACATCCTTCAATAAATACCATTTAATTGTTTTTATTTTGAGTTTCCATGTGGATAATGGGCTTATATTTGTTTTTATCCCAGCATGCAGCCAGATACCTTGCCAACCAAGATTGGGTTAAGAATGATTCTCTGAAGACAATAGAAAACACTGCAGTAATCTCCTCCTTTGTTTTTAGTACATGTCTTTTAGCTTGCAATTGGTTTATCTCTCTGTGGCTGCTTGCAGATTCCTCTCATCATGCTCATTGCTGAAGTTCCTCATGATATCGTCCGTCCTCCTCAAGGCCATGATGCCTCTGATCCCAAAGACTCATCTTTGCCTAACTTAAGTCAGCCACTGCCCAGTAGGAGTCAGAATGCTCCATCTCAATTCGTTCGACTGGATATCAGTTTTAGGTCATCAACACACACTGGACTCCAAACTATGGAACTGGTACTGCATTTCATTGTCAAATTTTTATCTGACTGAGATTAAATATATCACGTCAATTTGATTTTTCTAGTCACGTTGGGCAGTTTCAGTTTCCTTGTGGAATTTGAAGAGTAATTCTGTGCTCTGTAATATTAATACATGAGTAGACATATATATGTAATATCTTTTATTTCAATATTTCTTCATTTTATAGGTTAGACAGCTCACAGAGCAATTTCCCGCTTCAATACCTCTGGCTCTGGTCCTCAAGCAGTTCTTGGCAGATCGTAATTTGGATCGCTCATATTCTGGTGGACTGAATTCCTACTGTTTGGTCAGATTTGCTATTTTTCTTGTCTTCCTTTTAAGTTACATTTAACAAGAAGCATATTTGTAGTTCATCATTTATTGATTAACCGATGAACTTTATGAGCATTTTTTTTTACTTAGATGAATGCTTCTTGCCCTCCTTCTCTAATGTAATGACCTAAACTTTTTTTACCGTTAGCATCTAATCTGTGACTTTGGGCATGTCAGGAATTTTTTTCGTGTGCGGCCTCAATGTTTTAGTGTCAAAGAAAAGTTTCACTAAAGAAAACTGATGGTCCGCAACCTAAAAAGCCCATTGGCTTTTCTATCTAAATGGGCCTAAACCAGTGAAATTGATATCCTGCAACTCTAGGGCTTCTGAGGAGGGAAAGAAGAAGAGAACCGAGAGGCCTCCCGGCTCAGGAGAAAGAAACTGGAGCTTCTTGAGGAGCTCCACATATCTACCTTCCCTATCCATATCTGTCCCCTCTTACCATAACATCTTTGGGCTTCTATTTTTGTGGTGTTCCTGAACTAGGACTTGGTTTTGTCCCTAACCCTGACAATCCTTTTTTTATTATTGTTTGATTAATGTCATCTCTCAACGGTTATAGTGTGTAATGTTTTATGTCTGAATATGTTGTCTGGTTTTGGTGTTTTACTTTTGAGTGTGCTACTTATGCCATAATTTGTGTTTGTAGGTTTTGTTGATTATTCGCTTTCTACAGCATGAGCATCATCTTAATCACTCCAATAGTCAAGTAAGATTGTAATCATGACCGGGCAATATCAATTATTTTCTTTCTGAATAAACTTCAGTTGTCTTTATGATACTCTGCATTTATTAGGTGAAACTTTTTTTTTTCCAATAATTTTCCATTTCGTGTAAATTAGCTCAACATATTTCCTTCTTGAATGTACAATGGCGGAGCAAATTTTGTGTTTTTTTCTCGTGAATCAACAATGTAAATGGCACGGTTAAGACTCCTTTACACTATACTTCCATATATTTCTGGATTGTTCATTAAAAAATGTGTTCTTAGTTATTATAACTTCTCCCTTTGATAGCAGAAAACCTAGAGATGACTGTTAATCTCTAGGAGGCATTAAAATCCATTCAACAGGAGCTGATGTGATGAGAGAATAGAGCTGAAGAGAGGAGTGGAACAACCAGAAATGGTTGCTATTACCCATAGGCTGAGTTGCAAAAGGAGGAATCCACCCTAGGAGGGGCTCACATCTGATTAGCTAGTTGTTTAGGTAATAACTTCCCAAGGTCCTGAGAAATTTTGGACACTGATGAACCACTTGTTCTGGCACCTTATGAGGCTCGGTGTGCTGTTCTTATTTGAAACATATTGACCTATAACCAGTTCTTAAAGGAGCACATGCAACAATTCAAGTGATGTTGTTCAATATTCTGCATAAAAACCTGAAAAGTGTGAGATAGGAACTCCCAGCTAGAGTGTCTGGGCACATCAAAAGTTGAAGCTTTGCATAAGTTGTGGACACCCTCTAACATCATGGAATCAAGTGACTTTCTTGGCCTAACAGGATATTGCAGAAGATTTGTCTGCGACTATGCACTTAAAAGCATTTCCAAATGGACGCCTTAATGGAGCAATAATGCTCAGCAAACCTTTAAACAGCTGGAGAAGGCGATACCAGCACTTGAGTTCAGGCCTTACCAAAATTTTCAACAGCCTTTCATTGTGGAGTAATAGCTGTTGGTGCAAGAGCAGTACTGATACAGGATGCTCAGCCTATGGCCCATTCATAGTCACATCCTGCCCCTGACGAATCAGACTAAATCGCCCTAAGGAAGGGAGTGAATGACAGTTGCGTTAGTCATCCAGAAGAGTTGAAACTTTGTGAATTGGGTCAATCAGTGGAAAGTATGTCAAAGGCAAAAGATGCCCTGTCTAGTAGCCAGAAGACTATTGCAACCTCTCCCTCTTCCAGTGCAAATTCGAAAGGATTGCGTTGTGACCCCCTTTTGCATATATACTGCAGCCAAGGGTCTCAGCTCAAGTTCCTACACCATGGGGGGCTTCAATGTAAAAATCCAGCTCCTAGAAATAAAGGAACTGTCACCAGGGCGGGGCATAGAAGACTTGTCCCAAGTGGAGGTTAGGGGAGAAGCCTCTCTAACCAGGACGGGGCATAGAAGTTCCTGTCTTGATTCATGTTCTTGTAACTGAATTCTAGAAGGATTACTTTTGCATCCTGCTTTTCAAGGATAGTTCCTATCATATTGGTTGATAGATTTCCTCAACGGATTAATTATCAGTGGCTAAGAGATTTGCTCGGAAAGTCATTAAGCATCACATACTATTAAAGTCCATTCACGGGAGCTGTTACTGCACTTCCAGAGGCAATTTCCCGAATTTTTCCTTAGGAAAAAGGTGATTATTGGAAGGGTAGGTATTGATATGTTTCTATTATGTGAGACTGAGGAAATGGATCCCAAGGCACATAACCAGTCGAAAGGAGGAGATACCAGCAAGTTACAGGTGGAGGGAGGTCAGAGGAGAAGCAGAATTGGGCATGTGTTCAAGCATGCACCTCAGAAAGTAAGTATCAATCATGGTGGATGGTTAAGTTTTGAGCTTGTCAGTTTATAAGCATAGGAAAGAGAGAGAGGGGGAGGGGGGGGGATGATCCAAAGAGAGATAAGAAGAGAAGGGGGGCAGAATAGTTGCATCCGACGAAGGGGATCTGAGTGAGCTGTTACATCCAGCCAACGTTTCTAGGAAGATCCTTGTCCAGGTGGCAAATTGTCCTTGTTCCCTTTGATCAAGAGCAGATCAAAATACTGTAGATTTACGCTTGCAATCAGATATGGCTCACGATTAAAGTATTTTACACTTCTTTTGGGAAATAGTTTTGAAGATTGTCACTTATTTGTTCTTGTAATTCTTGATACATGTCTCTATCTAATTTGCTTTCTTAATATTCTTTGGATTTGCAGAACCTGGGAAGCCTTCTAATGGATTTTCTCTATTTTTTTGGGTATGCTTGCACTCTTAGTACATTTGTTTATCGAAACTGAATTTAGATTTATCTCTGATGTCAATAGCATTTGTTGCTTTTACACCTTGGGGAATTTCCAATTGCATTTATTTATGCCTTTATTGGCTTTTAATTGCTGTGATGTGGACATGTTAAGGATAATGAACCTTCAAATAAAATGAGACAGAATTGCATACAAGTCGCCATTGAATCAGGGAAATCCTCTTTCATGCTCAATGTCTTTTTTCTGTCAGGAATGTGTTTGATCCTCGTCAAATGCATGTTTCAATTCAAGGAAGCGGGATTTACTTGAAGAGGGAGAGAGGTCACAGGTTAAGAAACTTCGTTTTGTATTAGTTCATTATGTTGTTTGTTACAATGGGAAAGGTCAACTTTCATTGGAGTTCATGTCATAATGTAACACATCTGCTTCTCACTCTCCCTCCATCTGATGCATCAATTTAAGAAAAGGTATAATATCTTTGTAATTTTTATTTCTTTTTGTCCTTTACAGCATCGATCCAATTCACATAGATGATCCCCTCTATCCTGCAAATAATGTTGGGAAAAACTGCTTTCGCATACATCAATGCATCAAGGTTAGATAACGTACATCATGAACTTTACATGAATGCAGTCTATATGCTCGAAATATGTCATCAAATAGTTTTTCTGGGTAATGTTCTGCAGGCTTTTGCAGACGCATATTCTACAATGGACAGACAACTAACATCCCTTTCTGCCAGCACTGATTCAAAATCTCACATGCCATTTAAATTATTGCGGATGATCATTCCCGGCATAGAATGTGAATATGGTTGATCAATAGGATGACCGATCTTATTGCCAAATAAGGTGACTATTTTATTGCTTTTAGTCTACTGCTCTATTGAGGATGTAAAGGTAGTTATACGTAATCATCTCTTTAATCTTTTTTCTGTAGATCAATATCCTTTTGCTGAAAGAAAATCGTTGCATGAATTCTCTTCTGCGAGGTATGATGTAACGTTAACTCGACATACATTTGGTTTTATTCAGAATCTGCTAGGGTTTCTGTAATTGCAATTAGACCATCCAGTTTCCTCAGTTGCAGATGAAGTTAACGCGATGGATAAGCAGACTTTCGAGGCGTTGTTTCTGGCCATGGCTGCAAGCAAATAAACACTATTCTCGTTTATCAAAAAAAGGTATTAATTATTTGTCAGACAATCCCACCACCTTCCATTTTATTTATTTCTTTCCACCTTCTGGTTTTATCTATCTACTTAATTTTCAGTGTGCTGTTATTTAAACGAGTAAGTCAGCTCTCAATTCCATGAGACCCCTTCAAGAAAGTGCGATATTCTGATGCTTGGTCTGGAAGAGGACCTCTTTTAGGAGAGGGAACTGCTTGAAGATGAGAAGGAAGAGGTACCATTACGGAAAGTCTAAAGAAGAAATGGTCCAATCAAGACTATATTTCTGCTAGGGCTCGGTTACGGCCCATTATTAACCGCCTCAGGGTGCATTAGTGATCAGGATTGCCCTTGTGTTTCTGGCGGAATCCAGAGCTGGCGGTGCTCGGTGCTCCTAATCCTAGGGTGCCGTCAGAGAGGGGAGGGGGATTGGAAGGGCCCGGCGCGGCTGAAAGGAAGGTGGCGGGCGCAATGTTAGTCCAGGAGATCAGGTAGTGATTGGCGGCGCTGTAGCCAGTGTTGGCTACGCTGGAGTTCTCCGTAGTGATCCTGCTGATGTTGATGGCACTCTAGACAGCGGCGTTCAGGCAGAAAGCGGCATCGATCTTGTAGAGGATGGTGGGTCCTGGTAGGGGACAATCAGGGAGTTGGCGGTTCCCATGTCAGGGATGCTTTGTTGGGATAAGATGCAACCAAAAAGGGCTCATCATTGGTGATGTTCCAGGAAGACAGAATTGTAGGGCAGAGTTTGGTGTATGGCGATGTCTTTGAGGTAGTGTAATGATGGGTCGCGTGGTTGTGTGGGACTGTGGGCTCGAGTGTATGGAGGCATTCGAGGAGGGAGGTGCTGTGCATTTTTGAATTTGAAGGTAACTGCCGACCTAGTGTTTCATCAATTTTCGATTCATTTCTTCTTGTTTTTGTTTCTCTGCCATATCTGCATCATATCACTTGTACTCTGTTGTAGAATTGGAGCATCGTTCCGTATGAAGAATCCAACATGGAGTCCGTTCTTCACTTAGAACCATTTCTAAATGTATAAATGTCACCGGTGCTCATGCCATGTTACTCTTTTATCTCATTTCAGTTTGACCGGATTTCCTTAAAGGGGCAATATGTGATTAGTTACAAGTTCTTGATATCATACGTTGGCGCGTGTTTCTTTTTGGTACACACTTAATCGTCGTTATAGGAATGCTCTGAAACCTAATTTTCTAGATGTTGTAAACTAAAACTAAGATGTTCCTTGCCTCTTTAGCAGTTTTCATGTCCATTGGTCAGCTTTGGAGTCGGGAGCATGAGTTAGAAGAATGGGTTGATAAGCATCGACTTTTTCTGATCCTTGCGACGAATAGCATAAATTTGATGATGAATCACTGTTAAATCATCAGATGATGAATTACGAATAGCCAAAGGAAATGTAAAAGAAAGAGTATTTTGGAAGGGAGAATTATGAGACTAAATGAAATGTAATTGAAGAATAGAATAAGGGGTAGAGAGAGGGAAGAGAGATAAATTTTTTAGGATACACGGGCCTAAACATAAGCAAACCCAAAACTTAAATTTTCTAACCAATTTTTTGGAATCGAGATGATTAGAGATCCTTGCGTTCGATTGGAGCTTTTAATTGATGCGCTTAATAAGATTTTCCAAAAGGTTCCCGGGTTCTAGTCTCTTCCTCAAGTGCTCTCTTTATGGCTCCCGCTTAGCTTACATATGGCATCCATAGACGATCAATCTTCTTGTGTTGAATTGGTCAATGCATATCCATTCTATGATATCTTTAACTTTCAGTTGATTGATAGCTGATTTTGAAAGTTTGGTCTTGGTTTAACCTCAAAGAGATGTTGACCTTGTTATGTTTCCTGATTATAACTTAAATAAAAAAGTTCTCAAGTTATAATCATAAGAAATAAGGGTTAGAATTTATTATCTATTCCACAAATAAAGTCAAAATAAGCATATACAAACCACTATGTTCAGGTAGTCTTCTCAAATTAGAAACCACTATCTTCATGTTGATGTGACCAAGAGTTTTATACGGATTTTTTTGTAATCAATCTTTATAGTACCCAAATTTGTGAAATATATATGTATATAGATAAATCATGAGTATCAATTTTTTTCAGATTGAAGAAATATTTGGGTAAAACGGGAAGAGTATAGTGTCTAATGAACAAGATTTTCAAGTGTTTTACATAGTTGTTGTGCATCAATTTTATGTAATAAATTTGTAAGTTCATCAATATAGTGCAAAAGTAATGGTGAAATCCACTGGGAACTTAGGCAATGGAGATAAAAGCTTTGAATGATAGATGAGAACGCGAATGCAGGGTTTAGAGATTGATGTGAAGTGATGAAATTGCAATTATCATGTTAAAATTAAGATAGAAATCATAATTGAATTAAAATAATGAGATTGCAAGAGATGAAAATAAAGATGATATGATGTCAAGGTGAAAAGGATGGACAATAGTAGTAATGGATCAATAGGTGGACAATGGGATGATAGAACTGCGATGAATAGATGATGAAAATTCTACTAGATTAAAAGAAAAGAAAATAACTATTCTTCACTGTTTATGAGGATGATCACAAAGAAGAAATCGATTTGAATTCACACACAAACTCCACAGTGATGCTTGTCCTCGGCCAAGTGAAGATATATTCACTCTAATCACAATCCCCTTTGCTTGATTTTCCTCTCCAAAACAAGAATGAGCATCAAACGATGCTCCACTTGGGCCTTGACTTACTCCTAGACTAATGCTAAGAAAGAGTTAATAAAATGATAGGAGAGAAAATTATCATGGGGGTTTCCTAGTGGTTTATATTTATATGGGGGTTTCCTAGTCCAATGTTTAGAGGGATAAAATTATCATTCCATAAAATTAATGAATTTTCATGCTCAATTCTTTTCTTACAGACTGTGGACAGATAGAAGATAAAAGGACAAAGCTACTCATCAAATTTCAAGTCCAACCTCCTTGTACATCATGAGATACCATGATTTTAATTTAGAGAAATTGTGTATGTTGATTTTTTATCCATGGATGAAAGAGTTCCACATTTGAATTGAAATAGGGTTATTTAACTTTTAAAGAGGCAAGAGCTCTACTATCTATCCGATCATCTTGATCTTGAACATAAGGCTGAGGGGATTGGAACATGTCCTAGGTCTAAAAAAGAGAAAAACAAACATTTAAAGTCCGTTGTTTGATGAACATCACAACTCCTAGGGCCACCCAATGTTCTGATCTAGTTCTGATCAACCTTTCTTAAGAGAGGAAGAAGCATTAGGTTCTGATCAATCTGTTTTGGTGAAGTCATGGGTGGTGACCTGGTTGGTCACAACATAAAATAGGATGGGCATTTACTATTTCAAAATACACGTGGACACTAGGTCCATTAACTGGCGTACTTTGATTGGTTGAGCCAATTAGAGCGCTAGGATGTTGTCACGTGTCTTCGTGTGGTGGCCCTCACTTTTAGTCCCACATTGAGCATGTTTTAAATGACTTTTAAGTATAAACAGTGGGCTTTTGAGTGTTAATCTTTGTGTGCATCATGCTAAAATTTGTCTCCCAGCTCTTATCTCTTTGAATCAAAGCTTATGTGCTTGCCAAATTGTCCATTTAGATCCACACTCTACCACATGGCACCCATTGCAACAAAGTGTTCACCCATGTGGTACCACATGTCACAGCTTGATTTGCTGTGATTTGAAATTGATTATTAAATCCCTTTAAACCCTGAATATTCCTCTAAAAATCCCTAAAAATCTAAAAATTCCCTAAACTTTGAAATTTATTTTCCCCTAAAATTTAACTATTTTTTGCACCAAATTTTCTCCATTAGGTTCATATTCAAATTATGTATTTTTCTCATTTATAAATTCATAATATCTTAAAAATATCTGAAGGAATCATCTTAGAATGTTGAGTTTGGTTCAACCTCAAAATTAGGAGGTTGACTCAACTTGACCTTCCTATTAAGTGCTGATCATCCTAAAACTTAGAATGATCCATCTATCCCCATGGAACCCGGTTGACCACTTTTATTTATGATGATAGGGTTGACTTTGCTTCTTCATTTGCATCCATGCTTTCATATTTGTGTAGCTATGGCCCTATATCCACATAACTCATAGAATATGTGAGAATTTAACCACATAACTTTGAAGAAGTCAAATGTGATTAGCCTCATGATATAAGTAATATCAATAAACAATGCATAATAGGATGTTGTCATGTTTATACCCGGTTGGCACTAAATTGATGCAAATTGAGTATATGAGTGCAATGAGATTTAAGTATAAAATTTTCATAAAATCATGATAACCTGCATCATATTAGCAAGAATTATGCACTAAAATCTGTTGAGAATGATAGAATTTAACACATCAATGACACTTATCAATGTCAATACAATTTTACAAAGATATTTTGGCCATCCTTTTCATGGATGAACTTAAAAAAGGAATAAAAATATTTTATCAATTAAGGTATGGGAATGCATGATTTAGTAGGAAGAAATCAACGCTTGAACTCCACGAATCGCGATTTCTGAATTTTGATGAATAGCCTTGATTCCGGTGATTAATTGGATCAATTCGATCACAATTATGGGTTAGGGATCGTGTTTTATCCTAATATATCTTCATTTAGTATTTAATTTCAATTTAGAATCGTAATTTAAGTAAATTTCATTTTAATTTTTGGTTTTTCATTCTTTAGATTTTCGAAAAAATTGTCTCTATTCAGTCTTCAATTTCTCCCCGAAATCAAAGTCAAATTCATTGATTTTTGATTCCGTGGATTCGTCTTTCAAGTCCTCTTTCATAAAATATCATTTTCCTCAATTTCTATCAATGATTCATCATCCGATTGATCAAATTTGAAGAGATCATCAGAATTTTCCCTAATTCCTTGTGGATTCGACCCTTATTTACCCTTCAATTCGTGAATTATTGTTAAAATTGGTAAGTTTGGAATTTATTTTGACAAGTGACCGTGTGTTTTCAATGACCACTCGGTTTCATCTTGTCAGACGCCGACTCTTGATGATGAAGTGGGGGATTCTTTGGTGCGTACTTTATCTGGCGAGGAGTCCTCCTAATGACGATGGGACAAGGGAGGGAAATCCCCCCATCTTGCCGATGCAAATGGAGGGAATCACGCCCCCTCTCCCCCGTCCTCGCTTGCTCCTCTCTTGCTCATGGCAAAGGGGGAGGGAAAATCACCTCCCCCCTCTTGCTTATGCTGATGACAAAGGGAGATCTACCCCCTGCTTCCCCATGTTGCTTCTGCTCCCAATTCCATTTTGATCAGCTTCTAAGGGCTATTTCCTTCATCTTCTCCACCTAAAATCAACAGCTATTCATCCTTCAATAAAACTAGATTCCTGTAGGAAAATCTCATTCATCTAAAATTTATTTCTAAACTAGTTTTTTATTTGTATTAATGATCGTCCACCTCGATCGATCAACGATCAGTCGACGATCGATCAGTGTATAGACCACTTTGATCAATCAAGGCATTGACCTTTTGATGATCAATCTCGATCGATCATGATTTTCCATCCCTAGGTTCTACCCGATCTTTTCACTGTACTTGATTTCATATTTTTAAATCATTGTGAGTTCGGAATTATAAATTTTTTTTGATTGACGATCGTGTGTTTTCAACGACCGCACTAAATCGTACCGTCAGACGTCAATCAAAGGGTCTTGATACTTTTTCCATATTGCTTCTCCACTTCATTCTTAAACTTTTGAACTTTCTCAAAAGCTTTAGACTTATACGTTATAAGGTATGCCCAGTGAAACCTAAAAAAATTTCAATATAAGTGACAAAATAGGAGGTGCGTCCTCATGCTTGGACTTGAATTTGGTTGCATAGATCATAATGTATTGACTCTAATATGGCCATGGCACATTCTTCATATCCTAGGGATAGAGATTTAGGTAACTTAATCATGATGCAAGATTCACAAGTCGCAAACACTTGATTATGAAATGCACCCAAGGATGAATCTCTATGAAACTTTTGTAATCTTCTATCGCCAACATCCCCAAGTCTGCAATAAAGGAGTTAGGCCTTGTTCACATTTTGTTTACTCTTCTTAAGAGAAACGTTAACTTAGAGATTATATAAGGAAATTTTAATAAAATATATACAATAAACTAATGGTGTTGGAACAACCAATTTAATTTCAAAATAAATAGTACAATTTTTTTTCTTATTAATCAAGGTATAACCCATCTTGTCCAAACAATAAACTTAAATGATGTTCTTGATTATGCTAAAAAATATAATAACATTCTTTTGAAGAAAGATAATCTCTAAATGGTATTTTGAGTTTCATTACTGCTAGCGTGACAACAGAAACTCTCGCAAAGCTCCCCAACATTAATTCCACCTTGCCTTTCTCAATCTTCCTTAACTTTTTGTCATCTACGAATCATGGCAGACATGAGAAGTATGTCCACTATGTGATGCTGAAGATACAAAATCTCCATAAGGTAAGTAATTACCTATCATATATGTACCTAGAGTATTTTCATGCTTCTTTGAAGTTTTCTCGCCGAGGTATTTCATGCAATTCCTTTTCTAGTGCCCCTTCCAGCCATGGTGGATACATGTTCCTTTCTCATCACCATCCTTATTTTCTAGGGTTAAATTTGCCTATCTATCACCTTTGCCCCTCTTACCACTATCTTCCTCTCCTTGTTAGTCTTAGAAACTAAGAGGACGTGGGGATTTTCCTTATGAAGCTTCTCCTCAGTAGTAGTCAACATTTTTAGCATCTTCAGAGTTTTTTCACTAAGGTACTTCATGCAGTTCCTCTAATGTGGGACGAAATAAGAGAATCAAATATGTCAAGGAGAGGTGTAAAGGATGGTTTTTTGATAGAGGAATGTTGTGAATTTTTAAGATTGGTGACATTGAACTCCCAAGGTTTAATCTCACAATTGAAGAGGATGGAGATCACTTTTAATAACCTTGAAGTGGAGTTTCTATTAAATGAATCAGGCCAAATTTCACAACCAATGTACATGAATCACTTAAATATATGATTAGAGACTATCCTAGGGTTTGCACAAATCGTAAGGGCAAGAGATTTTAGGGAAGGATGAACTATCTCACAAAATGAGAGGAATGAGAGTACCTTGATAGATATTCTTGACTGATGGGATCTTGTTGGGGAAAAATTTAAAATCTCCTAGATTACTCCTTGATTTGAGAGAAAAGAGATAAGGGATTGAAGAGAAATGGTGGAAAGAGGGATAAAGAGTGGGGGAATAACTAAACTTTAAACTCTTCAAATTTCAAATTATGAGAGAGAGTTTCACAAGATTCACATAAACTGGGGAAGAGAGAGAATTGTTCAACCCTTGAAGGGATGAGTCTCTTCAAAGGGTGTCACTTATTTTGGAAAAATTTTTGGCCCTCTTGAAAGGATGCCTTGAAAACCCACTTGTCAAGATGAGAGGATGCCATGTGGAGGGTTTTAATTGGCAGAAATTTTGGGGGTAATTTGGGTACTATTTTACCCTAAAATCATTGGTTTTAATTGACTTATTGAAATAAGGATCTACAATGCAAATAAATTGAATTTTGGGAGAATAAAAAAAGGTTCCTATAATTTACGGAGACTGTTTGACTTGATCAAAGGGGTTCATAAATTTTAGGAAGGTAAGTTGACTTGGGCAAAAGGCTCAAAATTAAATGTTATAGGTCAAGAGTAAGGGTTAGTCTAGTCAAGAGAAGTCTTTTAAAGATTCAAAGAATTATGGGGTGACATTCCAATCTTCATGGGCTTGCTCCTCTTTATATCTTCAAATTCTTTTGATTTATACACATCTTCTAATGATAGTTTGTTGAATTTCTTTCTCAAGATCAGTATGTTTTTTACTTGTTATGAATGACTTCTAATCCTTGCATTTCTCTTTAAGGTGTAGTGCCTTTTGATCCTTCCTTGGATGCTTCTTTTGTTGTTGAAGTATCCCCACCGTCCTTTTCTCGTGTCCCTCCATGAGAGATTGTTGAATTTCTTGGTCAAGATTAGTATGTTGTTTACTTGATATCCATGCCTTCCAATCCTTAGATTTCTCCTTAAGTTGTAATGTCTTGGTACTTCCTTGGATGCTTCTTTTGTTGTTGAGGTGTCCCCACCATCCTTTTTTGGTGTCCCTCCATGATAGATTTGTTGAATTTCTTGGTCAAGAATTAGTATGTTGTTTACTTAATATGAATGACTTCTAATCCTTGAATTTTTTCTTAAGTTGTATTGCCTTGGTGCTTCCTTGGATGCTTCTTTTGTTGTTGAGGTGTCCCCACCTTCCTTTTCTGGTGTCCCTCCATGATAGATTGTTGAATTTCTTGGTCGAGATCAGCATGTTGTTTACTTGATATTCATGGCTTCTAATCCTTAGATTTCTCTTTAAGTTGTATTACCTTGGTGCTTCCTTGGATGCTTATTTTGTTGTTGGGGTGTCTCCACCATCCTTTTCTGGTGTCCCTCAATGATAAATTATTGAATTTCTTGGTCAAGATGAGTATGTTGTTTACTTGATATTCATGACTTATAATCCTTGTATTTTTCCTTAAGTTGTATTGACATGCTGCTTCCTTGGATGCTTCTTTTGTTGTTGAGCTATCCCCACCATCCCTAATGCCAGACTGGTTGATGAACTTGACTGTGCTACAGAGACTAAGAAGGAATCTAAGAATGGACGCCTAGTGCAATCTACTATGATGAAGAATGCTCCTTAGATGAATCCAAGCAGGTTGTCTCCTCACACCTCGATCTGTAGCAGCTAGGGTACGTCGTCCACGTCCTCGCAGATGTTGAGCCTTAGGTCATCGATGGTAGCTTGACGGTCAACCAGATGAATTGGACCACAGTCTCGATCCGCTTGTGTCACCCTTACGAATATTCTAATCTAGGTCTCGAGGGCGGTGGAAATACATGTGGAAGTACTGCAAGAACTAAAAGAACTTCGAAATAAGGAGGGGGGATGATTGCCTAACCTGCAAGGTGCGAGCCCGATCGGTCACGACGAGGGAGGTCATTCGTACGCAGCATGAACAGTCGACAGAAGTGGGTCGGATTAGGCGATGTCCTGGACACCGGGGAGTCCTCGATGCGGAGGGACGACAATGCTCACAGAGTCGAGCTCGAGGGCGCGGCTAACGACATGCATTGTTGGCAAGGTGAGACGAACGCTGCCGGCAAGGCGGGGCGACCACGATGAGCCAAGGGCAGAGGGTTCCGTGCACATGGCACGTCTTGACCACGAGTGAGGCACAACGAGCCGCGAGCAAGGCACGGCTCGACCGCTGGCAAGCTGTGGGCCCGCAGGTAGGGCGCGTCAAGCGTGCTAGCTGGGGGCTACAGTGGCGCGGGCTGGGGATGCAGCGGCATGGGCTAGGGGACCCAGCGGCGCGGGTAGGGGCTGCGGCAATGCGGGCTGGGGCCGCGGTGGTGCGGGCAGGGACCGTGGCGGTGCAGAAGCAAGGCGTAATGGCAGGCGCATTGGGTGCAGCAACAACAGCCTGGGCACGGTGGCAGCGAGCAAGGCGCGGAGGCGGCGATGAGTAGGGTGGGAATGGCGACAGTGGCAGCAGTGACGTCAGCGGTGGTTACGACTGTGGTGGCACGGGAGCATGCGACGGCAGCGACGACGGCAACAACAATGGCGTATGCGATGGCGTGGGCATGATTAGGGCATGGGGAGGCGGCGGTGGCAACAGTGAATGTGCCGACGGCACGTGAACGTGCGACGGTGGTGACGGCGCTGGTGGCGGCGGTTGGTCTCCTTCCTTGATCTTCCTTGAGCAGTCACTCGAGAGGGAGTTCACTCCTTTCGTTATTCAAATGACGGCTAGGGTTTGTAAGGGGGGGTCCCTTCCCCTCTTATAGAACCCAAAATGGGCCAAGACGGGAAGGGCATGCTTGAGGCCCACGAACCTAGAATCCCTAACACAAAGAAATAAAAAGGTCCACAATGAGTTGGCTTCTTAAGTGGGACTCAAAAGCGGGGTCCACCAAGAAGCCCAAGGAGAGATATAGATATAAACGAGGACCGCTAAACACGTGTGGCCCAACAAAGTGCATAAATGAGGGAAGAAGGAAGGGGAAAGATAGATCCACGCGTGCGAGCTCGGAGTGTAGCGAGACGACGTCATCACGCAGTGTAGCGAAAATCAGCATCCTTCGTCTTCGCTTGTCGTGGGGGGTGGACACGCGTGGGTGTCAACTCCTCCAGGCGCCGTGGTGTCGTGCCTTGGTGGCGACGGGAGTCGTACGCCCACCAATCATTACCTGGTGTCCCTCCATGATAGACTTTTGAATTTCTTTGTCGAGATCAGTATATTGTTTATTTCATATTCATGTCATCTAATCCTTGCATTTCTCTTTAAGTTGTATCGCCTTGGTGCTTCCTTGGATGGTTCTTTTTTTGTTGTGGTGTCCCCACCATCCTATTCTTGTGTCCCTCCATGATAGATTCTTGAATTTCTTGGTCGAGATCAGTATGTTGTTTACTTGATATTCATGCCTTCTAATCCTTAGATTTCTCCTTAAGTTGTACTCCATTGGTGCTTCCTTGGATGGTTTTTTTAATGTGAAGGTTTCTGATGTGGGAAAAAAAGAAGAGAATCAATTTTTATCAAATAGAAGTGTAAGGGATGGTGTTTTGATAGAGGGATGTTGTGAATTTTTAAGATTGGTGACCTTGAACTCCTTAGAGTTAATCCCACAATTGAAGAGGAGAGAGATCATTTTTAATAACCTTGAAGTGGAGTTTCTATTCAATGAATCAAACCAAATTTCACAACCAATGTGCATGAATACCCAAATATATGAATAGAGGCTATCCTAGGGTTCACACATATCCTAAGAGCAAGATATTTTGGGGGAAGGATGATCTATCACACAAAATGAGAGGAATGAGAGTACCTTGATGGAGATTCTTGATTGATGTGACCTTGTTGGGGAAAAATTCGAAATCTCCTTCTTGATTACTCCTTGCTTTGAGAGAAAAGAGAGAAGGTAATGAAGAGGAATGATGGAAAGAGAGAAGGAGGGGAAAAATGAGAAGGGGGAATGAGAAATTAAGAGTGTGTTTTTTGGAGAGGAAGAAGAAGAGGGATGGAGAGGGAAAAGTTGTGGATTAGTGTGTGGATGAGAGAAAATGAGAGAGGGGGAAATTCGTAGAGGATGTGAGAGAAAGAGTAGGGGAATAATAAAACTTCAAACTTTTTCAAATTTTAAATTATGAGAGAGAGTTTCACAAGATCCACATAAATACGGGAAGAGAGAGAATTGTTCAACTCTTGAAGGGGTGTGTCTCTTCAAGGGGTTCCACCTTTTGAGGAGAAATTTCGACTCTCTTGAAATGATGTCTTAAAAAGCCACTTGTCAATATGTGAGGGTGCCACTTGGAGGGTTTTAATTGGTAGAAATTTTAGGGGTAATTTGTGTGTAGTAATCTGTCCTAAAATCATGGGTTCAGGTTGACTTGGTCAAAGAAGGATCTATGATACAAATAACTTGAAATTTGGGTATCAAAAAGTGCTTCCTATAATTTAGGGAGATGATTTATTTTGGCCAAAGGAGTTCCTAAATTGTAGGAAAGTGGTTTGACTTGGTCAAAGGCTCAAAATTAAAGGTTTTAGGTCAAGAGTAGGGTTTAGCCAAGTCAAGAGAAGTATTTTAAGGATTCTAAGGATTAAGGGGTGGCCCCCCCGTCTTCATGGGCTTGCTCCTCTTCATGTCTTCAAAGTCTTTTGATATAGAAATGTCTTCTAATGATAGAGTCTTGAACTTCTTTGTTAGGATCAGCATGATATTTACTTCATATGGATGACACCGAATCCTTCTATTTCTCCTTAAGTTGTAATGCTTTGTTGCCTCCTTGGGTGCTTCTCTTGTTATTAAGGTATCCCCACCATTCTCACTACTCCAATTCTTGTAGAAGGGTTGACCGCGAAATAATCTTAGATCTGATGAGAGTCCTTGACGGTTGTGGCAGTTGTGTAGTTGGTTATTTGGTCGGTGGAGAGAACTCAGACCAAGTCTTTACATTATTCAAAGCCGTGGAGCTCTTTCTTGATGTAGCTGTTATCATATTCACCTTTAATAGGCAGTGACCTTGATGTTTTCATTTATGAGGCTTGACTTCACGTGGAACCCACTGACATCATTTTCGTGGAAGGCTTCGTGTGTTTTCAATGCTCCCATGATGGCCGAAGGATGAGATGTGTAAGCTTGTGGATCTTGTGATGATCTTGGCAGTTTTGGTAGTTATGAGGACGGTCCATTGGCAGATATCAAATTAAGTCTTCATCTTCTCCTTTAACCGTGAAGATATGGATCAAATGGTAGGTAGTTATGGCTTAACAACTTGACTTCCCCATTGTTAGAAGCTTCCTTTATGCTTTTCGTGATTGGTTTTATACCCCTTCAATGCTTAACATCAGGAGAAGGGCAATACGTGGATTTTCTCCTTGATGAATTGTTATCATAATGCTTTCAGCATTCTTGACTTTGATTCTATTCATGCAGGGACTTTGACTTGAAGTAGAACCCAACAATCTTCACTTCCATTAGTTACTAACATCTAAGCACAGGCTTTAGATCTCTCCTATGCTTCTAACTAGAGGTGGTTGATCAAAGAAATAAGGGAATATTAAAACAAGATGTGTCCTATTGTCTTTGAGATCATTTATTTATACAAAGACACCTATGATATAATGAGTAGAGTTTGGATGAAAAGGAACCTATATCAAGGTAAGAGGTGGTTGACTTGGTCCAAATATGGAATTCTAGGTATTCTACGGAATAAGGCTTAACTTTATATGACCAAGTCAGTCTTTAGATCAGAATATAATTAGAAAAGGAGGGAAGCTAAGTCCCTTTGGATCTACACTCTCTTTTAATGTCTTAGAGAGGTCTTCTTCATTCATTTCATGAATGGATAATTTCTCAAACTTGTCAATAAGGAGGAGCATGCTATTTTGTTGCTGTTGGGAATGAGTTCTCTTCCTTAGTTCATAGCTAGGTTCATTTGGAGCCCTTGTGATGTAGGATATTTTGAGAAAAATGATATGTATGAAGATGAGAATGTAAGTGTGATTATGTGAGGAATAGATGACTGAATTATGGGATGAATATCTACTGATATTATTTATAAAATAATCTTACAAATTTATGAAGGACATATGAATGATATCAATGAGGAATAGATGTATAATTCAAAGAGGATATTGTATAGGATAATTTGGAGTTATATGAATAACATTGAAGAGAAAGTTTATAAATGCGTGAAGAAGAGAATAGATTGAGAAGATGATATATATGATGTAGTGATTGGGAGTGATTCTTATTATATTTTCTATAATGTGGAGAGGTTATAAGATTGAGAATATGAAAGATTAAAATATATCTCATTGAGTATATGAAGAAGAATAATACGAGTAGATGAATGAATGATAATGATGATGAGAGTGAATGCGAGGAGAACAAGAATGGATAGGATGTTAAATTATTTATGTAATGAAAGGAGAATAACGTGGAGAATATTTAGGATGGATAGAACTATGATTGGGGATTATCTTAGGATGGTTTCGAATAATAGTTATAAGAGATAGAGTAGATAGGCAGATAAGTGTAATGTTGGACTTATGGATTCAAGATTGGAACTATCATTCACGAAAAATAGAGAGAGAACTATACTTGAATTTGACCCAAAGTGGATGCCTTTAAGATCACCAAACGGTTCAGTATAATCTCTGTTTGCTTCTTAACTTGAGGTGGATGAAAGATGACAGCAGTGGAGGGAGAAAAGAGAGGAGGATAGAACTCTGGATGAGGTTTTGGAAAGGAGAAGGATAATGAAGAACACGATGAACACAATAGAAAAGTTAACCAAAAAAAAAATTTCATTTATCAGTAACAACGTGTGCTTCTGTCTTACATTCGTCTCTTTTATAGGGTAAAAGATTTAAGGAAAGAGAGGATTAGGATTGAAGTGTTGCACCGCAGAGAGAAAAAGTGGTTATGGACGGTTATAGAAACTCTTTGGGGATGCCTTCATGCCTCTTCCACGTTCCACGTTAGTAGGATTAAGTTGCATGAACAGTTGTAGACGTCGTGAAGATAGTTATTTCTCAGTTAGTAATGGTCCGGTCGAGTCTTCAGAATCATCAGAAGTTGTGGAAGCTCTGCTCACGTGGTAGGTAGTCCGCAAAGCACATTGGCCTCCTCAATTCACCATTGGGTTGATGATGTTGTTCAACCGCGAGCACTTGCGCGCCATTTGCCTCATCGTATTCTTCAGTCTTTACCAACTCAAAAGTCAAGTTTACCCACAATGCCCTGTGATTTAATTGCATTGTTCCCGCGATGGATTTCTGGAAAAACTTCATGGCCTTGCCAACGTTCTGCCTGCACGCGTTGTGCGAGATGATGTGGGTGAAACACAATAGTCTACACGCTAGTTGATCCATCGCCTTGAAAACTTCATCATCCACATTCCCGGAAAATAGATGGTAGGTCTCGGGGAAGCGCAGCGTCTCAATTAGGAACTTCTCGGCAAGCATAGCATCTCCGTGGACTATTTGCAACTTCTCTAGCGATACAACTGGGAACTTTCCATCTAGAAGGATGTGGTCAAAGTCAACATTAACCTCTGGATTACCGCCGGAAGGTAGGCTTTGAGATATCTGCGTCACCTCGCAAAAGTAGCCGTTGTCCAGCTAGATATCAAACCCGTTGGCTTCCTTACCGTGGTACATGGCTCCTTTTTGGTGACGATATGACGAGAAATCTTCCAAACAACACTCTTTATCTTCGTAGAAGGCCTCAGGTGTCTTTAATACTCTTCAGAAATCATGGCGATCTTGCTTCATATGGATGGCTTTAAATACATGTTCATTATACTTCTGATGGCCGACGAATGAGATGTGGAATCTCCTTAGCTTCGTGATGATCTTGATAGTTATGAGGACTGTCCTTTAACTGTACTGTCATCCCCTTCACTAACCGTAAAAGCCTCGTTTAAATGGGAGATAGTCCTCCTTGTTGGGAGCTTTCTTCATGCTGATTAGCATCATATGAGTTGACTTCATAATTGCATGGTTTTATTCATGCATTGGCTTTGTCTTGAAATATCACCGTAGATATTTACTTCCGTATAGATCTCTCCTATAATTCTATCTATAAGTGGTTTTCAAAGAAAGAAGGGAATTTAATAACAAAGATATTCCTACTGATTTCCTTGAGATCAGTAATTATAATTATACAAGGTACCTATGATATAGTGGATATGGATTGGATATTAAGGAACCTATATTAAGGAACCTATATTAAGGTAAGGGTGGTTGACTTGGTCCATTCAAAGAATTCTAAGTATCTAAGGATGAGGGTTTAATTTCTTTTGACCAAGTCAATATTTGGATCAGTATGTAAATGGAGGGAAGATAATTCCCTTTGGATCTACACTCTCTTTCAATGTTTTAGAGAAGCTTTCTTCATTCATTTCATGAATGGATAATTTCTCAAACTTGTGAATAAGGAGGATAATATTTTGTTACTGTTGACAATAATTTCTCTTCCTTAGCTCATACCTAGGTTCACTTGGAACCTTCGTGTTCATGTGTTGAGTTAATTCTCCATCACCTTGTGTCCTTGTGTTGAAATGATTCTCCATCAATTTCACAAGATCCACAAAATTAGGGGAAGAGAGAGAATTGTTCAACCCTTGAAGGGGTGCATCTCTTCAAGGGGTGCCACCTTTTGAGGAGAAATTTTGATCCTCTTGAAAGGATGCCTTAAAAATCCACTTGTCAAGATGTGAGGGTGCCACTTGGAGGGTTATAATTGGTGAAAATTTTAGGGGTAATTTGAGTATAGTAATTTGTCCTAAAATCATGGGTTCAGGTTGACTTGGTCAAAGAAGGATCTATGATGCAAATAACTTGAAATTTGGGAATCAAAAATTGCTTCCTATAATTTAGGGAGATGATTTGACTTAGTCAAAGGGGTTCCTAAATTTTAGGAAAGTGGTTTGACTTGGTCAAAGGCTCAAAATTAAAGGTCAAGAGTAGGGTTTGGCCAAGTCAAGGGAAGTATCTTAAGGATTCTAAGGATTAAAGGTTGGCACCCCCATCTTCATGGGCTTGCTCCTCTTCATGTCTTCAAAGTCTTTTGATATAGAAATGTCTTCTAATGATAGAGTGATGGAGAATTATTTTGAAACATGAACACAAGGGTTCTAAGTGAACCTCCTCCTCCTCCTCCTCCTTAGCTACTGACGGGACGAGACCGCGAGGTCGTCAATTTCAAGCGGTATCGCGTCAAAAATAATTCCAAACTTACCAATTTCGAGAATTAATCACGAATTCAAGGGTATAATGGTAAATATGGGTCGAATCCACAGGGAATTTAGGAATTTTCAGAAGATCTTTTAGAATTTGGTCAAATCGGACGAGAAATTGATGGAAGAAATTGGGGAAAATGGTATTTTATGAAAGTAGACTTCAAATTGATTCCACGGAATCAAAAATCGTCAAAATCGGACTTGATTTCGCGGAGAAATCATGAATTGAAGTGGAGAGAAATTTCGGAACGGCGAAATCGCGATTTAAGAGGAATTTTAACAAAATTGAAATTGAAATCCTATTCTAAACAGAAATTAAACTTGATTGGGAGGTAGATAATGAAAAACCCCTTCCACTAAGTTCATTTTGCGATCAAATCGTCGTGATTATCGCGAATAATCGCGAAGAATATCAAGAACGCGATGACGAACTTCAAGCGTCGATTCCTCACTCGATACTTCACCAAATCTCAACTTCTACCCCTCCTTGGACGCGGAAATTGAAGAGGAAGAGGAAGAACTCGAGAGAAACAAGCAAGGAAGGTGTCTAGACAGTCAATTAGATTGATTCTTGCTTGGATGCTTAAGAACGTGAAGAACACATGTATATATAGGGCTTTTGATTGTAACCGTCCGATCAAAACGATCGACGGTTACGATGAAACGGTCCATCGTGGACCGTTTCAATTAAGTCGTGACCGTCGGATCATGATCGACGGTCACGATCTAATCCGAAAATAAGCGTTTTAAAAACGCTTAAAATCGCGTCCGTTGGATCTTGATCTAACGATCGTGATGCTCCCGCTCGCTTTTAATCTGGGCCGTTATAACGCCTTGATTTACGCACGTGTCTTGATCAATCTCCCGTGGTCCGCGCTCCACGCGATCGCGCCATCAGATGCGGCCACGTCGCATCTAATCCAACCGTTATAATAACGGTTAATCAACACGTGCGTTGATCCCCGATCAATGGTCCCGCGCTCACCCAATCGACGCTCGTCGATCACCCATCCGCTAGATCCGACGGCCGTCGTCGCGCCACGTCGCCTGCAAGGTAAGTGAGACAAATTTTTAGTCCCACACGGACTTAATTAATTGAAACTGTCGGGTATATAATACCCGACCGTTTATATGAGTATGACCCTCCCCATATAGGGGAGGACAAAGAACATTTTATATATATTAAGTAAATAAATATAATTATATAAATAGCACCACGTAGGCGCTGCGCGGGGTCTGCGTGGCGCTGCCACGTTGCCCTGCGTGCCACGTCGCATCCACGCGGGCCCCGCGCCCATTTTTTTAATTTTTTATTTATTATTATTATTTAAAATCGAAAATAAAATAAGAAAAACTATTTTAAAAATCTGAAAAAATCCTTTAAAAATAGAAAATTCATAACTTTTAATATATAACTCCAAATTAATCCAAATTTCTTTCATTTGATCCAAAATTTAATTATCTATTATTCTAAAAGGTCAAATTAATTAAATAACAAGAGTTTAAAATTATTATTTCAAAAATACATTCATTTATTAAGATTTTTATCTTTAGAAAATAAAATAAATGTTTATAAAAGTTGTTTCTCTCATTATTTTATCTTTAAAAACAGTTATAATCTCAAGAAAATATGGGTTATCAAATTATGAAACTCTAATTTATAAAAATTAACCCTAATTTAAAGTATTTTGAGATTATAATGACTTTTTAAGAGAATAATAGAAAAATACATAGAAATATGATAACATGCATGTAAATGAAATCATTTATGCTTTAATATGCAAGAAAAATCATGTTTTATGATGTAAATATAGCATGTTATCAGCTACCAACTTGAGAAGTTATCCATTCCTTAAATGGATAAAGAAGACCTCTCTAAATAAATAAAGAGAGTGTAGATCTTAAGAGAACTATCTTCCCTCCCTCCTATTTTACACTGATCTAATGATTGGCTTGGTCAAAATGAATAAAATTTTATCCTTAGATGCCTAGAACTCTTTGAAGACCAAGTCAACCACCTTTTTACCTTTGATATAGGTTCCCTATTTTCTAAACCACAACCACCATATCATAGGTACCTTGTATAGTTGTGAATAATGATCTCAAAAGCATCAATAGGAATACTTTTGTGAAATATCCCTTCTTTCATTGAAAAACCACCCTTAGTTAGAATTATAGGGCAGATCTAGTTGATATTATCCTTGAATTCTATCTCAAGACAAAAGACCTTATGAAGATAAACAGCCTGATGAGAGCAAAGAAGATGTCAAAGCCAACCAAGAAGAATTGAAGGAAAAAAATTCATCAAGGAAACATGAAGACCTCAACATAGTTATTATCATGGACTTTCATGTGAAGCTAAAAGTCATAACAATAGACAGTGGGCTGCCACTGACATTCTAAGAAAAGACAGGTTATACGGATTTATCCCCGTCCCAGCACAAGAGTTATTATCATAGCTCTCTGCCGCCTCCTTGTTAATAAACTCTCAAACCCCTACAAAGTAGACGAAGCCACGAGACCGCCCACGGGAGTAGACTACTCTCCAATCAAGACTTATTCAAGAGAGGTTGCCTAACAAGCAGGGATCGCCATGATGTCCGAAGAGCATACGAGGATGACTCGACAGCTATTGATCAATCGCCGAAGGTCCGACGAAGAAATACGATCGCCAAAGAGATGGGGGGCCGAGTAACGACCGTTGACAACCCTGCAAGTCTCCAAGACTGTCGCGAGGAGAATTGATGACACCTAAAACAAAGAAGAAACAAGAAACCTCTCCATGAGATAAGCCGCGAACATCCAACATCTCGCCCAGACATGCGGATGCTCCATGCACAGACCCGAATAGAGAGAAGAATCTACTCAGCAAACGCAACATATCCTTAGCCTTGGAATTGAAGTTTCCAGAACTGAAGTTCTCCGGAATCTTTCCAAGAACCGGCTCTCCTATTGCCCATCCCCGCCTTCTCGCCATCCGACCGGAGAACCTATCGACATCAAGGTTGACGCAGCTGTCCCACAATCCGAACTACGGCCTTTCAACGGAAGCCATCGGGTCAACTCGACAAATCCACGCGAGAAGTAACCGTCGCGCCGCGATATTTCATCATAACCGCCCTCCTATTATTCCTATAAAGCGGAAAATACGGCGAAGCGCCTACCCATCTACTTCTCGAGTGAACGAGACAAGATACCACGCACGGTCAACCCATCAACCGACGCGAAGAGCAACTGCCACAAAGCAACTTCTCGACGGAAGTTTCCCATCCTTCATTCCTATAAATCGGAATCTGTATTCAACGAAAAGGACAGTTTTTATTGAATGAAAAGTGTGGTTACTTGTTACTGTTACCCTGTGTTTGTGTTTCCCCGTATCTCCACCATTCCATCTCCCGCACCTTCTTCGCCTCCCGAGTTCTATCCCTCTGCTATTCTTCCTCCCCATTCTTTTGCTTTCATACAACTCCTATCAGAGAACAAAACCGAGGAGATATTATATCATTTGGAGCAAATCCGAGGCATCATCTTCCAGTCCAAGTAAGGTAATCGTCCTCTCCTTCTTTTGACTGTGAAAATAGTTCTCCCTCATAATCTATAATCCAGCATTAGATCTGCTTCTCTACTTAAATCCCTCACTCTTTCTCTGTCGTTTTCTTCCTTTCTGTCTAAATCTATATTAGATAATATATCATCCTCACCTCATCCATCTCCTTTATATTCACCATTATCTATTCCACAATCATTATCCTATTATTCTATTCTCCTATTTCTTTCTCTTATATATATACTCATAATCATATCACTATAATCTATCCTAATATCATCTCTATTATCCTCACATATCTGAATTATCCTATTCGGCATTCTCACTGATTTAATCATCTACATAACAGTGATATCATTTCATAGATCCCTCCGCATATTGTAGGATTTAGATACATATCTAGAAATATCCTACATCATAGAGTCTTGAACTTCTTTGTTAGGATCAGCATGATATTTACTTCATATGTATGACACAGAATCCTTGTATTTCTCCTTAAGTTGTAATGCTTTGTTGCCTCCTTGGGTGCTTCTCTTGTTATTGAGGTAATTCCACTAATTTCCCAATAATCATTTTTTGGTGTCCCTCCATGATAAATTGTTCAATTTCTTGGTCAAGATCAATATGTTGTTTACTTAATATGATTGACTTTTAATCCATGCATTTCTCCTTAAGTTGTATTGCCTAGGTGCTTCCTTGGATGCTTCTTTTGTTGTTGAGGTGTCCCCACCATCCTTTTCTGGTAACTGATGTAGGATAATTTTAAAAGGGTATGCTATGTATGAAGATGAAGATGTGATGATGAAGATGAGAGGAAAGATGTATGTAATAATGAGAAAACCTACTGATTTAATGATGAAATATTCCTACAAGTTTATTGGAGGACCTAGGAAGTGATATCAGTGAGAATAGGTTTAGAATTTAGAGAAGATAATATAGAGAATATGTGGGTGATATAAATAGATAAAAAGGAAATATGAAATATAAAATATATAATATTGAATAGAAGTTTATAATGGAGGAAATGAGAGGTATTATGTATGTAGAATATAGAGATATTATATCTGACAAAGTAGAATATTATTTATGTATTTCTGTAGCGGGAGATGGCTTTCAGATAATAATGATAATAGGGAAGATAAATAGGAGGAGAAGAAGTAGGGAATGGATAAGACGAATAATAAGAGAAGAGAATTAATAATGCCAGAAGGGAGAATATTTAGACTGGAAGAACGGGGAAGAAGTTATGATATATATTATAATATAGAGAATAGGGAGAGAGTGAAGGAGTTACGAAAATAGGCAGAGAGGCGGAGGAGAACAGAGAACTCGGGATATCTATGCTAAACTTAAATATATGGGAATTCGAACAAATTTTCACTGTGACGAGAATTGAGGATGTTACCTGACCGAGGCGGGAAGATAACGCTCTTAAAAACGTCCAATGATGTGATATTTCCTCGACAAATCTATGACGGAAAGAGTGGAAAGCGACCGAACGGGGGAAAGAAGAGAAGAGGGAGATAGAACTCGGTGACGAAGATGATGCGGGATGGAATTGATGGAGATACGGGATGGACGCGAACACAACGGAGTAACCAAAGGTAACCAACTTTTCATTCAAAATATAACAACATTTCTTCTCTTACATCAGCGCATTTATAGAGTAGGGAGATAGATGAAGAGGAATGAAAGGATGCCTCGAGAAATAGAAGTTACGGACGGTTATCACGATCCGTCGGGACGTCTTCAAGTCTTTTAATATTTTCACGTTGATAAGGGTCAACGCACGCGGGCGATTCTGAAATTTCCTTATGTTTGACGGTTGTAGGCGACGTGACGAAAGTTAATTCATTGGTGATAACTCAGCCGAATCTTCAAAATTGTTGGATGTTGCGGATGAGTCGGCACGTGATCAGTAATTATTTGGCTTCGTCGTAATTTATCCACGTTGCCTGTGACTTATATACGTTGCTCCCGCAACGACTTTGGGAGAGAACTTCTCAGACTCACCCATGATAAGCTCTGAACTTTATCTTCTACGCTGCTCGTGGATGCATGACAGATCCCGGTGAAGTCAACGTCTCCGGAAAGGACTCTTCGGCAATGTTTTCTGCGGCAGAATCGTGGCATTCTCTCCCGAAAGATGTAGTCAGGTTGAACTCATATTCTCGGATTGTCGTCGAAAGATAAATATGGTATAGGTCTCCTGTTTGGTGATACGTCTTCCAAGCAACGTCCGGTACGGTCATAGCAGGCTGCAGGTTTTAATAATTTTCAGCAGCAAGGGTGAACTTGTTTCGTGGAGCGGACCTTTAGTATATATGCATAATTTTATCATGTAGACAGCTTGAGCTTAATTCCAATCTTCAGCCGTGGAGGGATTCCTTGAAGAGAGATGTTCTCTTTGATTGAAGTAGTCTTCATAGTTCTCATAAATGCATGTAATTGAAGGAGTATTCTTCTCTGCTACTTCAAAGGCTTCCTCATATTGCTTCCATAACGACTTGGAGATTCTTCATGGTAAGTATCACAAGTAGATGCATGATATATTCATGTAACAAAAGGTTTGTCTTGGATAAAATAAGAGATAGTTGCCTATATTAGATCTCTCCTAAAATTCTAATTAGAGGTGGTATTCAAGGTGAAAGGAATTGGAATAACAAAGATGTTCCTATTTTCTTTTCTTTTGAGATCATTTATTCACACAAGGTACCTATGATATGGTGGATGTGGTTTGGAAAATTAGGAACCTATATCAAAGGTAAAAGGGTGGTTGACTTGGTCTTTTCAAAGAGTTCTAAGTATCTAAGGATAAAAGTTAATTTCTTTTGACCAAGTCAATCTTTAGATCAGTTTATAAATGGGAGAGGAGGGAAAGTAATCCCCATTGGATCTTTACTCTCTTTTAAAGATTTAGAGAGGTCTTTTTCACTCACTTCATGGATAGTGAGTTTCTCAAACTTTTGGATGAGGAAAAGAATGGCATGTTGTTGTAACTGAGGGTGGGTTCTCTTCCTTAATGTATACCTTGGTTCCATAGGAACCCTTGTGTTCTTGTCTTGGGGGAATTCTCCATCAGTAACCCTCCATGATAAATTATTAAATTTCTTGGTCAAGATCAATATGTTGTTTACTTGATATGAATGACTTCTAATCCTTGCATTTCTCCTTAAGTCGTATTGCCTTGGTGCTTCCTTGGATGTTTCTTTTGTTGTTGAGGTGTCCCCACCATACTTTTTTGGTGTCCCTCCATGCCATAGTGGATAGATGTCTTGTTATCATCCTGGGACTTCCTTTTTAGAATTGTATTTGCATGTCTCTTACCTTTGCCCCTCCTAGACATTGTCTTCTTCTCCTTTTGGTTTTAGAAACTAAGTGGACGTAGGGCTTTTCCTTAGGAAGCTTCTCTTATGTAGTTATCAGCATGTTTTATGACTGAGTTACTTCTTGTAATTCCTCTTTCAATGCCCCTTCACGCCATGATAGATACGTGCCTTTCTCATCCCAGCCATCCTACCACAATTGCATGTGTATGGTTCTTACCTTTGACCCTCGTAAACGATGTCTTCCTTTCCTTATTTGTCTTAGAAACTAAGAGGACATGGGTTTTTCATTAGGAAGCTTTTCCCTGGTTGGACCTTTAGAGTTTTCTTGCTAAGGTACTTCTTGCAATCCCTCTTCCAATATCCCTTCATGCCACAATGGATACATGTCCCTTTCTCATCATTGTCCTTCCTCTCCTCGTTGGTCTAAACGACTAGGATGGTGTTGAGCTTTTCCTTATGAAGCTTCTTCTTGATAGTAATCAACATGCTTAGCATCTTCAAAGTTTTCTCGATGAGGTACTTCTTGTAGTTCCTCTTCTAGAGCCCATTCATGCCAAATTGGATACATGCTGCTTTCTCATTGCCATCCTCCCTTACCAAAGTTTCATTTTCTTGTCTCTTACCTTGGCCCCTTTTAGAAGTTTTATTTATGTCCTTGTTGGTCTTAGCAATGGAGAGAACGTGAGGCTTTTCCTTATGAAGCTTCTTCTTTGTAGTGGTCACTCTGTTTAGCATCTTGGAGAGAGGTCTAAATTTTTCTAATGTTAAAAATAACATTGAACTGAGAGAAGGAGTCTGCAAGAGACTGATGGATAAGATCCATTCTCATTTTAAAATAGATTTTAACTTTAAGCAATGTCAATATCTCAATCCACTCTATCATCTAATAGTATATGAGCTTGTACAGAAGATGACTTAGTCATTTGATTCTAGAACAAGCTCTTTGATATCTCATATCTTTGAGTCCTACTATGTTTACCAAGTAGCTCCATCAAATGACATAACATGGCTCTTAGTTATATGTCCTCATGGTGTATTTCAACTCATTTCACATATAGGCTAGCATGTAATATTGAGTTTTCGGGGTATTATCCTTCCACGTTTGCCACTCATATTTCTCATCTTCAAACACATCCAATGCGAGCTCATTAGGGCCATCTCCCCGTAGGGCTAGGGTTGGGTGATCCTAGTCATAATCCTATTTTTGGCACACCATTTGGTCCAAATCTTAATTTGGTCTCAGTCTTGATCAACCTCGGTCACGATTCAGTTTGGTATTAATTTTGGTCTCTCTCGACCATGGATATGTGTACCTAAAAAGAGAAAAATATATCAACTTCTATTAAAAAAATTTCATAAAAGAAATAAATGATACTTTTTTATTTGAAATAAAGAAGAAGAAAGCACAATAGCATGAAAACTACTTTGCACCTTCACCAAATTCTTCTACATCACTATCCGCTTCATCCTTTCTAACCCCTTGATTTTAAGGTCATCACAATAGATATAGTTCTTGGAGATAATTTCCCCTTTTTGTATGTTAGAATCCCATGTCTTGAGGAAAAATGACGCTTTGATGGAGAGCTCAAAGCACAAACTAAGAGAAACCCCTTTTGCTAACATTGCAAGTCATGGATATTTCTCAGACCCAATCTTACACCACCATTGTAGATCATCAAGATGAGAATATTCAACTTGAGAGTCATGCAAATAATCAAATATTTTATCAGATATTAGTTTTTCTACTAAGATGTTTATGTTCTTCTTCCTTTTGCACTTCATCAATTCAACCATTATTTTCAAACAATTGTAGAAGTATTGGCTAATGGCTCACTTTGTGAGCAAGTACTCGATATTGGTGTGGCAGGCATAAATTGAAGCAAATGCTTCAAAGTCTTTATGATTTACTGTTGCTCATCAGCTGAAATACATTCAAATTTCAAAGATGGATGTAGCATTGTAGAAATAGAAAATGATTGACTTTCTTTTTACTTGTGGCCCGTATTTAGGTAACTTTGTTTTCATCGTAGTAAATGCTCCTTTGAGTGTCATTGATTACTCTATGCTCATTGGTCTTCCCATCACACCTTGAGAAGGATTACCTAAGATAACAATTGATGTACTCAACTCATTTAACAAAAGATAAAAAATAGAAGTAACATTAGGGTGATGTAATGGCCTTTGATTGAGAAAACATCTCAGTGACCTCTTGAAAATGTTCACAAAAATCCTCAAAATTTTTTCTATATCTACCAACGTCCATGGACCTTATGTGTTTGACCGTCTATATTTATATATCTTTACCCAATAACACTAATTGGTCAACCTTATTAGTTATCTATATCAACATATAGATTAATTAATTGAGGATCAATTTAACCCAATCAACTAGTCAAGTTACGATTCCCTTAGGTGCCAAACTACAAGTGCTTTATCAAATATAAAGTATCTAAGAACCCTCTTATAGCACCTTCACACCTTGGTTATTGTATACATATAATCCTTCATCCAATGTGAGACTTATGAATGACTTATGGTATGATCAATTGTCAAACCCTAATCAGTTGCTTAATAACTGATCTGTGAAGGAAAACATCGAGAATATCTTTACCAATATTTCCACTACATTTATTGAGGATTTAGCTATATCTCATTCCTTGAGTCAATCTACTCTAATATTGAGGGCGAGCGATCTTATACTTACCACACAATTACCTTCGAGGACTTTATGTTGTATCTAATCTATGACATTTTGGAGATCTCATGCCAATCTTTGAAGGTATCTCATCTAAGGACTTGTTAGTCATGTTAAAGTACGATCATCTATCTATAAGATGTCTTTGGTTTTTCAAATCAAAAGATCATGGAAATCACTTAGTCATTGTATATGCTCATGGAAATCATTACAAACATCACATAAGAAATAAAATAAATAAATTTTATTATAATAAAATTAAAAAAGATGTGAAAGTATGATTTAGCTTATAGGCTCACATGATATCTATCAATTTTTAGGGCTAATTATCACCATTCTACTAGGGGCAGAGCCTTATGGGTTGGTGCCATTCTTTGGGCCCTTAATCAACTAGGCCAACAATTAGGAGCCCAACGATTTAGTGCATAAGATAGGATCTAAAACATTCACTTCCTCTATCACAGGGGAGTCATTAATAAGTTGGCCCTTCAATGCTTATGCAAAAGAATAATTCTAAAATTACTTATGCTTATTTTCTTAAGACAAAAATAACAATAAATAAAATGTCAACTGAATGAGACATGAACAAGATTTGGGCGAAGTGTCATCAATGGCCATCAACCATCATCTTATTCCCACCCAAAAATCAAGTCCATGGGAATGACTAGATTGCGATGAGGCACCCATTACCCCTCAAGGACATTTGAAATAAATCAAACACACACAAAAAATTCTGAAAATCTATCGAGAAGCTCGAATACAAATTGATTGATTCAATTTGAGCGGAAGTGTACCAGAGTCGATATGAGAACGATTGGTCTACATGGATCAATGACTGTAGAACTTCTCCTTTATTAGATGAGAGTTTTGAGGGTCTCTAGACAATGATAATTCAAGGACCAAACACAAAAAGTTATAGGCCCCATAAGGAACTTGATGGTTGCAACAGCTTCCCATCAAAGAAGTTACAACAGCAGATGGTTTCTACATGATTAACCCCCATATGGTTTCTGTAACTCCCATTAATTTAAACATTATAGAATCAAACAAATATGAAGAAGATTACTAACCATTAATGAAAAATTGAGTACCTATATATAGCCCGATGCAAAGAAGACCAACTACGATCTTATCTAATCTTTCTATGACTAGAGATTGTTCCCCGGCTGATGGGTGGTCAAAGGTCCCCTTTGATGAAGATCGTGGGACCAAACCAAATAACTACAGACCCGAAGAGGAGATTGTGAGCTTGTTACCAACGAAGGGTTTCTGCGTGACTTGCAGAATGCCCATGGAGCCTCTTCTTCCCATTACCAACAGAATCACATAGTAGGGATATGATTTAAAAATTCTAGAAAGCATAATTTAGATCTATAAAGAAATCCATCATGTACCTGGTGCAGTGGTGCGGCCGGCCCTCTTATCTTCAGAGACGAGCCGTTTCCAACCCCTCGAGGGGGAGGAGGCGGGGAGCGACTAGGAAAGAGCCCTCTCGCCACCGATTCTTTCCCTCCCTCCGCCACATCGTCTCTCCGGCTAGAGCCCCTCGGTATTTATAGATGAGGGCGGGCTCGACCGATTTGGCAACTGGTGGTCCGCCCCTTTAATCGTTCTTCAAGTTGGTCCAACGTGAGCCGCTTGAATCGCGCAACGTGCACACGTCTCGCATTTTCAGGAGACTCGGCGAAGGAAGGAGGGTCGGGAGGGTGAAGAAATTGATTACCCGAACCGCCGCGGTGACTGGATGCTAACGGGCGTCAGCTTCGGGACGGATGCCGATTGGGAATTCTTCGCCGTAGTTAATTAACTCCGATAAATACGCCTACAAGGCCACTCAGAAAATAACGGCTAGCAAGCCGTTTGTTCCTTTTCTGCCGCGCTAATCGACTGATAAATTGTGTCCTTCTGTTTGTCACGGTACCTCTGCTTGTGAATTCGATGCGCATTCTACGGAGTTTCCGGGGTAACTATCGATGGCTCGGATTCTGCTTCACGTCCGCGTCTTCTATTCCCGTGAACTATCATTTCACGAGCAAATTCAGTTAGAACTGCCGGATTCTATTCGCCTTTCACTTTCTGATTCCATTTTCGATATCATTTGACGGGGTGAACTCTGGCTGAGATGTTTAAATCTGTTTGACTTGGATTACAGCCTGAGAGATATTCAGATTTGTAGAGATTGATGGGGGAGAAACGGTATAGAATTTGGGGAACCCTCCGGATAAGAAATTTGAGATGGGGAACAAGAGGAAGGAGATTAGAGATAGAGAGAGAGAGAGAGAGAGAGAGAGTGAGAGGAAAGAAAGAGCAGGAGAGAAGGGAAGCAGAGAGTCAAGTGGAAGAATTGAGGAAAGATTAAAACTCGTGTGTGTGTGTGTGTGAGAGAGAGAGAGAGAGAGAGAGAAAGAGAGAGAAATGTTTTCGGCATGAGCAGCAAAGCCAGCTGACGTTGCGGGAGCCGAGAAAGAAAGAAGAGTAGAAAAAGTCTGATGGGCATGAAATGGGAGAGCAGGTGGAAGAGAGATAATGGAGAAAACTGAAAAAGGAAAGAGAAACGGAGAAAATTGGATAAAGACTAGAGTCTAGAGAATAATTCTCCCTCTCGTTCTTTGTCATAATAATAAGCATAATTTTAATGGAAAGTTCTGTAGGAAGTATCTATCAAGAAATTAAAGAAAGTAGTAGAAAAAATTGATAGAGATATTAAAAGAATGATGGAGGAAGAAATATATCTCGCAAGATATGCCTACAATTTAATATCTAAGAAATGAAATTTATTTGGAATTTTATAAGTAGATAAAGCATCAATGTCATATGCTTTTAAAAAAATGAAGTTATACTTCTAGATTAAATTAAAAAATGAAAAATTTTGTGCCCATAGTAGTAGAGTATCAAGGCCATGAATTCATTATACTTTTTTCAGTATTCCATATTTGTGAGAATAAGATTTTCTTTCTCCTTTCCAAAATAATATCCTATATGCGACCATTCTAGTCATTTAAGACTCGTCTTCTTCATAAAGGGCCTTGAAATTCTTCATGCATTTTATGCTTCATGAATAACATGTTTTTAGTCAAATTTTATGCTTTAGTGAATGTCATTTCATCTTGTATCATGCTCATATGTCCTCAGTTGTATTTGCAATTAACTTGCACAATTTTGTTGTTACCACCGACCCATATATGCATGTAGCTAGGCATGTAATCATATAAAAAAGATGTTTGCATCGACTTCCTATGGTTCTAATGAGATGTCTTTGATTTCATCTTCCATTTTTTCCACCTTCCTATTTGCCTTAATCTCTTTATTTTTCTTCTCGAAGTCGTCCATGTGATTTTTCTACTTCCTTTTTGGGCATTTTTCTTCCTTAGATACACATGGATCATTTTTAATATTTGTGCAAAATAATCTAAATACATTTCACCTTAACATAGAAGGCTAAGGTATCACGAGGGAATTGTGATAGAGAATAAAAGAAAGAGATGCATTCAGATTTTTGGGGATATAAGAAAGATGGAAATGATAAGGGAGAATAGAGGAATGAGGAAAATGAAATATTTATTTGGAAGCAAAAAGAGATGTTATGCATTAAAATTAAAGAACAATGGTACCATATTATTATAGAAGAGAAAGAGAAAGTGCACTGTTGACAGAAATTCAATTTTAAATCGTTCTTGAAGTTTTAATTATAATGTATCTCGATCCTTGAGGCTAGTTTCAATGCATTACTAGTCCTCGAACAGTTATCACAAAGTCAAACGTCAGTAAAATACTTTATTTTTTCTGAAATCATTTAAAAGAAAAGCATCAATAGTATATGATTAGGAATCCAATCATTCTCAAAGCAAAAATTTTATACAATTATGTTACATTAGGGGGATCATCGCAATGTTTTTATCATTCATATGTTTGTTGAATTTAGTATAAATTTATTCAGAACTGCATATAAAAATTGAATTTCATGGGAGGTGCTGATCACATGTAAATTGAGCTGAAAACATTGGATGCCTTTAGAACCTTAGAACCTAGTCAAATTAATCTGAGCTTACTTTTTATGGTAATATAACTATTTGAGAATTTGGGCTTGTGTAGTATTGAAAATGGTATATTTCAAAATTATTTCTACTTTGTCGGGATGTTTGGTGTTTAGATATGCTGATTTTTTTATGATAAAAAAATTGGATGAGATATTTTTGATGAAATCTATATTTTCTATGCAAAAGTAAAACTCTTTTTTCCCTTCCTTCTTGCGGCTGATGTAAAGACTTAAATGCATTCACCCAAAGCTTGAAATTGATGAATGAAACCAAGTAGAGTGTCTAGACCATTCTTCCTTTTTTGTTGAGTGATATAGATAGATATTGAATGAGACACGAAAAAAAGTTTCCCCTGCACTCAAAAGGATTCCCTATTTCTCGATTTGTAGAATGGAAAGGTGATCTTGCTAGATATTAGCATCATGAGAGACATTGTAAGATCAACAAAGGTGAGCTGTCAGTTGTGACCAAGTGTCTAGGAATTGGAGAAGAAGATGCCACCGTCAACACCTTTTTATTTTTAGTATGCGATTTAGTTGGCTCTTTTATGGTTTTTGCATTTTTAGAATGCAATTTAGGAGTATCAAATATTTTTTTTATTCAGGCCTGTATGAATTATTTTTGCATTTTTAGCATTTTTGGGAGTGAGAAATTGCTTTTCACATTTTTTGTTTGCTAATATTATTATTCGCTTGATCAGCATCAGGTAATGTTGATGGGCATCAATTATTAGAAAACACAGATTGCAGTTTATGAGGAGGAGACTTGTCTGATCTAGATTTTGTTGAATTGAAATCAATTCTATCAAAATTGCATTTCAGTATATTTATAGTATCTATGTTATTTATTTGTACAATTCGGGTGCATATGAATTTAATTTTTAAAATGTATTTACATGTCTATGTATATATGTATGTATCTATGTATGCAAGTATGTATGCACTATATGTGCATGCATCCATGCGCATAGTTTAGTGTGAATATATATATATATATGCATGTATGTAATGTATTTATGTATATGGGAGGGCGTGCATGCATGCATGCAATTATGTATTTTACCATATTCTCTTATTTATGTGATACTGCTCCACGTGTACCCTGCCGCTACTGCGGTCACCACGCGCGTTTTTATCTGGCGAGGTGAGAGTGATGTTATCGCGAGAGAACCCAGACAAAAAAGGCGCCTGTACCCACCAAAATTATTCCTTCAACGAAAAATGCTGTCATTCCAGAAAAAGCACCGCCTTTGCTTCTTCATCATCCCGCCTAACAAAGTCAAGAAGAAGTACACACTCATCTCTTCGATGAAGATGTGATGCTTCCCTGATGCGGATGACCTTCGAAAGGGTGCTTCATGGTGGAAGAAGATGGGGACTTGGAGTGTAGTCTCCGTGATATCTGGATCCTGGGTGGTGGAAATCACGTGAAACTGACGTCGGAGAAATCAAACGTCGTCAGCTCTGTCCACCCATGGCCACTGACAAGAAGCCCCCTTCTTTGCCATCATAAAGAGCCTTCGCCCTCCAAAAATCCCCTGGACGGTGTAAAAGACTAAAAGCCGAGCTGGGCCAAGGGTAAAGGGTAACCATCGGTATCTCTAACGGCATCTCTCAGCTGGCCAGCCACTAGCCAATGGTCGTCGGAGCTCGATTATCCTTATTTTTTTAGTCGAGAGAAAACACATTCACTTCTTTCTCTCCCTATCGTGGCGGCGGAATCGGTTGTTTGGGGTCGCCAGTTGCTGGGCGAAGATAGAGACCTGAGCCGGACCTTTCACCCCGACTAGCCATTGAATTATAATGAAATCCGACGTGGGAAGCCTGGGTTTGGTTCGAACCATCAATGTCGATTAATGCGCTGGTTCTAGACGTACGAAAGTCGTGTTGGAGCCGTCTCGCAGAAAATCTAATCAGTTTGCTTCTTTTCACTGGGCTGCAGTCCCGAAGCTCGATTTTTTATAAGAACCCACGTTGCAGTAGATTCGACTTATGCAGAAAGAGTTGACTAGGGCTGGCAAAACTCAATACTTTCTCTGGTCTGAGCCGCATGCTGGGCCCTCCGGCCGGTGGTGAATCCGCGGGTGAGGGGGGGTCACGCGCCGATTGATGACGGAGAGGCAGGAGCGGCGACAGCTTCAGAGAAAGGGGAATGATCGCTGTCGTCCAATCATCATTTACGCCCCGGCAGGCACGAGCTTTTCCTTGCCCTTCATGGAGATCGCTCCGGATAACAAGTCTTAGTGCTGATTTGACTCCTCGCAGCTCCGCATCAGATGCCCACCTCCCTCCGACTTGCATCCAGCTCCAAAACAGTAGAGATTTTGAGAGAGGGACTGTCTCCGTCCGTGCCTACTCTTTCTCTCTCTAAGTCTATGTTCCTCTCTTTCAAAGTTGAAAGACCGGGTCGGGAACTGTCGAAGATTCTTGAACGTCTCAAACTTCGGGAAATCTATATTAATGCTCTCTCTTTCTTGAGTGCCCTTTGCGGCAGCCGAATGATTCAGTTTCTGCCTCCCAGTATAGACAGACGCAGAGCTCGATTTTCTTCTACCGACATTAATCTCCTCAACTTTTCCGGAATAAAAATAAAACTCCTGCGATTTTGTCGTGGAAACTAACTGATACAGGACTGAGTCGCGAGAAGGCTGGTCTAGACCGGCCTGAACACCGCCAGAAATTCCGCGAGAGTTTGATTTCTTCTCGGAGCTGTTCCAGAGCGAGTTGGAGTTTTTTTAGAGAGAAAGAGAGAGGACCAGGCGGAAAGTGTCCTCAGAGAGGAGAGTTACAGTTGGCTTGAGTGAGCTGTTTAAGAATTAAGAGTAAAGAAACGGTGGAGAAAGAGAGGTGATGGGTTGATAAAGAGGAAGGGAAGAGAAGGGCACGGCTGTTCAACGCAGCCGATAAAGGAGGGGTCATCTTCTCCCCCCGTCACATGTTCTGACGTTTATGAAGTAAAACTTGTGGGGTTTCCGCTGGATCTGGAAACCGCAGCCATGTCTCTCTCTCTCTCTCCTAACTGTTTCTCTCTCATCCGGGTTTTAGGCCCGGAAAAATCGTCTCCGGCTTTGCTTTGAGCCTTTGATTAAGTCCGTATCAAAGCTGATTTGGGATTTCTCTCTTTCTCTCTCCTGGTGTGTCCATCGTTGGCGGGCTGAGGAATGCTTGTCACCTACTCTCGGCTAGCTTTTTACGCCCTCTTCTCCCTCCGACTCTCCCGTGCATCACTTCCCCAAAGCCCCACACCCTTCCTTCTATTTCTGGCCTCTGCCCTACTCCTATTTGAGAAGGATAGAGAGAGAAACACAGAGACAAAAGGGGAAGAGCGAAGAGAACAAGCCTTCTCCGGCGATGGAGAAGCACACTTGCAAGCTCTGCTTCCGGCGTTTCTCCAACGGTAGAGCCCTTGGCGGCCATATGCGCTCTCACGTCTGCGCGAAGCTGCAACCTCAGCCTCCTCCATCTCTTTCTCTCTCCGCGTCGTTCTCAGAAGAAGTAGCCGAAGTTGCAGAGCGAGAAAGTCCAGCTTCGATGGAAGAGAACGCACAGTTCGTCAACTACGGACTCCGCGAGAACCCAAGGAAAAGCTTCCGCTTGGTGGATCCGGAGTTCTCCTCGATTTTTCCTCCGGTTGATCCTTCCATCATTCTTCAAGACCGAGAGAGCGAGACGGAGTCTTCAAAGCCGCCGTCCGTGTGTCGTCGGTCAAAGCGCCGTCGCCGATCTCCGGTACCGCCGCTGGAGCCTTATTTCGACCCGGAGCCCGTCAGCTCCGTCTCAAATACTACCCCCGAAGAAGACGTTGCTCGGTGCCTCATGATGCTCTCGCGAGATTCATGGACCAATGATTCTTCCCCGGAGAAGAAGCCCAAGAACTTCAACCGTCTAACAGATGATCTTTCCGAGGAGGAGCTCACCACCATGGCTAAGTCTCGCAGAAGAACGAAGTACAGATGTGGCACGTGCAGGAAAGTCTTTCGTTCTTATCAAGCTCTAGGGGGGCACAGAGCCAGCCACAAGAACCTCAGGACGTGCGTTCCGCCGACACAAAATGAAGAAGAAGAAGAAGAGTACGAAGATGCGGAGAGAGGGGTCGAGAATCAGATCCAGGAAGTTGATTCCGAGCTCAACTTCGCGTCGTCAACGGGAGAAAGGAAGATCCACGAGTGCCCAGTTTGTTTCAGAGTCTTCGGTTCCGGTCAGGCGCTCGGTGGGCACAAGAGATCGCATCTCGTTAATTCCCCGGTTAAAGCTGCGACCAAGAAAATAACGACAAAGGTGGCTTCTTCTCTACCTCTCGTTCACAGAGAGAGCTTCATTGACCTTAATCTTCCGCCGCCGGATGAGGAAGGTGAGTTGTCGGCGGTTTTCGATTCCGAGCAGTAGATTTTAAGCTCTTGAAGTTCAAGGTTTTGAGCTTGAGACTTCTGGGAAACGATGGGCATGCGTTTGGAATTGACCAAAAAGGTTGGCTCTTGAATGCCCTCTTCACCTACTTGCTGTCAGTAAATTCTCTCGCATACTCTTCTTCATTTGAACCCGTCTGGGCTTCTTTTAGTTTTAGTGAATGAATGAATCTCTGTTTCTGCTTTGGATTTCCTCTCTCCGGAGCTGCCGCCGGCGGTGGCTGTGTCGAGTAGAGCGCAAGACGCTGCTCGCAGGGGCTGAACAGTGCTCCCTGGAATTTATTATAAGCGGCATCGTCTGTGTGATCTATTCGTGTAGCTGCCCACCTTCCTCTCACCTGTAGCGAAGGAAGTTTCTTTCTGACGCCCTGATTGCTCGGCTTCCCTCACCCCATTTGTTTCCACGCAGTTATTCTTATCTCTCTTGGAATCTAGCGCGGCCCCTCCTTTCAGATCTCAGATATGTTCGGAAGATGAAGCATACAGTGTTTGTTGGCAAATCCCTATCTGGGTCTCCTCATTAGAGAAAAGGAGTAATCTTTTAGCACGGGATGACGGCAAATCCCATGCACGGAAAAAAACCCACTTCGATCGTAGAAAATAGCTACCTTACGATCTTTGGGTGTAGAGGGAGGAGCGCATTTCTATGAAAGATTTTCCTCAGAAACAGTTATTTAAGAGAAAGCTCGAATTTTTATACGACGAGATTGGGGATCCGGGCTCCCGGCGAATTACCCTTCATACGCGGTCGGACGGATTTGGGAAAGGAGAGGTCGCCAGACGATCCCAGCGAGGATTCTCAACGAGGGAAGCGTGACGGGGACTGCTCTTCATCGGTCCATTTCTTTTTCTTTACTCGGACGCCTGGTCAACTGGCCCGCAAGCCAAAATCCGCCGCGAGTGGGGCCCAACCGGCATCCTCATGGATTAAATTCCTCTGAATTATCTCATAAAATATTCGCCCTTTTCATTCGTAGCCTCTTCACTTAAATTTTTCAGCGTGAAGGTTCGACGACCTAAATTTCGTTGAAAAATACGTAATTCACAGTGCTTCGCCGGGTTACCCTCACGGGTCGGAAAATGTAGAGTTTCTGGTGTAACGTATCTGCTGCATGCCCGGACGAACGCATTTGGCGGCATGATCGAGGTGTTTGGCGTTTCTTCTGGCGAGTTTGCGGGAGGACTTAGCTTGCACGTACAAGCTAAGTCCGGTATTACATCATCACTCTGAATAGTTCTGTCATCGATCATTTGTGCTCGACAATGGCCATCTTGTTCGTGCTGCTCTCACATCTCCTTTATGATTTGTTGACTGGGCGTAACTCTCCGTCTCTCTCTCTAACTCTCCCTTGGGAAACTGTTGGACGGGAGTTCGATCGAGCTTGGCGGTTCTTCCGGATGTCTACCGTTCACTGTTACCTTCTCGTTTCCCTAGATCGTTTCATTTCTCTGTCTGTCTATCTGTCGGTGTCTCCTCTTTCTCTCTCTATCAAGCTAGTGGGGTTCCAAAGGGAGGCAGCACTGAGTAGCCCCGTTCTTTTAAGTGGAGCTCGTACACGGCGAAGACCGGACTATTTCTCAGCTGGCCACATGAATGATGGAGACGTGCACTTGGCCTCCTCCGTTGCATGTTGGACATAGTGGCAGCTCACAGTTCCTTGTTTTAGACCATGGTGTCTTGTCCTAGTTGCTTTTCCTCATCATAATCATAATCATCGGCATCATCATCATCATCATCATCATCATCATCATCATCATCATTATCATCATCATCATCATCATTATCTTCTTCTTGTTACGTGGATTAATCAACTCCTCGACGATTTATCAAACGCCATAAAACGACACAACTCGTTGAAAATGACAGTTCTACACTTTTTAGAGCTCCATGAAAAATGTTGGAGTTTTTAATCTTCAAGTCTCTGAACTAGGAACTACATTTAGAACTACGGGAAGCGGGGAAGAAACCGTATCCCCCCTTCTTTCTCTCGCTCTCTCTCGCTCTCGCTCAACGACTCCCACATCAGTTCCACGGTTGATTCACTCTCTAGAAGTCCTTTCGATGGCTACACCGAGCGACGAGCAAAACTCGCAGTTGAAGATAACTATCCCCGAAATCCGTTGACGTTGATAAGCAAAAGATAAGTCGAGAACCAAGCACGGGTTCCGTATGCTTCACGGCGCCACCTCATTTCAGTTTTCCCTTCTCCATCCCAAATTAATGAGATTGGCTCCGTAACGCCGTTTTCCTGCCGCACGTCGCCTTTTTTCTTCAGAACCCTACTCTTTAGCAATTCATCGTGATCTTGACAATCACCGTCATCACCATCACGGTCTATACCTCATACACTACTTTCTTCTTCATCTTCTTCATCTTCTTCATCTTATTCTTCTTTAGAAACCAGTAATTATAGCCTCTCCGACGCCCAATAAGATCTAGGTTCCTGTCGCTGAACTAGAGCTAACCTTCTCTCTCTAGACCCATCATTTCCTGTGAGCCAGTTGACCTTTCCGGGAACGTCGCGCTCAACAGCGTCATCCCGTGAGTCCCAGCGGCATGAACATACACACATAACGCCAGTCATTGAAGCCAGAAATTAATGGAATAAATGAACCGGCGGCATCTGCGAAAGTGGGATAAGAATATCAAGAGGCAGGAAGACGTTGAAAGGAGAGGAGGTTGCTCTGGATCCTATCGCGACGTCCATTAAAGAATCGCGTGCGTCGTTAGAGCCTCATCGTTGGGAGATCTTCTGACTATCCGCTGGATGGTCCCCTACGTCTATCGCCTCCGTAGAATACGCGCACTTGAGAAATGTGATTCCATTGAAGATGGGTGGATGGATGACGACACCCTCAAATCCATTTGTTTCCACCTTCTCTCATTGCAAAAGGACAGAGAGGAGTTCTAGCCTAATCATGGCTATCTTTTTCCGATGGAAGAAGAAGATCTCCCTTCCCTCGCTAGAGCCCTAATTCTGCTCCATGGTGGAGGTCACCGCGAAGCCGATTGAGTTTATTTCTTTCTTCACTTTTCTAGGAAATATGTTCACATGTCATTGAATCTTTGGTACTTTCGATGAACAATTGTGCGGGGTATTTCAAATTGAGAAAGAATTTGATCTCAAGACTCGATATATCTTGTCTATTTCTGCGGGTCTGTATTGGAAAGATATCTACAGCGGTGACCTTTCCATCCGTCCTGACCCAAGAGTCAACGTGTCACCGGCATCCAATCTAGTCCAAGCAAGCATCTGCTTTTGAGTTTCCAATTTTCTATCTTCCAAAATCCTGACTGTAGAGAGAGAGAGATTGAGAGATTTGGCCGTTTTCCATTTTGATGCTTTCCCAACGTTCAACGCAGGGGACCCCCACGAAGAAAAATCATTCTAAGCATCCAAAAAAGGTTAAACGCAAGCCTCTAGAATCCACGTAGGCGGAGTTTCTGGGGGCCCATGCTAGTTAAGACTGGATGCCACGTCGGTTAAGGTCGTTGCTTTATCGAATTTTTAATTTGTTTTTTGCTTTTTTTTCACTTTCTGGTAAAACGTAGGCGAGCATCGAGAGTCTGGAGCATCAGATTATGAATCTCATCAGACAATCTTCGGAGGATCTTGATTTCTCGAATTGATCGAATTGCCGGAGCAAGATTCGTTGGTCAGAACTATGCTCAAGAAGGTCAAATTATGCTTCTATCTCTGAAATCGGTCATTCATCTGAGCCGAAATTCATACGCCTTTTTCTTCCACCTTTTTTTGACCGGCTTTCCCAAGTTTGAATCCATTCAGAAGCTTTTATTGCTGCATTCATAGGATTTGATTGGACGTATACACGTTTAATGAAATAAATGAAGAAAAAAATCTTGTTCATTCATCGGATGGGTCCAGCCAGTGTCTCCCATTAACAAAGCTCTTCGCGATAAATTGCTTTGCAGTTTGCTCGTCCAGATCCTTGGCCCACAAAGTCCCCTTTAACCGCCTCTGAACCCGGCCCATAACATTTGTACACGCCGAAAAACGCAGTCCTGCCCAAGCTCGAATCAAAACCCCGATAAAATCTAAATGAAGAAGGAAAGTAGAACTTGCCTGTTCTTTGCCTCCGTGTGATCCCAATCATCCCACCCTCCCGGCGCGACCACGTCATCAAAATGGGTGTAGGCATAAACAATTCTCGAGTACTGGCCCATAGCCCGACCGACGTACACCGGCCCGGTGCCCGTCACCGTGCACCCCACGAACGCGAAGCCCGTCTTCTCACACGGGCTTCTTCGGTCTTGCGCCGCGATCGACCCAAATCTCCTCGCTATGGAGTGCAGCTCACAACCCTGGTCGATGATATCCAAAACACTGTTTCTATGTAGCTACTTGCCCGAATAAACAACGAAATCATTAAAAAAATTCACTTTTACCTTATACATGGACCGCCCGTTTCCGAATATAAAATCGATGGAACCTTCGATGTAGCATTCCTTGAAATAATGTCTTCCCGAATCATCACAGAGAGTATCCTGCGCCCCATGAAAGCCGCATCCCAGAAAGTAGGCCTTATCCCCGGATATCCTGAACGCCGCCGCTTGCCACCCTTCCATCCCCGGTAAAGGCGCCGGCGCTGTGTTCTGCTCGGCCAATGATATTTTTTAGAGAGAGGAGAGAGAGATTAATGGGTTCTTCCTGTTTACCTTGAAGCTTATGTTCCTCGCTCTAAAGTAGCTAGCAAAGACTGTGACAGAGGCCGTGTGGTAGGTCCTCAGCTGCTGCCCGTCTGGCCCACGGTCACTCGCTCTATCGTGCCACTGAATCACCGTGTTCTTTCTCCCTCCGCCTTGGAAAGTAATGTAGGGTTTCCCAACAGGAACGACTACTTTCTCTCTGCAAGAATTGGAGAGAGAAAATACTTAGAAATGGAAGTAGTGAGGAGCTTCCCGACACGAACGACTACTTTCTCTCTTTAAGAGTCAGAGAGAGAGAAAATACTCAAATATGCAGTGAACAATGACTTCCCAACAGGAACGACGACTTTCTCTCGGTAAGAGATGGGCTGAGAAAGAAATTACTCAGCCGAGAGATAATGAAGGATTTCACAACAGGATCGATTACTCTCTCTCGGTAAGAGTTAGAGGGAGAGAAAATTACTTAAACGTGAAGTACGAGTTAGAGAGAGGAAGAGCGAGAGTACGTGTAAATGCCGGGGACTATGTTGATGATGACTCTTTGCTTGTTGTTCTCGGGTACGGAGTTGACGGCCTCTTGGACGGAGGTGAAGTCCGCGGCGGCGCCGCCGTCAACTGTGATTTCCCGCCGTCCGGTGGGACCGACCCACTTCCGGTGGCGGCGCACCGCGGCGGTATTCTCGCAGCTGTTTGCACGGGGAACGATCATGAAGATGACGAACAGAAGAACGAGTGCACCCATTGAAGGTCTCATCGTCTAAGCCTCTTTCTCTCTCCTGTCTCAACTTGTTCACGCTGTGCTTTTAAACTGTCAGAGAGAAAGTGCACCCAGTCACGTGTGGACACTCGATGGGACATCTATGTTTTGTTGGCCACGAAATTCTTGGTTTCTCTCTCTATGTCGCGGCCGGAGAGGAAGGTACCGCCGCCGTAACGGTCGCCTGGCACTATGGAATCTGGACAAAAGTTCTTTTTGTGTACGTTGAGGTGGTGGGCGACGGGAGATGGGAATGCCAGTCCCCAACCGTTAGGCGGCGTCCCAGGGAATATTACCTCTCTACCCTTGGTCGATCCGGCAAATCTGCAACGGTAAGTTTTTTCCGACTTATATTTCTAGCTGCTTAATCGATAATTAATTTATTTAATATTAAATAAATAAACAAGGGTAAAATTGTAAATAGATGATGCGACATTTCGGGGGATTTCACATGGACTGCTGGGCTGGGCTACTAGACGGGCGGATGGTCTGTTAAAGAGCTGTCAGGCGCTGATTGGTTGCTTGTCGTGTGGGGATTATCTTTGACTCTGTTGACCCAATTCCGTAACGACCAATTTTCGTGGGTTTTGGGCCGTTATCGACAGAGGTAGGCCCGGCCTATTTGCTTTTTATCTAACAAATTCTTAGAGCGATTATTTTATTAATTTTTCTGAGATGATACGGCAATCTTTTTTTTCCTCTTCTTCGCTGCCGTTCGAGCGGAAATTGTTCTCAGCATCATCTGCACCAAACTCTCTTGTCGATGAAGGTTTTCTGTTGCCGAATGCTCTCCGTCGGAGAAAAAACCCTAGCTGGAGCACTGGATTCAGCTTGGGAGTGGATTTGGGGAATTCCAGGACCGGTCTCGCTCTGGGCAAGGGACTCACACCTCCTCGTCCTTTAATCGTGGGTAACAAAGAAATATTTTTTCACAGACACTCGATTATTCTCAAAGTTATATACGGACAGGTTCTGGAAATGCGCGGGCAGAAACTGGAGACGCGCATTATGGAGATTGCCGGGCGAGAAGTGTGAATTTTTCTCTTCCGTTTTTCGGTTTCGAACTTCTGGGTCCTATTTTTCTGGTCGATTTCTTTGAATCGTGGCTTCCAGGAGGTGGACGAATTAATCATCGGGCTTCCCAGATCGTTCGATGGAAAAGAGACGCCGCAGTCGAATAAAGTTCGTAGCTTTGCCGGGAGAATTGCTATACGCGCGGCCGAGAGGTATTTTCCCTTTTTCAGTTCGTGATTTCTATGTTTGAATTACTCACTGGAGTGCTGAATCTTCTTTTATATTTCTACCTATATAAAAGATATATTTTTGCTGCGTTATCCACCAACATACTTATACATTCCGCTCGAATATATTTGATTGTCTCAGTGGCTGGAGAGTTTTCCTGCAAGATGAACATGGGACATCACTGGAGGCTCTTGATTATATGATAGACTCGTAATTGCTTTTTGAATCATAAGCTTTCAGCTTTTTTCACCGATGGTCACGGCTTTTCTTTGTTGGATTTACAAATTTCAGGGGTGTTAAGAAATCTGCCCGCCAGAAAAAAGTTGACTCCTACGCTGCAGTGGTGTGAAGTTTTGTCCTTGCCCACAATTTATCCCCTTGCCTTTGAGATATTGATTTCATCCTTTTCGCTCAGATGGTGCTAGAGAGATATTTCTCGACTCAGGGCGATGGAGCTGAGCTCGTTCTTCCAAAAAAATTGGAGCTGCAAGGCAGGCTCAGGCTAAAACAGGGCGAATACCCAGAGGATGATTTTTGAACTTGAAAGTGGAACATGATGCCCTTCTCTAGCAGTCTTTTTCTAATTTTGAAATGATTATGTAACAAAGACAATAGGAAAGTGATACGATCGTGCTACGGTATTGTCGATGAATCTGGTCCTCGATAATAAACGGGAAAGAAGAAAGAATTAGAAAAAAATTGAAGAAAAGAAGTTTGACCACCGTTACCAACCGCGGAAGAGCTCTCACATCTGCAGAAGAATCTCCCGGAACAGCTCTCGCTGCTACCCAAAATGGAAAATAAAACGCTGTAACATTATTCTCTATTTAATATTTTTAATATCTTTCCCAATTTACTTCTAGCTGAAGTTACAACTGAATCCTTTAACGAATTTTGTAACTCCGCCGGAAGTCTGTAGCTGTAATTGGCTTATCCATTAGATCCCCACCTGATCATTAATAATATTCAACAGCTCTAGAGGAATCTGCGAGGTTGTTGAAAACAAGTTCCAAACTCACAAATTTAAGATTAAAATCATGAATTAGATAGTATAGAGGTGAATAATGGTCAAATCCACGGAGAACTAAGGAATTTTTGAAAAATGTCTTAAACTTCGATCAAATCGGACAATGAATTGAGGTGATAAATTAACGATTTTGATATTTTTAGAAAGATAACTCGAAGATGAGTCCACAGAATAAAAAAATATTAAATTTGGATCAAGATTCTTGGAGAAATCAACAAGCAAAAATTAGGTAGAAAATCCCAATGCGAAGAGAGAGAAAACCAAAATTCAATCTAAAACTCGACTAATCTACGATTTAAAATTAAAATATAATGTTATAGAAAGAAAAATTAAGAGGAAAACACGAATTCTAACCCGAGATAGCGCTCGAATGAATCAAATTGATCGTCGGATCAAAGGCTTTTCATTTCGTGAATTCTTAGACGATCATCGGCATTCAAGAATCAATTTCTCCCTATTCTCTCCATGAAATCCTACTTTCAAACACTCCTTGAACGCGGTAATTAGTCTAGACGCGAAGGGAAGCAAGAGATTCAAGGATTGAGATGTCTAAATAGCTTGATTTCTCAAAACACCCTTGAATAGTATACATCGTCGAAGACCATGTTAATTTACAAGCAAAATTGGGTGTGACCGTTGGACTTAGCTCTTCATCTTCAATCAATGGCTTGGATGAAACGCTTTGGATGTGAATCGTTGCCATTAAGTCGCATCTGTTCGATCAAAGATGGAGCGTCTAGATTTTGCCACGTTGCGTGATCGCGTCCGTCTGATCGGGAATCGACGTCTGAGATGTTGTCATGCGTCCATTGAAGTCCATCGGGCGTATTTAATCTCAGCTATTATAAATCTTCAGATCAATGGCTGAGATTAAAACATTTTAAAATGAATCTTCGCCCAATCATATTTCACCGCATACCCCTTCACTTAAGTGAAGATTGACGATCGCGATTTAATTGCGCGATCACATGCTCCACATTTTGCCACGTCACTTGCACACACACATTATCCCTCACGATGAAAATTAAAAGGAATGAGTGAGTATATAAGAGGTGAGTGATTAATGAGATAGCAAAAATCTTGAAAAGGGTGATTATTCTCATTAATCATACACATGCGCATACACACACAGGCGTGCACATGCACACATTGTGTGCCACGTGGCGTTCTCATATGCCGTCATGTGGCGCCACATTTTTGCTCGTGCCACGTCAGCTGCCATGCCAACATGCGATAAAAAAATATAATTTTTATTCAGTTTAATTCAAAATAAATCGAATTAAGTTCATTAATAATCAGAAAAATTCTAGAAAAATCCCTAAAAATAGAAAATTCATATCTATCAAAATACAACTCCAAATTAATCTAAATTTGTTTTATTGGATCAAAAATTAAATTATTTATTATTCTAAAAAGTCAAATTATTTAAATAAAAATAGAATAAAATTTATTTAAAAATTACTCTCATTTCTCTTAGAAAATAAAACTTAGAAAAATAAATGAGTGTATAAAAGCCAAACTTATAATCTCAAATCTAGATGAGAATAATCTAATCTTTCAAATTTTTCTCTTAATTATCCATGATTATCCTTAAATTAGTGCATTTTGAAATTAATTGATATGCCTTTGATCTGGCGATAATTGGATCATTTCGAGCGCGACTTCGGATTCGATTACGTACTTTCATCCTAATCTTTCTTCGTGTGGCATTAAATTTTAATTTTAAATCTTAGTTTAGATTAATTTTAGATGTAATTTAGATTTTCTCTCTCCTTGTGATCGATTTTCTATCTAATTTTTGCTCCTTGATTTCTCCGCGAGTCTTGATCCAAATCGAGTGAATTTTGATTCCGTGGATTCATCTTGGAGTTCTCTTTCTAAATCTACTAAAATACCTAATTTCTCACCTCAATACATCTTCTAAATTGATCAAATTTCAAAGACACTTTATAAAAATTATCTTATTTCTTTGTGGATTCTACCCTTATTCACCACTGTACTCTTTAGTTAGTAATTATAAATTTAAAGAGGTGAGTTGAGAACTTATTTTGACACGAGTGTGTGTATGTTAAATAACTGCACGAAATCCTCTCGTCAAATGGCGCCGTTGCCGGGAATTAAGGCATATATTTTTAAAGAAATTTAGTCAATTTTGACTCGATCAACTTGGATTTTTTGGTTTCTTTTTTGAAATTAACTCACATTGATCCTACATTGAGCAATCCAAAGAAAAAATACATCTTCAAGATACTCGATTTGACAAGATTAGGTGATTCCTCCCTTCTCTGCGGATTACGGATGATCACGTCTTCATACTCGAATAGAGAAGTCGTAAATCTCACGGATAGTGACGCTCAACTATGATTGTTTATCATTATTGAATAAATTTTATAAATATCTCTAATATATTCATATACACTTATGATCCACCCTTCCATTAGATGACAATCCACTTGAAGAGCGAGGAATAACCCTTTACACATAAATCTTTTTGAATGCTGTTGACAACCACCATCCTCTTCTACGTCTTCTTCGACCATAGAACCTATAGAAATGGCCTAGAACAACAAGGGAAATTTTAGGAGATGCCTAAGTGACTACGCTAGGTCCGTCCTCTAGAGACCTGTCACTGGTATTCATGGACCACTTAATAGAAATGCAAATTTAGGATAGATTTGCATGTGATGAGTATGTTACACATCTTCCATGGTAAAGCTTCCGAGGATCCCTATAGACATGTAGACGAGTTTAGTCAAGTGTGTGAAATTAATCCAATTCATAATGTGCCGGCAGACGTGATGAAAACGGAAGATTGGTTTTTAAATTATTTACCCTTAGAGATAGAGCTAAATATTGGTTTTTAAAGTTAGGGAAAGAATTCACCACTTGGATCGAGATGGAGGAAGAATTTATTAGGAATTACTATTCTCTAGGAAAAACCACCTCCGTTAGAAATGCTATCCATGAATTTATCCAAGGCTCGAGAAAAACATTTCATGAAGCCTGGGAGAGACTTAGAGACCTCACTAGGGAGTGTCCTCACCGTGGAGTGTCCAATCCCGAACTTACATAGATATTTAATGATGGGTTACACCCGCAAGATAGATATCTTTTAGATGCAACAAGCGGCGGCACTTTCATCAGAAAATTTGAAGACGACGCGATGTAATTGATCGAGACGATGGCAAAAAATAGCCATCACAAAGTGGAAAAAAACTATTTGGAAGAGGTGCTTGATGAATCGAGACTGCAAGTCATTGAAAACATACAATCAAGAGTCAAAACTAATACCAAACTCACCAATTTTATCAAATAATCACGAATTAAGGAGTATAGTGATGAATAAGGGTCGAATTAACAAAGAATTCAGGTAATTTTGAGGGATCTTTTGAAATTTTGTCAAATCAAATGATGAAATGTGGATACAAATTTAGGATTTTGATATTCTTGGAAAGAAGACTTGAAGACGAATCCACGGAATAAAAAATCACCGTATTTGGATCAAGATTCATGGAGAAATCATCAAATGAACAAGAGAGAAATGTTCAAAAAATAAAATCACAAAAACCGAAATTAAAATTGAAACTGACTCAAATTACGATTCAAAATTAAAATCTTAAGTTATATGAAGGAAGATTCAAGGCTTTCTATTCCGAATTCGAAAACACGATCGTTGACGTTCAAGCGTCGATTTTTTCCTATTATCTTAACAAAATCTCACCTTCAAGCACTCCGTGGATGCGTAAATGAGTTTAGAAGCAATTGGAAGCAAGAGATTCAAGGGATTTTGTGTCTAAATAGTTCGATTACTCAAATTGCCCTGAAATGATTTATAATGTCGAAGAGCATCTCAATTTATCGGGCGAATTAGACGAAACCGTCCAATCGGGCATTTAATCTTCGATCAACGGCTCTAATGAAACACACGATTACAAATTGTTAAGATTAAGTCGTGACCGTTGGATCTTCGATGGACCAAAAAGATGATGCCACGTCGCGCGCCTTATAAGTAACACATTGAATCGCTGCCGTTTGATCTCGATCGGATACTCCAAATGCTTTTTGTCTGTTTTAATCTTTGATAAGCGTAAAAATGCGGTCGTTGAATGCGTGATTTTACGTATCAAAAAAAATTTATACTCAACTCTTCGAAACTGATTTTTAAATTAGAACAGTGGCAAGTCGAGGTCGAATCCACAGGGAGGAGGGTTAAGAGATTGAAATCAGAAGCTTATTTTTGGTATTTTTAGATTTAGAAACCGAAAATGATCAATGAAAGGAAGAAAATGTGTGTGGAGATGAAATGAATCGAAACAAGTGCTTCCAAACTCTTTTCAGAGATTGAAAACCCTTGATCGATGGTGGAAAAGTATTTTTAGGGTTTTTAAATGAGAAAATGGTGATAAACAGATGACGAAATTAGAAGAAATGGATAGAAACCGATCCTAATCTAAAGATTCGTGATGAAAATACGATCTAGTGATGCTCCCTAATCAAAACATACCTTCGAGATCCGTATATTTCGCCCGGATTTGGCGTCTTGCATCCAACACGAAGAATGAATAGAAAAGGGAAGAAACTCACTGAGAATGAAGTTCAACACATGAACAATGATCTATCGTCGCTTTCTTTCCTTCTGGCTAGCCAATACTAGAAGCAAACAACAAAAACATTGATAACCCTAATTTTCTTGTCTGTGAGCCTAAATCGACCCCAGGAGATTCGTGGAGCTTGAAATGACGATCATGCCCACGAAAATTTCAGCTCCTAACTTCACCAGGATCGTCAGATATCGCGATTTTAACTTGGAGCATTTTGGGCCGTTGATCTGCCCTTCTCTCTCCTCAGATCGCGCCGGTCAACCCTCTCAACTTCAGTATCGCGCCCCCGCCCGGTCAAACTTCGCTAAAAGACAAGAAAAACTAAAAACAGACTATTAGTCTCTCTCTTCTCTCCTCACTCCTCTCTCCCCGCTCATCTCTCCTCTCTCCTCCCCTCTCCCTTCTCTCGTCTCTGTCTCTTGTCTCTTGATCGCGAAGAATACGGGCACAAAGAGGTCTCCTCCGCGCGATGGTTGAGGGAGAGAAATGAGCAGCGAGAAGCGAGAAAGGTGGAGGAGAGAAGAAGATGAAGAAAGCACGGGAGAAAGAGGAGAGGTGGAAGAAAGAGAGAAGAGAAGAAGTGGAGAGGAAGAGAGGGAGAGAGGCGAGAGAGAGAAGGAGACGGAGAGAGAGTGGAAGAGGAGGAAAGGTGGGGAAGAAAGAGAGAGAGGAAGAAGAGAGACAACGAAGTTCTCCTCACGGTTACCTCGCGACGGAAGTAATTTCCGTCGCGAGGAGACGCGAGGAGAGAGAAAAAAGAGAGGGGAAAGAGAAAGACGGCGCGCGCATGAGAGAGAAAGGGAGAAGAAGCGGGAGGCTTTTCCTCCCGCCTCTCCTCGCGACGGAAATTCCGTCGCGAGAGAGAGAACGAGGGGAAGAGAGAGAGAGAGCGAGGGGGAAGCGAGAATTTCTCGCGACGGAAACAACTTCCGTCGCGAGAAGAGGGAAAGCGAGAAGGAAATTTCCGTCGCGACGGAAGTTTCCGAAAAGAGAGGAGGAAAAGAGGGAGAAGAGGAAGAAGAGAAAGACTGGAGGACGAGGAAGAGAGTGCGCGCGCGCGCGAGAGAGAGAGAGAGAGAGAGAGACACACACACACACACACAGAGGAAGAGGGAGAGAAAGAGAGAGAATGGGAGAGGAATTTTCCTCCCGCCTCTCCTCGCGACGGAATTTCCGTCGCGAGAGAGAGAGCGAGGGGAAGAGAAATGGAGGAAGAGGGAGAGAAGAGAGAGAAATGCGAAAAATAAATAACGAGAGAGAAAGAGAAAGAAAGAAGAAGAGAGAGAGAGATTAAGAGAGAGAGAGGGAAGATTAAGAGAGAGAGAATTTCTAAATGTTCTTGATAAATGTATTTTAAATGAATTTTTATAAATACACTTCATAAATGCATTTTAAATAGGAATTTCATTTAATAATAAAAGAAAACTATATTCTTGATAAATCCATATCACTAAATGCTCATAAAATGCTACTAATTTATGAAAAATCAAGAATATCCTTTAAAACATAGAAACTATCAATTTCATCAATTTAACTCATGATAACATGCATTTATGATTATATTTTAATGAAAAGATGCACTAAATGCATGATATTAATGCATGAAATTGCATGTTATCAATCTTAGCCGTTATAACTCCTCAGATCAACGCCTGAGATTAAATCATTTTAAAACGATTCACCGACGAATGACATTGCGCCACGTAGCCCCGCCTTTAAGTGATGATCAACGGTCACGATTAAATACGCGATTGGACGCTCTAAATTGCACCTCGTCACCTACGCACATATAAAATTGATTAAATAAATCGATTTTAAATTTAGAAAAATTCAAAAAATCCCAAAAAATTCATGAAAAATTCAGAAAAATTCAGAAAAAATCCAAAATCGTTCCTTAAAAATTTAGAAAAATTCATATCTTTCAAAATATAACTCCAAATTAATCCAAGTTTGTTTCATTGAATCATAGATTGAATTATCTATCATTCTAAAAAGTCAATTTAATAAATAACAAGAGAATAAATTTCTATTAAAAAATGCACTCATTTCTTTTAAATTTTAAAACTTAGAAAAAAATATAAGAGTGTATATAAATTGACTTCTCTTATTATTTAACCTTAAAAATTAATTATAATCTCAAGAAAAGATGGGTTATGAAAATAATTATCCTTAATTCATCATAATTAACCCTAAATTAATGCATTTTGAGATTATAATGACTTTTTTAGAGAATGATAGATAAGCACTAAAAAATATGACAACATGCATTAGAGTGGAATGATTTATGCATTAATTTGCATGAATAATCATGTATTTTCATGTTTAATTAGCATATTATCACACCCCCCAAGTTAAATGATTGGTAGTCTCTTAGCAATTTACTATATTATCCCTAGAAGGTCTTTTCATCATTTGATCCTACTGCTAAAGAGGTGAAGCGTATGAATATATAATTATATTTTCCTCATAGTGTAGGCCATAATGATCTAGATTCCATCTGGTCGTTGAATATTAGGGTAGTGCTCATCGGCGAATGCTCGAGTCTAATTCTCAATTGTGATCAAGGTGACCATATCTAAGGTTTGATGCTATGAGGATGAAAAGATACTCACTCTCTCATGAGCAGATGTATTTCCTTACCCTCTTCATAGATACATCACTCCTTCCCTAAAAACTGGAGGCTACTTAGTGTATTATAATTCCCCTCAACTTGTCTTCCTCCTATAAAGAAAGCAATTGCAAAGGGATTCCTATCTTTGGGATGCAACGTGGTTAAAAGTAAATATGTAGATAAACAAAGTAGATTTTTAAAAACAAAGGAAGTACCACTTATGATAATTATACTCCCAAATGAGGTGGATGGTGATGAATAGGGTAGATGGTAGAGATGATAGTGGAGGTTGTAGAGATAATGGTGGAAGAAGATATTTCCCAACTTATTTTCCTTCTTTTCACTTCTTATTTCTCCCTTCCTTTGATTTTTCTCCTTTTTTTTGAATTTCAGAAGAATTTAAATGAAATAAGGATATGGAGGAGTTTTTTGGTTTTTGAAGAGAGTATGGAACAAATGTGAAGTGTAGTGTGAAGGGATACTACGTACATGTGAGGGAAATATAGAAGAAATGTGATGGATGCGTGAATCACTTGGGAGTGTTATTATCATGAGAGAATTTTTTAAAAAAATGGTGTAACTACTTGATTGCTTTGGAAGAGATTAAACTAGATGCCTAACAAGGAAAGACAGGTGCCTCAAAAAATTATGGAGCATCACACTCTTTTAAAGGGAAAGTTCAGAAGCGAGGAATTCTCACACTAAGCAAGTTTGGCTGATGTCAGGTAGGGGATAGGAATTTGACTAACTTCTCTAAAACACTCTCCATTTCAATCCCATAGAATTTTAACCTCTGATTACTCTTTTTTCCTCAATGCCTGTTAGATACCTAACGAGACGAGACCGCGAGGTCGTCGATTTCACACGGTCTCGTGTCAAAAATAATACCGAACTTACCAATTTTGAATAATTAACTCGAATTGAGTGGCATAATGGTAAATAAGGGTCGAATTCACAGGGAATTAAGGTATTTTCAAGATATCTTTTGGAAATTGATCAAATTGGACGATGAATTTAGGTGAGAAATTAGTGAAAATGATAGATTTAGAAATATAACTCAAAGATCTATCCACGGAATCAAAAATCACTCCATTTGGATTAGTAATCACGGAGAAATCAAAGAGTGAAGTGGGACAAACTTTTCAGAATCGCGAAGAACATAAACTGAAATTAAAGGCTAAATTAAACTAAATTAAGATCCTAAACTAAAAATTGATGATACATGCCGATAGATGAGAAGGAAAATAAGTTTTCTAACCTGAGATAACGATCGAATCGATCCAATTGATTGCCGGATCGACGACTATTCATTCCACAAATTCAAACGTGAACATCGGTGTTCAAGAGACAAATTCTCCATGATCGATCGACGAAATCTCACTTTTAATCACTCCGTGGATGCGAAATCGAGTCTAGAAGAGATTAGAAGTGAGAGATTCAAGGAAAGATGCGTGTAGATAGGTCGATTAAGTGAAATCCTCCAAGAATGTCTTACAAAGATCGAAGAACGCCTTATTTTATAGGCGAATTGGGCGTAATCATCCGATTGATGCGTTTAATCCGCATCAACGGTCCGGATTAAACGCATCAAATCGAATTGTTACGAATATATCGTGGCCGTCAAATCGCAGATGGACGCTCCAGATGCATCCTCGCGATGTGTGTTATAAAACACAGTAAACGGCACCCGTTGGATCGCGATCCGACGATCGCAATGCGTTTCGGCGCATTAAATCAAGGCCGTTATAACTCCGTCTTAAATGACACGTGCGTGATCAAAGACCGGTGGTCCACGCGTCCACGCGATCGACGCGCGGATTTCCAAGGCGCCGCCGATCCAACGCTCCTCCGTCAGCCACGTCGCCTGAAATGAAAATAACTGTCTGGGACTTAGTCCCACACGGAAAAAATTAAAGACAACTATCGAGTATATAAGCTGCGATGGAATGAGGGGTTAATAAATTCTCTCCCGATAATTGGGAGAATATATGTACTATAACCCCACTATATCTATAAGTAAATATAAATATCACGCCACGTCATATCGCCGTGTAGGCGTCGCGTGGCTCCACGTGGCCCTGAGTGCCACGTCGCATCCATGTGGGACCGGCGCGAAAATAAACCCCTTTTTGTCTTTTATTAAATCATTTTAATCATTTAAAAATCAAAATTAATTCAGAAAAAATCCGAAAAAAAATCCCTAAAAATTGTAAAAATCATAACTTTCAAAATACAACTCCAAATTAATCCAAATTTCTTTCATTTGATCTGAAATTTAATTATATATCATTCTAAAAAGTCGAATTATTTAAATAACAAGAGATTTAATTCTTATTTCAAAAATACATTCATTTCTTTAAGATTTTAACTTTTGAAAATTAAATGAATGTTCATAAAAATGATTTCTCTTATTATTTAACTTTAAAAACCACTTATAATCTCAAGTAAAGATAGGTTATAAAATCTTTAATCTTTAATTCATCATAATTAACCCTAAATTAACTCTTTTTGAGATTATAACAGAAAATTGCATGGAATGATAGAAATGCACTCAAAGTATGATAACATGCACATAAATGGAATGTTTTATGCCTTATTTTGCATTAATAATCATGTTTTATCATGTTAAGATTGCATGTTATCAATACCTAACCCCTAAGAAGTCAACCACTAAATATCATCCCATGGTTTCTATAGATCGCTTAGCTTTATTACTCAAAATGTAATCATATGGGCTATAAGACCCTCACTTCTACATCTCTAGTAGGTCGGAACTCTAAATCTCAAGACTTATAAGTTGGGGTAGAGTGGGTCAAATTTAGAAAATAGTAGTTTTTTAGAATGTAGAATTTTAAATTTTTTGAACAAATGGTCTTAGTCTTCACCCCCCAACTAGAACTTTTCATTGCCCTCAATGAAATCGTCATGGTCATGAAAAAGATAGCGATAAATACTGACCATGGTATGAAAAAGATACAAAAAATATGGTGAGAAGACAAAGGTTAGAAAAACTCATTGATGCATTGATGCTTGTTCACGGGATTTCTTGCGCGTGCGTCGTTTCCATAATTCTTCTTCAACATCTAAAAATTGAAAACAAAGAAAACTAAAATGTGAGATAATCTTGGGGTGCCTCCCAAGAGCACTAAGTTGAACGTCTTCAGCCAGATGAAACTCTACTAAAACCTATGACTACTAATGGGGTGAGGGTGATACTGTTGTCACATCCTCATGTACCTCGAGAAGATGACGCTTTATTGTGTCAGCTAGTGCAGGTGGTTTTGATGTCAGGTACGGCTTGAGACAATGGCCGTTTACCTTGAATTGTCGGCCGGATTTGATGTCGGAGATGAGCACGGATCTGTTGTCAAACAACTCTAGAACCATCCCATCGAGAGCGTAGTTTCCCAAGAAAGAGCTTAAGGCGAGAATTTTAGAGCAAGACCTTGTGGTTGACTTGAAAGGATTGTCTTCTGCTATGTCGATCGTGAAAGGCCTTTGTCTTCTCCTTGTAGATCGCTGTGTTCTCGTATGCGTCGTGCCTTAGCTCTTGCAACTCGTGGAGCTGGAGAAGTCGTTGTTTCCCTGCGTCGTCCAGAGATAGGTTGAGATTTTTGATAGCCCAATAGGCTCAATGCTCGAGCTCAACCGGAAGGTGACATGCTTTCTCGTAGATGAGCCGGAAAGGAGACATCCCGAAGGGTGTCTTGTAAGTTGTCCAGTATGCCCATAGTGTGTCAGGAAGCTTGTGCGCCCAATCCTTCCGATCTGGTCGAATAATTTTCTTTAAAATGTTTTGACTTCTCTATTACTAAACTCTAACTGCCCATTTGCTTGGGGGTGGTATGGTGTGGTGACGCGATAGTGTACTTTGTACTTCTTTAATAATGTGCGGAAGTGTGCATTATTGAAGTGTAAGCCTTCGTCGCAGATGATGGCCCTCGGAAAACTGTATCGGGCGAAGATGCATCTCGTGACAAATATGAGTATCTCCCGATGATTGTTTATCCTAGTGGGGATCGCTTCGAACCATTTGGACACATAATCCATCGCTACCAAGATATACTCTTTCACGTCTGAAGGTGGGAAAGGTTATGTAAAATATATCCCCCATAGATCAAAGATTTCTACTTCAAGGATCGGCCTCATTGACATCTCATTTCGCTTGGAGATGTTTATTGCCGCTTGACATTGTAGGCATTCCATATATAAACAATGGGCGTCCTTGAAGATGTTGGGCCAGTAGAAGCCGCTCAGCAAGATTTTGTCTGCGGTCTTGCGTGCCGTGAAATATCCTCCTCACGTTGATGAGTGACACATTACTAATATGTCTCCTTGCTCCTCTTCTAGGATGCATCGCTTGATGATCTGATCATATTGGCACCCATCGTATGAGTCGTGGTTTGGTCTCCTTCTTAAAGAGCAAGTATTTTAGGGCCGCATGATCAGTGTAGATAATGATCTTGCTCCCCAATATGAATTTCTAGAACTTCTCTAGTGCGTCGACCATCGCCACAAGCTCTTTCTCTGTAGTTGTGTAGTTTATTTGAGCTTCGTCAAAGGTCTTACTTGTAGACCATATGGTTGTTGGCTTCTTCTCCTGTCGTTGCCCCAAGACCGCTCCCACTGCATAGTCCGAAGCGTCGAACATGATCTCAAAAGGTAAGTCCCAATTAGGACTTTGAAGAATTGGTGCCTTGATTAGTGCTTGCTTCAGCATCATGAATGTGTGTTTCCCTTTTTCGTCAATGATGAAGTCTTTGTCCTTGCAAAGAAGGGTGGCGAGTGGCTTGGAGACTTTTGCAAAGTCTTGTATGAATCTTTGGTAGAAGCCGACGTGCCCGAGAAAGCTCCGTAAGTCATGTATGGTAGTAGGGAGAGGAAAGTTTTGGATGACCTCTATCTTGGCCTTATCCACTTCTAGTCCTTTGCCTGAGATGATATGTTCAAGTACTACTCCCTCTCGTACCATAAAATTGGATTTCTCCCAGCTTAGCACCATTCATTTCTTGACATAGACCTCGAGGATCTTAGTCAGGTGAGCTAGATAGCTGCCAAAGTTGTTTCCAAAGACGGATAAATCATCCATGAAAACTTCTAAGCTGTTGCCAAAAAAATCGGAGAAGATTGCAATCATGCATCGTTGAAATGTCGGGGGGGGGGGGTGTGTTACACATTCCAAATGTCTGAAGGCGAACGTGCCAAAAGGATATGTGAACGTCGTCTTCTCTTGATCGTCGGGATGGATTGCAATCTGGTTGTAGCCCGAATATCCATCCAGGAAGCAAAAGTAACTTGATCGTGCCAGTCGGTCCAGGATTTGGTCGATGAATGGTAGAAGGAAGTGGTGGTCCTTCATTGCTAAGTTCAGCTTTCGATAGTCGATGTAGAGTCTCCATTTCATCGGAAGGCGTGTTTGGATATCCTCGCCTTTTTCATTCATCATGATCGTTATTCCAGCTTTCTTTGGAACAATGTGCACCGGACTCACTCATTGGATATTGGGTAGATAATTTCTGCATTTCGCCATTTAAGATTTTCTTCTTTCATGGCCTCCCATACCTTCGGGTTGAGTCTTCTCTAGGCCTCCTTGACAGGTCTTGACTCCTCTTCTAGGAAGATGCGATGAGTGCAGAGTGAGGGGTCAATCCCTTTAGGTCTGTCAGGGTCCAACCTATTGCATCTTCATTCCGTCTTAATACTTCCATTAATTGTTCCTCCTACTTTATATCTAGCTGGGATGAAATAATCACAAGTTTTGCTTTCTCTTCATCAAGGAAGGCATACTTGAGTGTAGATGAGAGAGTCTTGAGCTCCAAGGTAGGCTCATCCAATGGAAGTTCTTCAAATTTTTTTGGATATATAACGGCTGCGATTAAGACGTGGCCGTTGGATCTTCGATGGACCGCCAAGACGATGCCATGTCGCGCGCGTTATAAGTAACACATTGAATTGCTACTATTTTTAGATGGCTGAATGTGATGAAAATATGACTAACTCCTATTATGCATCATTTCTTACATTTTGATTGTATTATGAGACTAACCCCATTTGATTTCTTCGAAGTCACATGGTTGAATTCTCAAATTTTTATGAGTTATGTGGATGCAAGGAATTAGGTGAAGTTCAATAGGAGCATGGATGCAAAACTATCAAGAAGGAGAAGAATAAAATGAGTACTCCATCTTTTTAGGAGGTTAGTAAAACCTTTCCACCTTTTAGGAGGATGTTCAAGTCTTTCCACCTTTTTAGGAGGTTGGTCAAGCCATTCCACCTTTTGGGGAGTTTTGTCAAGCCATTCCACCTTTTTAGGAGGTTAGTTAAGCCATTCCACATTTTTAGGAGGTTAGTGATAACATGCAATTTGTACATGAATTTACATGATTATTAATGCAATTTAGAGCATTAAATATTCTATTTGTATGCATGTTATCATACTTTAAGTACATTTCTATCATTTTATGTAATTTCATGTTATGATCTAAAAATATATCATTTTATGGATAATTATGCATAATTAAACAATGTAATTCTGATCTTATTTATATTTAAGATCATAATTATATTTTCATGATTAAATGATAAGAGAAAAGATTTTTCATTTACACTCATGTATTTTTCTAAATTTATTTTATAAGATCCATGAGTATATTTCTTAAATTAAAATTTATTCTCTTGTTATTTTAATACTTTGACTTTTTATAATTATAGATAATTTAATTTTTGATCCAAAAAAAAATTAAAATTAATTTTGAGTTGTATTTTGAAAGTTATGAATTTTCCAATTTTTAGGAACTTTATGGAATTTTTCTGAATTTATTTAACTCTATTTTCAATTTTTAAATAACTAAAAATAAAATAAAAAGTGTTTTAAACCGCGTGCTGACGTTGAAGAGCGTTGCCACATGACGACGCGTGGACGCGTGGACTCGTGACATGTATACACGTGTTCGTGATGTGTGTGCGTGACATGTGCGTGTGACCTATGTGCGTGACACATGCACATGTGCGCGATACATTAATAAATGCGTTAGGGATTTAAGCTAACCCGTATATTTTTTCTAAATTATATATCAATTCAAATCCTATCTTTCAATCAATGGGACTATTTTTATTTCACTATGTTTCAGGTGACGTGGCGCACTGTGAGGCGTCTGATCGCGTGACTGAATCACGTGCGTAGTATGCCACTTACTCACAAGGGGTATGTGGCAACATCCTATTAGACGAGGATTCGATTAAATGACATTTAATCTCAGCTGTTCAGCTTGGAGTTATAACGGTCAAGATTGAATGCGCCCGATGGACACATGGACTCATCGCGATCATCCGATTAAGATCGAACGGATGAAATCAAGCGACACCTTCTCTTCACGCACGATGTGGTGGAATCTAGATGCTTCATCTCAGATCGGACGGACGCGAGTAAATGACGTCGATTCATGGAACGACGTTTAATCTCAGCTGTTGATAAGATCAAATCGACGCATCTGACAGTTACACCCAATTTCGCCTATAAATTGAGATGTTCTTCGCAACGGAAAACCATTCTTAGGTTTTCGAGCAAATCGAACTATCTAGACACCACAATCTGATAATCTTTTAATTGTCGCATCTTCTAGACTCATTTCCGCATCCAAGGAGTGCTTGAAATCATAAATTGATCGAGGGAATCGAAAGGAATCACTTCTTGAATGCCAAACTTTGTTTTCAAAATCGCGGAATGAAAAGCCTTGAATCTGGCAATTAATTGGATCATTTCGAGCGCGACTTTGGGTTAGATTGCGTGTTTTCATCCTAATCTTTCATCATTTAGCATTAGATTTACATTTTAAATCGTAGATTAAGTTTAATTTAATTTTAATTTCAGTTTTTATCAAATTTCGCCTTCAAATTTCTATCTCAATGTCAAATCTCGATTTCTCCGCGAATTCTAAACCAAATTTTGTGATTTTTGATTCCGTGGATTCGTATTGGAGTTATCTTTCTTAATGTACTAAATTCCCTAATTTTTCATGTGAATTCATCATCTGATTTGATCAAATTTCAAAGATATCTAAAAAATTTCCCTTATTTCTTCATAGATTCTACCATTATTCACCACTATACTCCTCAATTAGTGATGTAATCTTTTCATTGGTGAGTTTGGAACTTTTTTTGACACGAGATCGTGTGTATTCAACGACTGCACAAAAATGTTTTGTCAGTCAGTCAAGCGTTTTCACCTTTTTAAGAGGTTCATCAAACCTTGTTATATCTTTAGGAGGTGAGTAAAAAATTTATACCTCTTTTTGAGGTTAGTCAACCACCTTCTTAGGGGGAGTGAACCCATTCCACCTTTTTAGGAGACTAGTCACTCCATTTCTCTTAGAAGTCAATGATAGTCAAATTGATTCTTGAGAAGTCAAAGGTTGTCAAAGGCATTCTTGAAGGGTCAAAGAGATCAAACTTCTTCTAGTTTATTTATTATTAAGAAATTTCGATATTTCCTATTTTTAGGAAGGATTCGTATTTATAGGAGGAGAAAGAGGTAAGCCCACCTCCTTAGGATAAGTGGTAAGGTTACCATCTCTTAGACATTGGTCAACTCAGTCCTTAAGGAAGTGGTTATGGGGCCCATCTCCTTAAAAGGGGATCTCCCACCTATTTAGGAGGTGATTATGGTTGTGGCTTGTGGATTTAATCTCCATTATTCATTTGGTTGCACTCAAAAAGTACCAAATCTCTACCATTGATTCAAAGGAACCTCTCAATTTAACATATAAAAGAATCATCTTCTTCCTTGTTTGTTGTTTTTTGGTTCTCTCTTAGCATCAGGCTACCATAAGGAAAAGGAGAGGCTTAGGCCCAAGCTTGGCATTGTTTGGTATTCAAGTTTATTGTGGAGGCAAGATCAAGTGTAGGATCAAGATCATTATGAGTCTATCATCACCCGGTCAAGGACTGGCATAAATAATAGGGTTTGTGTGAGGATTTGGATATGATTTTCTCTTGTAATCCCTTCCATGGATAGTGTAGAACCTATTTCCCTTTTAATCTTTTAGATTTTTTCTCTTTCTTTAAACAATCTCTCATTATTACCGATTTCCTTATTACCCGATTATTTCCTTATTACCACATAGTGAGGAATTATAAATATTGTTGCATGAAATTGATTTAAAACAACGACTAAAATACCCCCAAATCTAATTGGTCACTCTATTACTTGAATATATTCTTGGCGACCAATACTCTTGGCCTCTTTAACATATGGGAAAAATTTGGGTCATCCAATCATTTTGGTCAAGATTGAAGGGCCGAGGAGTGTGCCACGTGCCATGTGGTTTCTTAAGAAGAAGCCACTAAAAGAATTGCGATTGTTGGATCCCAATCTAGTGCTCTATGGAGTGCCAAGTGTCTTGTGCTAATTGGTCGTAATTAGGCAACTATAGTGGCACTGACTTCAACAAGCATTCATGGACAAATGTTTATAAGATTAGATGTCCATGATTGGTGCCACCAATCAAGGCATCTAATGATACAGCTCATGTGCCTTTTTAGTCCCACAATGAAAATCATCATAAAGATTACCGATAGGGCCTCTTGAGGAGTGGATTACGCATAAATTATATAACTTTCTTATCTCCCTCTTAATAAGAACATGAAATGTAGTTATAAACACCCATGAATTGCTCTTATTTAAGCCTATTAAAGTCTTGAATGCACCATCTCCTCCATTATCTCTTGACTTGATGTTGTTGACTATTAATGCATCAAAAAGAGATTATTTTGCATGACTTTTGTTTTTCTTATTTTCAGGAACTATACAAAGAGGAATAGTAGCAAAACCCTCCAAAATAGAAGGCATAATAGGCTGTCCAAAGTAAGGGAAATGAAGTATACAAGAGGAAGGGCATCAAGATCCACCAAAATGGAGGTGTTTAAAGGGCTTAATGGGCTGTCCAAGACAAGCAATTGCAAGCCCAGTCAAACAATGTGAGCCCAGCCGAAGTGGAGATTCGGGAGGATAAATAGGGGGAAAAAGCTCTTTCAGGAGCCTCTTCTTCTTCCTTTGTTTTAGCTTCTTCCGAAAGCTTCTTCGTCTTTCTTTTTTGTTCTTTCTCTCTCCTAGGTTTAGATTTTCTCCCGCTGTGACTCCTCTCCCGACTGATTCTGAAAGATGTTTATGAAGTTTAATTTGAGTTCTTTCTCATTTTTCATCCTCACTATTTTTCTTGCAATCTCTGTCTACCTCCTCCCTAGCTTCTCGATAAGTTTCTTAAGCATTGTAGGACTCAACGTTCACCTTCTTCAGCGTTTTTAAGTTTCTTCAGCGTCAATTTATTTGTTCATTCTTCCTCTTCCCCCCTTTCGTGCTCCCTATCTCCCTCTAAACCATATTCTTCCTCTTTTTGATTCTTCTCTCATTTCCTATTATGCGAAATTTCTGTTCTTCCCTCATTTTCTTTTCTATTCTCCTAGCGTTCGCTCCCTCTCTCCTTCCCATTCTCTCTTTTCGTGTCTGGGTCACTGTCTCTTATTTGTGCTCTCCCAATCGGCGTTCACCTCATCGGCAACCCCATTGCTCTCTCGTTTTAGACTTATTTCTCTCTCAAACTTCCTAAATTCCGCTATCATGATTTTTTGCTCTATTAATCTTGCTCTCTGTCCCCCGATATCTTCTGCATTTTGATCTCTTTCTTCCTCTTTCTCCCTCTTTTTCCTCCTTTCTCTCTCTCGATCTCTCATTTTCTAATTCGCTCCTTCCTACTCTTCAGATTTTCCACACAATCTCTTCGGAACCTCTATTTTTCTGTGAACTTTCTATCTTTGGAACCTCTTGTTTTATTCTGCATTTCCCTTTCAACCTCTTCCTCTAATTCGATATCTCCCCCCTTCTATCTAAAATTTCCCGATTCCCCTCGCTTCGACCGGTGCTCTCCCTCTCTTCCGTCTCTCTCGCCACCGCACGTTCCCTCTCTCTAATTTCTTTCTCATAACTGCACGTCCCCTCTCTCTAATTTCTCTCGCATCCTCTCTCTCTCACATGCTCTCCTTCTCTCCATTTTCCGAAGTCGTCTTCATCCTCTCCCTTACAATCTCTCTCTGTTGACTTTTCAGTTCTTCTTGTTTTCTTCTACATTTTAGGATTCTTGCATCTATAGGTTTACTTAAATCATCTTCAATCCATTAAAATCCCTCCCTCTCATGGTCAACTAGAGAGCTGACCACCAAACCTACACCATGACTCTCATCTCAACTCCTATTATTGATATTGTCATGTCCTAGAATCCCTGTGGATCGACCTAGGAAGCTATACGCCTTTATTATCTCCATCCGCACTTAGTTTTCTTCAGTATAAATAGTAAATTTTTCGGGCTCGGATAAACAAGGACTCTGGGCTCAACATGTTCATATGGTGGATTTCGGTCCCCCCGATCATGATCTAAAGCACTTGATAACTTCAGAGCCTTCGGCCGGATTAGTGAAATCTAATGGCTGCGATTTCATTTCGCAATCGACGAATCATGGAGTGACATGCGGCTGGGTGTGGACACTCCGATGAAGATTGAACAACAAAAATATGGAGGAAGTGGGCCCGCATCAAGGGATCGTGGTCCACTTATCGCGCGCTATGTGGCGTCATCGTGGTCATCCAAGTTCCTTAACCGAAGTGGATGGTCTAGATATCAAGCAATTAATTCTTCTATAAATAGATGTTTTCTCTTAGGGAAATGTAACTCTTGATTAAACATAAAATTAAGAGTTTTTGAAGGAAAATCTTGAGTTCTCCATGATTTTCTTGCATTCTAGATTCAATCACGCATTGATTGAGGTAATTTAGTCACAAATCATTGAGAGAAAAGGTTTGGAAATCGCCCCTTGAACGCCGAAATCACGACGAAGAAGAAATCACAGAAATTCTCAGCAATCAAAGTAATTTGAGGCTCAATCTTCGCGTCAATTGGGTTAGTAGTGTAATTTCTTCATAATCCTTGCAATTTAGATAGTTTAGATTAGATTTAGAAAGGTAATTAGAGTCTAGGAATCAGAAATTTGTCATCTTGCCCAAGTTTCATTGCAGATTTTTGATGAGTTCCAAACAAGGATTTCTCCCTAATCTTAAGTCCAATTCAAATGAATTTGGTTTTATTGGATTTCTTGTTCAATCAGGTTTCCGTGGATATTTGATTCGTAAATTTTCAACAAGAGTCTGACTCTTTGATTTGTCGTTTGACCAACTACTTTTTAAAATCAATTCGAATTTGGGCATTGACTTTCGAGGGCTATTGCTCCAAATATAAAAGGTGAAATTCAATAGTTTTGATGTCTTTGGAATCTGCTGATCCTAAGCTTTCTATTCGTTGGTGATTTTTTATATTTGGATATCTTTTGATTAGTCAATTTCAGGATTTTGACGGAAACCTTTATTTTTGTGATTTTCTCTTCATTGATTTTGGAAAAAATTATAGTAAATTTAATTATCTGTAAAAATCACAATTTTAATATCAAAATTTTCCCTTTTCTCTCTAGTTTTTTAAAATATAACTTTTTAATATTTTCTCACATTTTTCTTGTCTTATTTTATAGAAAGTCAAAGTCTGGTCAAAGCCAATGCTTTGAGCTTGACTTTTGACTTTTCTTCTCGAAATTTTTTTTGGCACTCTTAAAATATCTTATCTGATATATTAGTACTATTTCCATTGATAATATATCATTTTAATTTCTTAAAAACTCGAATTAGACTTAAGTTTTACTTGGTCAACCCTTTGGTAAAAGTCAACCGTGCTCTCTATGGTTCGACCCGATCTGATCGCTGTACTTGATTTTTGATTTTAAAATCAGCGTGAGTTCTGAATTATAAATTTCTGTTTGACCAACGATCGTGTGTTTCAACGACCGCACTAAATCGTTACGTTAAAAAACTAATGGCATGTTATTAAGAAGGTCATTGCATACAAATGAAAATCAAAGATTTTTGGTGGAGGAATTGGATGACATCAATGTGAGCAATGATACGAATGCAACGAGATAGGGCTGATGATATTAAGATATCCAAATCTCGTTTTGATGATGAGAATAGTAGAGATGAGAAGTAAAAATGATTTTTGAAAGGGTTATGATCAGAGAATGATCTAAAAATAGTGACATAAAATACTCTATTCTAATTTTCATCGAAACGCAATCGAGACACACTCTAGCAATTTTGTCTACAAATTATCATTTTTCACGAGTTCTTCCTCTTTGCATGCTTTGGGTTTGATGCAAGATACCAAGTTGAGGCAAAATGTACAAGCTCTCAAATGAGTGATCAAATGGATGGATGCGTAGCGAGTGGAAAGGCAAAACTATCCATAGAATTTCAGCTAAGGGCTTTGGATCATTGGACTTCAAACCTTTAAAATGGAGAATTTTTAGATGGTGATCTTCATTCTCTCTCCTGGTCAATGTCGAATAAAGGGGTGATGCATAGAATCTAAGAATGTCACCTTGAAAACTTTAAAAAATGTAAAAGGTAAGATGAATTTTACTAAAGAGGATATTTTATACAATGATTCCACCATTGGCTCAAGAACTACAATAACCAATTTTGAGACATCACATCACCCTTGTTGGTGTCTGTATGATGACATTCAATTTTTTATTGTCATTTACGTAAAAGGACTATGGTGGCCAATAGGAGATTGCTATGTTGGTTGATGTCGCCGGCTTCTTTGGATTTTTGGCAGGTGATTGATAACATGCTAATTATATTTGATAATACATGATTATTGATGCATATTAAGGCATAAATGATTTCATTTCTATGCATGTAATCATATTTATGAGTATTTATCTATCATTCCATGAAAAAGTCATTATAATTTCAAAATACTTTAAATTAAGGGTTAAAAATGATGAATTAAAGATAAATAATTTTATAACCCATCTTTACTTGAGATTATAGGTGTTTTTAAAGTTAAATTAATGAGAGAAATAATTTTATAAACATTTATTTAAATTTTCTTAAGTTAAAATCATTAAGAAATAAATGTATTTTTGAAATGGAAATAAAACTCTCATTATCTATTAATTTTGACTTTTTAGAATGATAGATAATTTAATTTCGGATCAAATGAAAGAAGTTTGGATTAATTTGGAGTTATATTTTGAAAGTTATGAATTTTCTAATTTTTAGGGATTTTTTTAGAGTTTTCTGAATTTATTTTAGATTTTAAATCAATTAAAACAATACAAAAAGTAACAAAAAAGGGCTTATTTTTCAAGCGGGACCTACGTGGATGCAATGTGGCACGCAAGGCCAGGTGGCAGAGCCATGCGGACCCATGCAAGTGCCTGCGTGGCGAGGAGGTGAGACGTGTGTGCATATTTATATTTACTCGTAATATAGGGTTATAGTACATATAAGCATCCGTCAGTCGGATTTAAGCTAACGCTTAACTCCGTCAAACCTTTGAAACCCACTTCGATCTTCAATTTCGATGATCCCACTTCGATCTTCAATTTCTTCGCGAAATGAAAGTCAAATTCGATGATTTTTGATTCCGTGGAATCGTCTTGAAGTTCTCTTTCAGAATCTACCATTTTCCCCAATTTTTATCATCAATTCATCGTCCAATTTTATCAAAATTCAAAGAGATCATGACAAATTTCCCTAATTCCCTGTGGATTCGACCCTTCTTTACCATTATACCCTCAATTCGAGATACTTTCATGAAATTGGTAAGTTTGGACTTTGTTTTGACACGAGACCATGTGAAATTGATGACCTCGCGGTCTGGTCACATCAGTGATTAAAGAACATCACATTACTTGATGTCGATGACTCCTTTTAAAGTGTGGCAGTGAATAGGAACACACCACATCACTTCCAAAAAGTGAGGAACAATGATACTAATTAAATGGTTGTAATTTCTGTATGTGGAAAAATTTGTGTAAATGAACCCAAAGGGCTGTTAAAACTCAATTTTAAATAGAATTATTTATTTTATAGCTTTAAAAGTACTAGAAAAAATCAGAATATTATTAAGAAAATACTCATTTTAAATCATGATAAGATGCCTTTATGAGAATTTTCATGTAAAGAAATGCATTTGAATTTGAAATAGGTAAAATTTTTTTGACTTAATAAATTATTTTTCTTGATGATTTTAATGTTAGAAAATTCCTAAAATACTATAGAATTGTGAAAATACTTAGAATATCCTCATATAAATAAATAAATAAAATTAAATTATGATTACATGATTTTTTTGAAAATTTTAGAGTTAATAAGCATATAAAAAGCAAAGTAGTAATCCATTAATTTGCATGCTATCAACTAATATGTCTTTGAAATTTGAGGAGGCTCAAGAGAAAAGATTTCTTGATATGTTATGAGTGAATAAATAATTAATTCGATGAACCTTTAAATACCTACGTCCTTCACTATGCACACATTGAATCTTTTGAGGGAAGGTGTCATACCTATCATGGACTCTCAAAGGGGGCTAACCCAAAAGGTTTTGGATTTGGTCAAAGAGGGGATACTTAACTCAATTTTTGGCTGTGCCATTTATCCCATATTTGATAGTCCAGGGGTTTCCTAGATCTTGTTTGGCTTTTTTAGAGGTTGAAATGTGATTTTGAAATTTTTTCAAAACCTTTACCATCATTCTAGATAATAGACAAGGAGTTTGTCTTAGATAGAGAGAGACTACTAGGAATCCACATTGTGAACCTACTTTGTTAGAGGCACCAATTCCAAAAACTCTTAAATGAGAATTAAATCTTTGGTCATTTGTGATGCTTCCAATTATGCATTGTGTGAAATTTTGGAACAAAGAATTGATAATAAAGAAATGAGCATATGTTATGATAGAAAGGTGCTTGACAATGAATTGCTGAAATGCATGATTATGGAGAAAAGAGTTTCTGATATTACTCAATGCCTTTTAAATGTTTAGACCTAATCTTGGGAATTAAGGTCATTATCTATAATGATCGAGTGTGATTAAATGAATTCCTCTAAGACAGAGACTGAACCATGATTCATAGTAAGGTTTTTGCTTTTTCAATCATTTGATTTGGCAATAAGAGATAAGGAGAGCAGCAACAACACGGTGGTAGATCATCTTTCAAATCTCTAAATTGATGATAAAGGAGATTTGAGGGACACTTTTATGAATGAGAAATGCCTTGTCAATTTATGAAGAATCTTCTTTTGCATATCGTCAACTTCTTAGTTGTTGTATCTACCCTGAATATTGGACAAGTCATAGACAACTGAGATCCTTTATGGCATCGAGTATTAATTTTTGTCAGAAAAAAAATTACTCCTTTTAGGGTATGATTAAATTATTCAATAATGTGCCTTAAGAAGGAGCAAGAGGATTTTTAGTCTTTTATCAACTGCCTACATGTGGAATACACCTTTCGTTGCTAGGACGGTTGGTTCTAGGGATAAATTTCTACTTGCCACATTTTTCAAGTAAGTCCATCATTATTGTGAGGAGTGCCTGCTATGGTTTCAGTGTTCAAGACCTCATTGAATAAAAAAAATCTGATCAGCAAGGTACCAATCTGATCACATGGTCATCTTATGTGTCAAAGTGGGCAGAGAAAATCTGGTCATCTAAAGTGATTAGCTCACCTAAAGTCATGAACAAAAATCTCATAGTTTGATGGTATGGTTTATGTAAAGGAAATAATGAATGAGACATCATTGAACTTCATGATTCTCAATTTTGCATATTATTAAACCAATCTGCTTACATCATCATGTCATGAAACCCTTTTATCCCTAGAAAGTGAGAAAGTAAAAGTGAATGAAAGATAAGTCAAGAATATTTTGAAGAAGATGATTTGACCAAATGGTAAGATTGGGTAGCTTAGCTTAAGTCAGTGTGAGCCTATGGGGCTGCATATAAGCCTCTAATTGGATATATCTTCCTCAAGGCTTATGTTTAGGAAAATGTGACATCACCCCAGTTGAGCTTCAGCACAAAGCCTATCGGGAAATTAAAAAATCTTAACTTATCTTTGGATGACGCAAAAAGTAGAGCTTAAGCTTGAGTCATTTCAATATCCAAGGAATTAAGGTTTGAGCATGCAAAGATTTATGTAGCCAAGTGCAAGATCTTTCATCATAAGAATATTCAAATTAAAATTGTCAAGGTAAGATAAAATATTAGGCTCTATGAATCTTGTCCTAAACTCCGCCATCGGAAGATAGGCTCACAATGGCATAGTTCATAAGTGGTTATTGAATCCTTTGAAAATGAATCAACACTTAAATGTGACCTGAAATCTAGATAACAATTCAAGGTTAATGGCCATAGCCTCAAACCATTTCAAAAACTTGAGAACTTGGTAGCTTACCTGAAAGGTGAATACTTCTTAATGCTGTGCACCTTGATATACTGTAATCTCATTATTGATGTTGATAGTATGTCAACTTGATCTTTGCATTGAGATTTGACCACGTAATTGATCTGACAGATGGGTTGCCCAGGGGCATTGCATGTCCCATTGGCACCACAAAACTCAATTTTTTAACATTAAAAAATTGACCGTTCACCTTGAATCAGTCATATTGAGAGATGACATGGTAATTTACAAATTCTTGATTCACTCTCTACCTTTAACCGAGTAATGCCTTCCATAATTTGTATTGCTTGAAAGGGTGATTCATTTGACAAGTAATATAATAACCAGTGAAGAGACAGACTATGAATTCAACTTTCGGAAATACTTCGGATCATCTAAGTTTGGTCCTTCCCCGATGCAAATGATTCACTAAAGTTTCTAGGCTTTAATATTCTTAGTATATAGCTAGACCATGCGATCTATATCAAGATGAAAATCCACATTGAAGATGAAGAGGATAGAACGGTCTCATCAAATTCACCTTTGCTCTAATACCACGTCACCTATGGATGATTTACTCCTAATAAAGATTGCCACAAAATCTCAAAGGTCTGCCATCTTTCTTACAAATTTCCTGATAAAACATTTTTATTATCAGGAGACCGTTATCTCCCTACTGAGACGATCTTCTTCACCAATATTACTCTTCACGCTGTCTGTTGTTACCCATCTTAAATGCCTTCACGGTTCCCTTTTTTCTGGAAAAAACAATGGCTTCGGGCTGCGCAGTCCACCGGTTAAAACTCGAGATAAGAACGTACCAAACTTCTTGCTAACACCACTCGCCCTAGAAGTCAGAGTAGAGCCTCAATGACGTTTCTTTCTTTCCAATCAGGGCCACCCTGTCACCCATCATGTATTACTCACTTACAAAACTCAGCTTTCATCATCCGCCCGCCCATATCGCACGCAAGTCTTACTTAACGCAGAAGCAGCCCCACCAAGGCAATAAGGAACCGGAACGTCTATCAACGAAAAACGTGATAACTGCTTCGGAAGGAGATGGTGCCGCTGCACGTCGCGGCAGTGGCGAAGACCTTCATGCTTCTTGCTTCCGGCGGCCACGGGCACGTCAGTAAGCAGGTCCTGCTGGCGCTGATAATTCCTTTTGCGCTAAAGTTTCCTGTTCGCTGGTTCGCTCCTCGTGCGTTGGGAAGTATGACCGTTTCCTCGAGACTCTTCTTCTTCCGGCTTTCGAGGATTCTCCTCCATGGCGGCGCGGCAGGGCGATGGCGGAGGACCCTCAGGCTGATTGCCGGGAGCGCGAATACCAGAAGTGTGTGGACTGATACTGATGAGGATAGCCTGCGTGCTTTTTCTGTTGTCATCCTCTAAATGTTTCCGTCGTGTTTTCTTCGATGAATAATAATGGGTCGAATTTGCTTGTAAAATGAAAGAGAATAGGAGATTGTAGATTAGAGGGAGTTGATCCTTCATTACCTTGTAATATTTGGAAAGGACGACAAATGGACTTTATATGGAGAGCATATTCAGATCCTTTTTAAGACTGTAGAGCAGAAGTCAACGCCTCAAAGAATTGCCTAAGGATGGTATCACGGCTAGCTAATACTGGTGAGATCTTTCCAAAGTTGATTCCACAATAAGTGCACTAATATTTTTTTAGAGAATCTTGAGTTTCTTTGATAGTCTCTGATCTGGACTGAGAAATTGTCTCAGCGGCAAAGCTAATACTGGTGAGATCTTTCCAAAGTTGATTCCACAATAAGTGCAATAATATTTTTTTTTAGAGAATCTTGAGTTTCTTTGATCGTCTCTGATCTGGACTGAGAAATTGTCTCAGCCTCGGAAGAAAAATCTTTCCAGTATCTTTTCTGACCCTAATCTGTGTTAATATGAAGGTGAAGAAAGAGGACTGTTAATCGGACGAAGTCTTCTCCAATGAACCGACTATACTAAGAAGATTTCTACATTTTCTAAGTTGCACGCGTCATCTTCTTTAAGATGGGCCTAAAGTTTTCTGATCCATGGTATGTTCAACGATTGAATGCATTACAATTCTGTGCAGTTGATTGTTAGGTCAATAATTCATGACATTAAGGGAACATTTTAGGTTCGCCATGTTCATCATTCTAAGAATGACAGTGAGACAAAAGTCTATGAATACAGTTGACTTCTGGAGAAGAGCCGGAGATGAATTGAGGTTGCACAAGTGTTGAGGAACGTTATCCTTCGAGGCTCTTTTGGTGATCAGATCAAGGCTTCAAGATTCTCTAAACCTAGCTCTAGGGAACAGGGCGAACCTCAGAGGATGCTTCACTCATGAACCTGTTGAGAAGCCCCCTTTCAAAAATAGATGTACATGAATATTGGGCCTTTTTGGGCCAACCTGGTGGGCTCTCAGAAGTGGTTCTAACCGTTTCTAACCTGTGTCGTCGTGACAGGAAAATAAAATAAAAGACAATAAACGCAAACACCATTAAAAGAAATATAAACAGAAAGTAAGACTCCCATTCAGCTTTGAATGGTATGTCCTTTCAACGCTCCTCCCCAAGCTTTTGTATTCACATTACTTAGAGCTTGCTCACAACCTCTTCATAAAAGTGACTTTGAAAGATCTTTTGCAAAACATATCTTCCACCTGATGATAATATTAAACATAAGGGGCTAGATACCGTTTCCTCTTCCTGGTCCTCTGATGGCTTCATCAAATGGGCTCACAAAGGCTGGCTTTGAACAACCCATTTAAGTTCTTGAGAATAATCCCTTTTTGGAGAATCTTGCTCTTAAGGAAGTGCTTTCTTCCAAAATTTTAGAGAATATTCCCTTTGTTATCTTAGAAAACCTCCCTTTTCTGCTTTCTTCTTTGTTGGTTCTTGAAATTAAGAAAAACAAATTCATATAGAGGGATTATAATTTAATACACCTATCTTGTACAAAATACTAACTCAAGAGATGATGGGTGTACTAGAATGTAGAGCTAAATTAAGAGCAATTTATGATTGTTTATAACTACTTTTAATGCTTTTAGCATCCTCCTTAATGAAATATTGATCTATGTTCATATGTTTAATTCTTCCATTCTGTTTTGGGTTAGGGGAAACTATTAAATTTTGACCTATTACAAGGAAATAATTAAACGAGTAATGGAACTGAAATTTGTAAGTCTTCAAAGATCTTTTTAATCTTCACGATCTCTGCAATTCCTTTAGAAAAAAATCCCTTAGTTCTACTTCTACTTTTGATTGATGAACTCAATTTACTGATGTAATTATTCCTTGTCATGTATTGAGTTCATGCAACACATTTTTTCTATCTCCTCACTTACTATGGTGGTTAAGGTTGACCCTCAAGGAGCCCAGGTAATGGGATTAATGGACTAATCAAGGGGAAAAATACTTATAGGTAAATAAAGGAAGGAATGAGAATATTGATTTATAGATTTTTGGTACTTGTGATGGTGATTAATGAGAGTGACTAGATAGTTGTATTTATATCATTATAAATTTTATTTATGTCATAAATTGAATATGGATATCAGATTTAGGGTTTACTCAGAGAAGAAGAAAGAATAGAGATGAGAATGGAGAAGATTAGATTGATGATAGTGAGAGAAAATGAAGAGATATACACAGTAAAATAGATATATTAGTTTTAAACTTACATGGTAGGGGATTACAAGAGAGTTCTTTATTTGAACCTCAAAAATCATATTTTTGTGTTAGTCCTAGGCTGAGTGTTATTTGAACCTTAAAAGAATCATATATTAGTCTTCCAAAATCTTGAACCTTGATCTCCTTGATCTAGAATTTCCAGAACCTTGATCTAGAATCTCCTTTCCAGAACAACCTTGAACACCAAGAAACGTATAATATTGTGCCTACTGTTAGGAGAAAGAAAAAAAAAGCATCCAAAAAGCAAGAAAACCATAGGGAATTAGTTGAAAAGACTCTTATAGAGGTGGAAATTTTTTATCAACCTCCTAAAAAGTAGAAGATCCCATTTTATTCTTCTCTATCTTGATAATTTCCATCCATGCTCTTTTATCTTGGAACTAAATCAAATGGGATTAGTTTCATAATGAAAACACATAAAATGATGTATGTTAAGACTTCAAAGCTAAAATCATGTTTATATCATATTTAATCATTGATCTTTGGGTATTTTATGTTATTTTGATAGTTATTAATATCTGAAAATAAAATTTTTTGCATGGATGAAGCTATTAATTTATGTTTACCAATGACCTTGAAAAAATGAAATGAGCATAAGCTAATTTTTGACCGGTGGTCTAGAAGGGAACTCACAGTATCTCCCCTTTTTAAGTGGTAACCCATATCCTAGGGGCCCCTTGAAGTATCTAGGTACACTATGGATAGTAGGACAATGCATATATTGGCTTAATACATGAACAGAATACATAAATATCACCTCTTTTTGTGAAAAAAATTAATGCACCAATAAATCTTTGATAATCTTACATCATTACATTCTATGCTCTCACCCCTAGTAAACTTGTAATTCGTGTCATTAGGATTTGCTAGAAGTTAGAAAAACATGTAAATCCAGTTTCTTTAAGCAAAATTGATGATATACTTGCTTTGTGACAAAGAAATTCTAGATGATGAATCATCTATTTTTTATGCCAAGAAAACAATGTAAATTTCCACATCTTTTTATTATCAAATTCTGAGGATAATAAATCATCAAAATTAGAGATTTCATCAAAATTATGACATTTAATAATAATATTTTCAACATAAACAATAAAATTCAACACTCTCCTTTAATCAAGATGTTTATTCCTTTATTTTGATTATATGAAAATTTCTTCATTGACTTATGAATCGAGAGAACTATGCTAGAAGATAATTTTTATCCCACAGATTCTTCTTTTCAATTGATGTAAAACATTTTATGTACTTCTATTTTTTTATTCCTAAGTACAAGTCTCATAAATTTCCACTTTTCCTCGTTCATACAAATAGGCATTTTTGGAATCATATTGAAACCATTTCAACCATTTTTTTGCCCATCGAAGTAATAATTTAATAGTATTTAATTTGTCTAGATGTAAAAAGTCTCAAAATTTTTTTCCATGACGTTGAGCTCTTTTAAAGCCACCCTCATCTTATATCCTTTTGCTTCTCTGAGTGGGGGTTATATTTCTCATGACAAATCCAATTACACCCTATGATCTTCTGTTTTTGTAAATATTTAATTTACCAAGTTTGATATTTTTCTAGGGAAGTCAATTCACCTTAGATATCTTTTTTCCAATGACTCTCTTTGAAGCCTCTTTAAATTTTGAGATCTATTTCTCCAACAATGTTGGCTATAAATGCTTTATTTAGATGGTGATGACAAAATTATATGTTAAGTCCTTAGCCAAATAGAACTTAGAATGAACTCTAGTTCAATTGCTTCTTCTTTGAACTTCTTAAGATGTTTATTTGTTTTTCTCATCATTTACTCTTTCCTTTGGTGGCTTCTTGTACTTTGAGATATATTCTCTAGAGTGTCTATTACCAATTCAACTATTTGAGATATATCCTCTAGTGGAGAAGATTCACAGCTACCTCGGTGTTATTTCATTGCGTGGGCAATTTTTTTAGGTCAATATATTGACAGATTTTAGGTTGACTAAAGGTGCAAATTGGTGTTTTGTAGAAATATATTTCAGGGATTTTCTTGAGGTCTTATAAAGTCTAACTTTGGGGCTGTTGTTAAAAATTCCTCATTAGAAAATTTTCTCAAAGTGCTTCTAGGTTTGATTGATGATATCCTTCGAGATTGGTTAGAGAAGGTTAAGATCTGATCAAAGTATGAACTTAAGATGGGTTTTTGAGGCACATCATCAAGTAACTACTTTGATATTCAATAGCCATCTTCAAGGAATTCATTACATCATCCATTTTTCCTTCAGGCGTTTGAATATCATCATTCTAGGAATATTTGGAGGACCATAGAAGACATGATTTATATAGATTTTGAATATAGTTTAGGAATTCAAGGGTTAAGACTCCTAGAGTGAATGCCAGAAATATAAATTCAAAGTCAACATATCAAAGTCAAGAAACTCAAAAGGGAGATTCATCTCATTAAAGTTTTAATTTTAATTTTTAGGTTACTTGTATTTATCTGATTCAATGAAATTCTCTCTTTATTTTATTATGTGATTATTTAAAAAGTTTGGGAGATCTACGAATAGTTAGTGCTGCCCCTCACACATATCAACTTGGCTTTCAGAAAGGTGTAATTTCTGATGATGATGAGGGTGGACTTTTAGTGAGTCATTACTAAATTAAGGATGGGTCTAGGTAGTTGGTTGTTTAGTCAACTCTGATTGTCTATTCTCTACCTTGAGGTCATCAAAATTTCTTGAAATAAGTGTGTCATGGTCAAGAGGCTTGAGGATTTCTTAGAGCCAAGATGACATGAAGGGAGTAGGAAGTAGTGAGTGGAGCTATTGAAATCAACCTATGGTTGATAGGAAAAAGTGATGACGCGATGAGGATGTGAGAGGAGTGAAGCCTACTAACCCTATGCATTTTGTGTAGGTCTGATAGAAAGTTGTTTCACCACTTCGTAGTAAGGTGAGGAAGAAGGTGAGGAGTGATTCGAAGAGAATTGTGCCTGCTTGGGATTAGCAGAGAATTGAGATACTCTATCTTATAAGAAAATACATTATGAATGAATAATTTGAGAAATTTGAGCAAATAACCATGGAGTCAAATAAATAATATTAGTCAGTATTAGTGTACTAGGAACACAAATTCACCCTCTTCTTTCTTATTGAACCACTATAAGAAAGAGCTTGACAAATTTGTTAGGTTGGGGGTGTGGGGGGGTGGTTGATGAACCAAGAGATGACTAGTGAGATGAATCCATTGAAATCACATAAATACGTATCAAAAAAATTATCAAACTCACCAATTTAAAGTTTAAATCAAGAATCAATTAGTATAATCGTGAATAAGGGTCGGATCCATGGAAAATAGTGAATTTTTGAGGTAATCTTGAAATTTGATCAAATCAGATAAGAAATTGGGGTAAGAATTATGTACTTTTAGTAAATTAGGAAAGAAAACTCCAAGACAAACCCACATAGTCAAAAATCACTCGGCTTGGATTAGTTTTTGCAAAGAAATCAAGGAGCAAAAACTTAGAGAGAAAAATTGATCACGAAGAGAGAATTTAATAGAATGTCTAAAAATTAATCTAATCTAAGCTCAAAATGAAAATTGAAGGAAAACACATAATCTAACCTGAAATCGCGCTCGAAATGATCCAACTGATCTCCAGATCAAAGGGTTTTCATTCCACATTTTCGAAAATGATACTCGCCATTCAGGAGGTGAAATCTCCTTATTCTTTTGAGGAATCCTCACTATCAACCACTCCTTGGACACGTAAATAAGTCTAGAAGAGGAAGAAAGCGAGAGATTTAAAGATTGAGATGTCTAAACAGTTCACCTAGTGAAAACATCCAAGAATATATTTTTTGTCAAAGAGAGAAAGTATAAATAGAGTTGAAATTGGGCATGGCTAGTAGATCATCTCTTCATTTTTGAGAAACCGTTGTGATTAATGCGTAGGAGACTGACGAGTCATTTTTGTGCGTCGTTAAAACACAAAGACGATGGTCAAACAAAATTTATAAAACCGAACTCACAAAGACAAGATATAATAATCAAGTATTGGGTAAGTATCGGGTCGATCCACAGAGAGCAGGGTTGACTTTAATCGCAGAGTTGACTTGGTCAAACTTATGTTTAAAAGGAGTTTTAAAGAAGAGAAAATAAGATGTAAGATATGGAAATGATATAAATAAGGTAAATAAGAAAGTTTAATAATTGAAATCTCGGATTTGACAGAGAAAAGTCAAAAGTCAAAGTCAAAGCATTGACTTTGACCAACAGTAGGTGTTCTGCAAAATCAGAGAATCAAACAGAGTCAGAAGATTACGAAAATTATATATTTGGAAACTATAGAGAACATGGAATTTATTGATATATAATTCGTAATTTTTGGATAAGAAATGGATTTATTATGAATTATTGAAAATCAACTATCAGAAAATCCCCGAAATTAACACCTCAGAGGAAATCTTCAAATTGAATGACAAATGAAATGCAAATCTTGCACTGTGTATTTCAATAGAAAGCTAAGAACCAGAGCAATCCAACAAGACCGAAATTATCAAATTCTGATTTATCAATAAAAAGTAATTGACCCCGAAAGTCAACGTTTGACTTCTGATGAAAGATGAACAGTCCGTGTTCAAACATTAAATTGAAGGGTCAAATGAACTCGGAATTTGATGAAATTGATATCCGCGGAAAGCTGATGAAAAGAGGAATCCAATGAAACCAAAATCGAGTGATTTGGAATTATAATCAGAGAGATATCCTATTTTCAAAATCAGAAAAATTTCAGACCGAAATTTGGGAAAAATGAAGAACACTATGAACTAATTTGCAAAATTAGACTTCTAAATCTAATAAAAACTCAAATTACCTCTTGATAATCGATCGAATCTCACTACTAACCCGGTTGCCACGAGAATTAAACTCCAATTTGCGCGAATTGGAGTGAATTTGCTCGGATCCTTTCTCACGGACTTTCGGAATTTAAGGGGAAAATTCGATGAAATCAACGAGAAATTCGTGATCAATCCCGCTCCAATCCCTTCGGAATCGAGTCTAAACGAGGGGGGATCACGGTGAACTAAAGATCTTCCTCGAAATTTGCTTAATTCCTTCATGAATCGATCAAAAGTTGAAGAACAAAAGAGGGAAATACATGGTTTTAAAGAGAAAATTAGGCCCGATTTTTAGGGCAATAAAGGCGATCGTGGGAGCGGTTTTGCAGGTCGTGGGGGCGATTCTCTGGCGCGACGTCGTTGCTCCCGAATTTGAGGTAAAATCTTCCTCGAATTAGCTTCAAATTAAGCCACGATCGGGCCACGATCACATCGCGATCGGGTAACGATCGCGCCGCGATCGGGCCACGATTGTGGCTCGATCGTGATCTAGATCCTCAAATGAAGCCTTCCGAAGATCGTGGAAGTGATTCCGCCCTGAAGGAATCACGATCGCGGCTCGATCGCTCCGCGATCGCGGTTCGATCGGGCCGCGATCGTGGTGTTCCTCCACGAGTATTCTGCGCCGTCAGATTAGAATCTGACGCTCCGGGTATCTTCCGAAAAGAGGGGAAAATCCGACTTCACGTGGCCGTTAGATCGCGATCGCGCGGTCTGAATGTTGATGAAGATAAGCCCTCCTCCTGTCGCCACGTGGCGATCGGTGATCCCTCCGATCGTCGTCACTTAAGTTAGTATTTGCGCACGTGTTGAATTTGACGATCGCATGGACTCGGGTCCACGCGATCGTAGCCGTCCTGATCGCATCCGGCGTCCAATAGGTCGCCACGCGTCCTGCACAGGTAAGACCGTGTGGGAAGATAGTCCCACACGGAGAAAAGAAAAGCAAATGATCCGTATAAATAGGGGAATGAATTCCCCTATTAACTGTCATTATCCTCTCTATTACTCAACCTGCACGTGGCGCCCCACACGGGCGCCCACGTGGCCTCGTGGCCTCCCTGCCACTTGGCCGCACCCTGTGCGCCTCCTGCGCGAGCGACACGGGTGCTGCCACGTGGTCTCAGTGCCACGTCGCAACCCGGGTTGCTCCCGCGCGCCATGTCACCCTAGTCCGTGCGCCTCGTCAGCCATCGCGTCGCCACGTCAGCACCTACAGGTAATAAAAACTCTTTTTTGCGATTTTATAAATAGAAAATAACTCTAAAAAATAAATAAAAATCAAATAAAATACGGAAAAACATACATAAAACTTCAGAAATTCATATTTCTCAAAATACAACTCCTTTTTAATTGAAATTTTCTCCATTGGATCATAAATTCTTTCCTTAAAAATATTATGCCATTTAAAACATATTTAGAAAGAAGAAATCAAGATGACTTATAATTTACTTAAATCATTTCTCATTAAACATTTTAAATCATAAATTCATCCTAAAATCATCCTTCCAAACATTTACTAAAGTCAAAACTCATTCCATAACAGAGATTAACTTCTATTAATTTAAACAAAAGATTAATCATCTATTAATCATAAAATTATCCCTAATTTATGCATAAATATCAACTTTAGTGAAATGACATGCCAATGGAGAAAATTCCTAAAAAGTATGATAACATGCATCATATTCACATAAAATAAGCATGAATATGAGTTAATTAGGGTAAGAATTCAAGTTATAAATGCATGTTATCAGAGACCAATCGCCATTTTTTAAGTTTTGGCCATTGGATCCTTGATGTAGCATACAGATTAAGCCATGTCATCGTATGAGGATGAATCGCCGCATAAAGGTAATCGTTTGATCTTTATCAAATGCTTGAAATGGCGCCACGCGTCCACGAAAATTGATAACATACTAACTAAACATGAAAATATATAATTATTAATACAAATAAAGACATAAGACATTCCACTATAATGCATGTTATCATATTTTTTAGTGTTTATCTATCATTCTATGAAAAAATCATTATAATATCAAAATGCATAAACTTAGGGTTAATTATGATGAATTAAAGATAATATTTTCATAACCCATCTTCACCTTAGATTATAATTAGTTTTTAAGGTTAGATAATGAAAGAAATCATTTTATATGCATTCATATATTTTTCTAAGTTTTAAAATCTAAAAGAAATTAGTGTATTTTTGAAATAAAAATTTAATCTATTGTCATTTAATAAATTTGACCTTATAGAAGATAGATAATTTAATTTCTGATCCAATGAATCAAATTTTGATTAATTTGGACTTACATTTTAAAAGATATGAATTTTCTAATTTTTAGGGATTTTTCTGATTTTTCTAAATTTTTATGAACTTCTCTAAATTTGTATGAATTTAAAATTGACTTATTTGATTTAAATAACATTTTATTTTTGCACAGGTGACGTGGCAGCACGATGAGCGTTTGATCGCATGATTAATTGCGACCGTCGATCGTCACTTAAGGCGGGGGGATAAGTGGTGCAAAATGATTCATCGGTGAATCATTTTAAAATGATTTATTCTCAGTAGTCAATCTGAGGAGTTATAACGGCTGAGGTTAAATCCGACGAAATGCATCTGGAGCATCAGATCAAGATCAAATGGTGACAGTTTGATGCGTTGCTTATAACGCCTACGACTTAACCGTAACTTTATCTCGACGTTCCATCTGAGATCCAACGGCCACAACTTAACCATAACGATTCGCATCTCTGCAATTCATCAGAGCCTTTGATTGAAGATTAAATACTCAATCGGAGGGTTACGCCCAATTCGCCCTATCAATAGAGATTTTCTTTGCCATTGTAAAGCATTCTTGCGAAGTTCCAATAATAGAACTAGTTAGACACGAAATTCCTTGAATCTCTTGCTTCAAATTGCTTCTAGACTCATTTTCCATGTCCACGGAGTGCTTGTGAGTGAGATTTCGTTGAGAGCTTAGGAAGAAATTGGCTCTTGAACATGAACGATCATTTTTCAAATGTCGGAATGAAAAGACCTTTGAGTCGGTGAATAATTGGATCAATTCGAGCACAATCTTCGGTTAGAGATTATGTTTCATCCTAATCTTCCTTTCTATCGATTTAGATTTCCATTTCGAATCATAATTTTAGTCAATTTCAATTTGAATTTTGGTTTTTTTGTTATTTTTAATTTGAGAAATTTCTCTCTTATTCACTTGATGATTTCTCTGCAAATCTTGATCCAAATTTAGTGATTTTTAATTCCGTGGATTAGTTTTCAAGTGATCTTTCCAAAAAATATCAGTTTATGTAGTTTTTTACCACGATTCATTGTCCGATTTGATCGAATTTCAATAGATCATCTGATATTACCCTAATTCTAGTGTCGAATCAACCCTTAAGTCACCACTATTCTCAATTCGTGATTTTTTGATAAAATTGGTGAGTTTGGTATTAGTTTTGACAAGAATTTTTGTGTAACCAATGATCGCATCAATTCGTTTTGTTAAATGGTACCGCTGCCAGAGAGTTAAGGCATAATTTTGATCATTTAAGTTAATTTTGACTTGGTACACTCGGATTTTTCTTTTAATTTATTGAAATTAATTTACATTGATTTTACACTCGAGTGATCATGAAGCAGAAATCAATATTTGAGATCCTTAATTCGATAAGATCAAGTGATTTCCGCCCCTTTTCAAAGGATTACGGGTGATCATTTCATCAAATTCACGTTAAGCGCGCTTCACTTTGACGTATATCAAAACTCAGGTACGATCGACGTCATTATTTGATATTTTATGAGTATTTATAATTTATATTCATAGTTATCTGCTCCACCTTTCCATGAGACGACATACCACTTGGGGATTATGGAATAATCCTTTACACGTAGATCTCTTTGAACGATCCTCGCAATCCCCCAACACTATCGAGACATCTTCTACCGTAGAACCAGTCAAATAAGTAGAAATGGCCTAGAACAACGAGGGAAATGCAAGAAAACACCTTAGTGACTAGGCCAGGCCTGTCCTCCAAAGACCTGTCACCCAAATTCACGCACTGCTAAATAGAGGGGAAAATTTTATAATAGATTCACATATTATGAGTATGCTTTCTATCTTTCATGGTAAACCTTCCGAGGACCCGCATAGACACATAGATGAACTTAGCGAAGTATGTGAAATCAACCAAATTCAGAATCTCCCATTTACATAAATCAAGATGAAAATCTTTCCTGCTACACTTAGAAATCGAGCCAAGGATTGGTTCTTAAAATTAGGGAAACAATTCACTAGTTGAACTGAGATGAAGGAAGAATTTTTGAGAAAATATTATTTCGTAGGGATAAGCATCTCCGTTCGAAAAGCCATCCGCGAGTTCACCAAAGGGATGAGTGAAACCTTTCACGAAGCTTGGGAGCGACTTAGAGACCTCACAAGGGAGTGTCCCCATGGTGTAGGATATTTAAAAAGACGATGATAAGTGCAATGATGATGAGTATGAATGTGATGAATAGGAAAGATAGGTGAGAGGATGATACGGCTAGTTATTACTGAGGTTGAATTCTAACTCAATCCTACAAATTTAAGGAGGATCTATGATTGATATCATGATGGATTGGAATTTGACGAGACAAGACCACGAGGTCGTTGATTTCACACCGTCTCATGTCAAAAATAATACCGAACTTACCAATTTTGGGAAATTAACTCGAATTGAGTGGCATAATGGTAAATAAGGGTCGAATCCACAGAGAATTAAGGTATTTTTGAGATATCTTTTGGAAATTGATCAAATTGGACGATGAATTAAGGTGAGAAATTAGGGAAAATGGTAGATTTAGAAAGATAACTCAAAGATCTACCCCCGGAATCAAAAATCACTCCATTTGGATTAGTAATCGCGCAGAAATCAAAGAGTGAAGTGGAACGAAATTTTGGAAATCGCGAAGAACATAAATTGAAATTAACAATGAAATTAAACTAAATTAAGATCCTAAACTAAAAATTGATGATAAATCACGATAGATTAGAGGAAAAACTTATTTTCTAACCCGAGATAACGATCAAATCGATCCAATTGATCGCCGGATCCACGGCTATTCATTCTGCGTATTCAAACGTGAACATCGGTGTTCAAGAGACAAATTCTCCTTGATCGATCGACGAAATCTCACTTTTAATCACTCCGTGGACACGAAATCGAGTCTAGAAGAGATTAGAAGTGAGAGATTCAAGGAAAGATGCGTGTAGATAGATCGATTAAGCAAAATCCTCCAAGAATATCTTACAATTTCGAAGAACACTTCGTTTTATAGGAAAAATTGGGCGTAACTGTCCGATCGGTGCGTTTCAAGCTCCCTCAACGGTCCAGATGCACGCGAACCGTTACGCTTATATTTCGGCCTTCCGATCTTGAATGGACGCTCCGGATTTGATCTTCGCGATATGCGTTATAAAACGCATCAAACGGTGCCCGTTGGATCGCGATCTAACGCTTCAGATGCGTTTGATCGTGTGAAATCTTGGCCGTTATAACGCCGCTTTTAAGACATGTGCGTTGATCAGATTTGGTGGACCGCAGGTGCATTCAATCGACGCGCTCCGATCGTGATCTGACGCGTTGATTTGAACCACGTGTCCTGCACTTAAGTGAACTGTGTGGGACTTAGTCCCACACGGGAAAAATTAGAGAGAACAATTTAGTTTATAACATACGACGAAATGAGGGGTTAATAAATCTCTCCCGGTAAACGGGAGACTATAAGTACTATAATCAAAATATATATGTTAATATAAATACAGCCCACGTGTCACCTCCGCGCAACGTAGGCGCTCGTGTGGGCCCGTGTGGCTCTGCCACGTGGCCCCAGTGCCACGTCGCACCCACGTGGGACCGGGGCAAAAATAACTCCCCTTTTAAATCTTTTTTAAATTATTTTAAACGATTTTAAAATCAAAAATAAAATCGGAAAAATCCAGAAAAATCCCTAAGATTTGTAAAAATCATAACTTTCAAAATACAACTCCAAATTAATCCAGATTTCTTTCATTTGATCTGCAATTTAATTATCTATCATTCTAAAAAGTCAAATTATTTAAATAACAAGATATTTAATTATTATTTCAAAAATACATTCATTTCTTTAAGATTTTAACTTTAGAAAATTAAATGAATGTCTATAAAAATGATTTCTCTTATTATTTAACTTTAGAAACCACTTATAATCTCAAGTAAAGATAGGTTATAAAATCTTTAATCTTTAATTCATCATAATTAACCCTAAATTAACGCATTTTGAGATTATAACATAAAATTGCATGGAATGATAGAAATGCACTCAAAGTATGATAACATGCACATAAATGGAATGTTTTATGCCTTATTTTGCATTAATAATCATGTTTTATCATGTTAAGATTGCATGTTATCAGAATTTATCTCAAAAATATTTTCAGATGATAGTTATGCGATTGAGAAGAGATATTAAAGATCAGTCGAAGTTGGACTTAATGATATAAGAACTGAACTCTTAATCACAATAATAATTTTAGAGGATGAGTACCTTGAGTAGACATGAAGATGATACCTTTGAACTCAACAAACGATCCAAGATATCCTCGATTTGCTTCTTGACTTGAGATGAGTGAAAGGGACAACAAGGGAGGGAGAATAGATAAGGGAGATAGAACTCGGATTTGAGATAGAAGGGAGAGGAAATGGGAAACACACAAAACACAAGAACTTCTCCACTAAGGAAAATGATTTCATTCCATAAAACAACATGCGTCTTTCCTTTACAATTGTTTCTTTTACAGAGAAGAGAAAGAGAGAAGTTAGAATGAAGAGATGCGTTGAGGTGGTTACATTGGCAGTTAAGCATCTTTTAGTGGATTGTCTCATGCCTTCTCATTGTTCCAATTCTTGTAGGAGGGTTGATCGTGGAATAATCTTAGATCTAATGAGAGCCTTTGAGTTTTTTTAACAACTCAGACCAAGTCTTTACATTATTCACAGCCGTGGAGCTCTTTCTTGATGTAGGGGTAGTTATGGACTGAATCTGTGGCTTTACCATTTGATTTGTAATTCTTTCAATACTTAGTTGTAATCATAACTTCTTTGACCAAGCTTTGACGTCGATGTACTTCATTTATGAGACTTGACTTCACGTGGAACCCAATGACAACATTTTTGTAGAAGGCTTCAAGCGTTTTCAATGCTCCCATGATGGCCGTAGGATGAGATGTGTAATCTCATTGATCTCGTGATGTTCTTGGAGGCTTTTGGTAGGTATGAGGACGATCCCTTGGTAGATATCAGATTAAGTCTTCACTTTCTCCATGAACCGTGGAGGTATTGTTCCAATGGGAGGTAGTCATGGCTTAACAGCGTGACGTCCTCCTTGTTTGAAGATTCTTTTATGCTGAATTATCATTATAAGAGCTTTGACCAGTATTGACTTCCATTGTATCTATGACTGAGCTTCGAAGTATGTAGAACCCAAGATGCTCTAACAATTATTCATGAATTGGGCTTTGACTCATGTAAGTTACTAACATGTAGATCTCTCCTGTAATTCTAACTATGGGTGGGTGTTCAAAGAAACAAGGTAATATGAAAACAAAGATGTTTCCTACTATTTTGAGATCTTTTATTTATACAAAGGTACCTATGATATAGTGAGTAGAGTTTGAATGATGAGGAACCTATATCAAGCTAAAAGGTGGTTGACTTGGTCCAAACATGGAATTCTAAGTGTTCTAGGGATGAGGGTTTAATTGCATATGACCAAGTCAATCTTTAGATCAGAATATAAGTGGAAAAGGAGGGAAACTAAGTCCCCTTGGATCTTCACTCTCTTTTATTGTCTTAGAGTGGTTTTCTTCATTCATTTCATGAATGGATAATTTCTCAAACTTGTGAATAAGGAGGATCATGCTATTTTGTTGCTGTTGGGAATGAGTTCTCTTCCTTAGTTCATATCTAGGTTCACTTGGAACCCTTGTGTCCTTGTGTTGAACCGATTCTCCATCACCCCACCATGGAGTGTCTAACCATGAACTAACACAAATATTTTATGACGGGTTAGGCCCGGAAGATAGATATATTTTAGATGCAGCAAGCGACGGTACCTTCATGAGAAAATACGAAGATAAAGCCATGGAACTCGATGAGACGGTGGTAGAGAATAGCCACCACAAGGGGGTGAAATCAATTGGAAGAGGTTCGATGCCGAAAAGACAGATATTAGATGCAAAATCAGCGGAGAGGGGAATGCTTCTTGAAAAATTTGACAAAATGATGGAAGTCAAAAATCTCTTACTAGACCAACTGAACATCCCCAACGGTTCTAAAGGACTCACCCCCGTCTCTCTTCAAGAAGCATTGCCATGTGCCAATTGCACAAGATTTTACCACATCAAACTAGATTGCCTCCTAATGGCAATCCAAGGGCAAGAAATGTTTAGACAAGGCCCAACAAGAGGGCCGACTCAACAGGGACGACTAAATTTCTCCGGTCCATACCTGCATTATTATAATACCCCTATTTTCAATAACAATCCTTCACATCATGCATGATATAGGAGGAATAATGATCAAACCTATCCTCTACCATACAACGGATCAGCAACAACATCATCAACCCTACGCAAATCAAAGATAGTCATCGTTTGTCTCACAAATGCAACCGCTAGCCTACACGCAAGCCCCTATACCAGAACGCACCGGCATCAGACCCAATCCTCGGAGAAATCTCACAATTAATGGAGCAAATGACTCAGTGAATTCACGGGTGGATGAGATACAAGACTTCATCGAGACGAACATCGAGCACACGACTAATAATAAAAAGGGTAAGCAAGTATCATTTTCCCATTGCATGCCACAGCCCACTCGAGGAATCAAGGGGCCTTGTTGAGTTAGACACATAACTTGAACCATGTTCACGTCGACGAGAAGGCTGTGGAAATGACACTAACGATATCGAGCCTTCGTAGTGGTAGAGACCTACTGGATCCATACAAGGATCATCCATCCACCAAAGCCCGATCACTGGAGATACACCAAATATCGTCAAGCACGTCAACGATTTGGAGGACGAAGAAGAATAGACTAAGGCTGAACCTAACCCTTATACATACAAACCTCTTGTGCCTTATCTTCAAGCACTTAATCACCCCAAAGCCAAGACAAATGAATCAGACGATCACCTACTAGAGGCATTTAAAAAGGTGACCATTAGCATCCCATTGATAGATGCCATCAAACATATCCCATCCTATGCAAAAATTTTTAAAGGTATATTCAGAGCCCAAAGAAACCCTAAAAGGATCCAACTTAGTGAAACAGTGAGTTCAATCATGATGAATTCCCTATCGATTAAAAAGAGAGATCTAGTAGCACCCATGATAACCAGTGAAATAGGAGGAATGACCTTTACTTGATCCTTGTTAGATATCAGAGCTAGTATTTACATCCTCCTTATAGCCGTATTCCACCGTCATCATGTATGGGAGTTGCAGCCTTTCCTTGTAGACCTATGCTTAGCAGATGAATCAATAAGGAAACCACATAGAGTAGTAGAAGATGTGATTGTTAGAATAGAAGATTGCTATTTCCCGATAGATTTTCTAGTTGTTGATATGAAAATGACCAAGGAGCTTTTCCAAGCCCCGATCATCTTAAGATGATCCTTCCTAGCTACCGTGAAAGCCCTCAAAATTGGGGGTGTGATAACATGCTAATTAGACATTATAATACATGATTATTGATGCATATTAATGCATAAATGATTTCATTTCTATGCATGTTATCATATTTATGAGTATTTATCTATCATTCCATGAAAAAGTCATTATAATCTCAAAATACTTTAAATTAGGGTTAAATATGATGAATTAAAGATAAAAAATTTTATAACCCATCTTTACTTGAGATTATAAGTGTTTTTAAAGTTAAAATAATGAGAGAAATCATTTTATAAACATTGATTTAATTGTTCAAAGTTAAAATCTTTAAGAAATAAATGTATTCTTGAAATAGAAATTAAACCTCTAATTATTTATTAATTTTCCCTTTTTAGAATGATAGATAATTAAATTTTGGATCAAATAAAAGAAATTTGGATTAATTTGGAGTTATTTTGAAATTTATGATTTTTACAATTTGTAGGAATTTTTTGGAATTTTTTTGAATTTATTTAAGTGTATTTTTTATTTTAAATCTATTAAAACGATTAAAAAAATAAAAAAAGGGGTTTATTAATCACGCAAGAACCACGTGGATGCGACGTGACACGCAAAGCAACTTGGCAGAGCCACGCAGACCCACGTGAGCGCCTGTGTGGTGCGGAGGTGACACGTGTGCGTATCTATAGCTTTTAATTGCAGGTGACGTGGCCGAAGGTGATGCGTTGGATCAGAAGCGCGTGGATTATAGTGTGTAGATCATGTGGACATAGAGTCCACCGGATCACCAATCACGCACGTGCCTTTATGGGGAATTAAGTGAAATGATCGCGACCGTCCATCAAGGAGTTATAACGGTCGAGATTAAACGCAATCAAAACACATTTGAAGCGTCCGATGAAGATCCGACAGATACGTTTTCAAGGCATTTTATAACGCGCGACACGTGGCTTCATCTGAGCGCTCCATCGACCATCGGACGACCGTGACTTAATCGTAATGGTTCACGATGAACCGTTTCATCGGAACTGTCGATTAATCCGATCGGACGGTTACGCCCAAATACAATATAAATTAAGATGTTCTTCTGATTTGCAAACCATTCGAGAGCAATCAATGGAATTTATCTGTTTAGACACCAAATCTCTTGAATCTCTTGATCCTATCCTCTTCTAGACTCAATTCCGCATCCACGGAGCGCTTACGATCAAGATTTGGAGGAAAGACCGGGAATAAATCGACGCTTGAACTCACGATCGTAATTTTTCAGATTTTTTATAAATAGCCTTAATCCAAAAATTAATTGGCTTAATCCAATCGCAATCTTGGGTTAGTTGAAGCGACTTTCACTAATCTTTCATCTATTGTCGTTTAATTTCAATTTAGATTAGGAATTTAGATTAATTTTGTTTAGATTTTCGTTGATTTCGCGATTCCGATTTTTGGAAATTTCATTCCACTTCGATCTTCAATTTCTCCGCGAAATCAAATTCAAATTCAATGATATTTGATTCCGTGGAATCATCGATTCATCTTCCGATTTGATCAAATTCTAAGAAAACATCAGAAACTTCCCTAATTCCCTGTGGATTCGACCCTTATTTACCATTATACCCCTTAATTCGAGATATTTTCATCAAATTGGTAACTTTGGAATTATTTTTGACACGTGACCGTGTGAAATTGACGACCACTCAGTCTTGTTGCGTCAGAAAGAAGAAATGATTGTTAAGGTGGGAGAGGAGACCGTGAAGGTCGACATCAATAAACTTATGAAATACCCTTCACGAGCTTCCGAAGAATTGGGCGCCATCGACTTCTCCGACGACCAGGATATTGACGCTTGCATAGAAGAAGTGATGATGATCAACAATGAAGCTAATTTTGAAGAGCTACCAATGGATGAGTGTACTTTGGAGCTCAAGACTCTCCCATCGACACTAAAGTTTGCCTTCGTTGATATAGAGCAAGCAAAGTAGTGATCATTTCAACCCAGCTTGATAAGGAGTAGAAGGAACGATTACTTGAAGTATTAAGATGGAATGAAGACAGAATCAGTTGGACCCTAACAGACCTAAGGGGATTGGGCTCCTCACTATGCACTCATCGCATCTTCCTAGAGGATGAGTCAAGACCCATAAGGGAGGCTAAAAGAAGACTCAACCTGAAGGTATGGGAGGCCATGAAAGAAGAAATTCTTAAATGGCTGAAAGCAAAAATTATCTATCTCATATCCAATAGCCAATGGGTGAGTCCGATGAAAATTGTTCTAAAGAAAGCTAGAGTAACGATCACGATGAACGAGAAAGGCGAAGAGATCTAGACTCGCCTTTCGATGAAATGGAGAGTCTGCATCGAGTATCAGAATTTGAACTCTACAACGAAGAAGGATCACTTCCTCTACCATTCATCGAACAAATTTTGGACCGTTTGGCAGGACAAGGTTACTTCTGCTTCTTGGATGGATATTCGGGCTACAATAGAATTACGATCCATCTCGATGATCAAAAGAAGACAAAATTCACATGTCCTTTTGACAGATTTGCCTTCAGACGCATGCTATTTCGACGATGTAACACCCCCGCGACATTTCAACGATGCATGACGGCAATCTTCTCCGATTTTCTTGGTGACAACTTAGAATTTTTCATGGACGATTTCTCCATCTTTGGAAACGACTTTCACAACTGTCTGGGTCACCTGACTAAGATCCATGAGGTCTGTGTCAGTAAACGATTGGTGCTAAGTGACGAAACGTTTTTGCGCGTCGTTAAAACACAAAACGTAAGCCAAAAAAATTTATAAAAACCAACTCACAAAGATAAGATATAAAATCAAGTAATGTGTAAGTATCGGGTCAATCCACAGAGAGCAGGGTTGACTTTAATTGCACAGTTGACTTGGTCAAACTTAAGTTTAAAAGGGGTTTTAAATAAGTAAAAATAAGAAGTAATGAGTGGAAATGATATAAATAAGCTAAATAAGAAGTTTTAAGAATTTAATTCTCGGGTTTGACAGAGAAAAGTCAAAAGTCAAAGTCAAAGCATTGACTTTGAACAAAGGTAGGTGTTCTGTAAAATCAGAGAATCAAACAGAGTCAGAAGATTACGAATATTATATATTTAGAAACTATAGAGAAAATGGAATTTATTGATATAAAATTTGTGATTTTTGGATAAGAAATGGATTTACTATGAATTATTGAAAATCAAATATCAGAAAATCCTCGAAATGAACACCTCAGAAAACATCTTCAAATTGACC
>CM044107.1:7611383-7680170 GCA_024174645.1 Lemna minuta
CAACTCCGATTCACACCCTCCTCCCACGCTATCACCCGAATTTCCCTACCCTCGACCCGGCGGAACCTCTTCTTACCGCCAGTTTTTCCCTTCCCCTTCCTTGCAAATTCCAGCCCCAAGCCTTGTCGAATCTCTACGCCATCGCCACACCACTTTCAGCCTGCTCACCCCTGCCGAGCCTTCCCCTGCCCGGCCACGCCTCTCTCCATTCTCCTCTCTAACCGCTGACACCCACGCCCTCCCTCTTCCTCTTCGCTTGCAATTCTTGCATTTCACCCCCGGAATTCTCAGCTGCCACCTCATCATTCATCCCGAGTTTGGGACCAAGCGCTACCATTTCTAACAAGGAGTCATTTCAATTTTCTTGAGATGGTATCAGAGCCGGTTTGACTAGGTTTGATCCACTAAAGATCACGTCTCTCTCTCTCTCTCTCTCTCTCTCTCTCTCTCTCTCTCTTATCTTCTACCTTGCTTTTCCTCTAGAAATTAGTTTACTTGACCTAGTTATGGTAACCTGAGATGGCGAATGATGGTAATCGACCAACTCCACCTCCTCCCCTAGAAGTATCAACAACATTGCAAAAGGAAGATAACGAACTAGAAGTGTTGATTACCTCTGATGTAGGGAGGACACCCATTGTCTTCCCAAACATCCAAGTCAATCTTAATGGTCCGAATATGTTTGAGTGGTCCAAATTTTTCCAACTAACCTTGGACAGTAGATAGTTGGGCCACCATTTGATTAATCCTCCACTAACCTTGACAAATCCAAGTTACAAGGTATGGAAGTCTAAAGAGGCTCTTATTCATCAGTGGATTCTTGTTTCAGAGACCCCAAAGATGAGGAAAGATTTCTTGCATGTAAATTATGTGAAGGAATTGTGGGATGACATACAACAATACACTACGAAGAAAAATCATGATAAGTGATCTATGAACTTAAGGCAAGAGCATCTTAGCTTTGACAAGGGAGTGACAATTCATGACATATGCATCCAATTTAAAGATAATTGATGAATCAAGAATGTTAGATCATTGAAAACACACGCTCACACATCAAAAAAATTTCCACACTCACTAATTTGAGGATTTAATCATAAATTTATTAGTATAATCGTGTGTAAGATTCGAATCTACAGAGCATTACAATTTTTTTTAAGGCTTTCAAAATCCGATCAAATTGGACAATAAATTGACATGAGAAATTAGGGGAAATGGTATTTTTAGAAAGACGACTCTAAGAAAAATCCACAAAATCAAAAATCACTCAACTTATATTAGTATAGGCGAAGAAATTGAGAAGAAAAATGGGATATAAATCGATCGCGAAGAGAGAAAAAGTCACAAAATTAAGTAAAATTGACATAATATATGCATCAAATTTAAGAACTAATGATGTAGGACAAGAGACTAAGAAAAAACCCATAATCTAACCCAAAATTGTACTCAAAATGATCTAGTTAATCATCGTATCAAGGCTTTTTATTTCTAATTTTGAGCAATAAAAATTTAGAGTTTAAGTAGCAAATTCTTCCTATTCCCTCGACAAAATCTTGATTTCAAACACTCCCCAAACATGGAAGTGAGTCTAGAAGAGGATAAAAAAAATTAGGATTGCATTGTCCAAACAGTTTGATCAATCGAAAACCCGAGAATGAGTATACCATTCGAAGAAAGAGAGTATAAGTAGGCAAAAATTGGGTGTGGCCATTCAATCTATTAATTGATCTTTGATTAACGGTCACTTAGAAATTGAATATCTCACAAAATACAACTCCTTTTTCCACAAAATTTCCTCCATTGGATCAAGAATTTAGTCCTCTATCTTTTGATTCAAACTATCTAAAAATATGAGAAAAATTAAGGTCTCATTCAATAAAAAATAATTTTGGTCCAACCTCCTTAAAAATAAGGAGGTTAACCTAATAATCACTCTAGATCAATTTTGGGTCCATCCAAAAACTTTAGTATGATCTCTATACCAAATCCAAACCTCATTTTTTCACTTATTTCATAAAAATATGGTTGGCTTGGTGTTGAGATTTGGTAAAGAGTTGTTTCCTCTTTGCTTTTATCGTCATTCATATCTATGCTTTCCTACTTGCATACCTTTGTCCCTACATCCATATAAGTCATAGAAACTATGAGAATTGAACTAATTGACTTTGAAAGAGTCAAATGGTGTTAGTCTCAAGGTATAAGTTATTGAAAAGAATGATTGATGATAGGACATATTTATTTATTTTACCTAATTAGCAGTAAATAGATACAAGTTGAGTATATGAGTGGAATGAAATGATCAGTGCACAAATATCATAAAAAACATGATAACGTGCATTATATTAACAAGAATTATATGTTAAAACCCATTTATAGTCATGAAAATGAATGCATCAATGACACATTATAAGCTATCTTTTTAGGGGGGATGATACCCACCACAAATTTAAAGGAGAAGAGTGCCACATTTAAATTCATGCCTACTTATTTTTTAGGGGCTTGGCTCCACTCCCTAAGGAAGTGGGGCTTGAATGCCCTCCTTAAGGGGTTAAGGTTACCCCATAAGGAACATCCCCACAATCGGCATTTAAAAGGTAGTTAGGGGGCATCAAGTGTGGATGCTTCTCCATCCTTGATTCCAAGGGTGGATGATCTCCCCTCTTCATTGACCATAAGACATAATCCTTCTCTTAGAAAAATAAAATTCTCTCTCTCATCATTATATGTTTGGCTCTCTCTTAGAATTAATAAACAAGAAGGAAAAGGAGAGGCTTAGGCACAAGTTTTGCATTACTCGATGTTGAAGCTTGTTGCGGAGGCAAGATCACACAAAGAAATGAGGCTGAATTAAGTTCGACATCACCCAAGTTTGGAATGGCATAAAAAAGAAGCTTGTGGGAGGATAGAAGATGTTTTGGTGTAGGATAATTTCAGAAATGATAATGTGTATGAAGATAATGATATGGTTAAGAAATAATCCTACAAATGAATGAAGGACCTATGAAATGATATCACTAGGAATTAGAGTTATAAATCAGTGAGGATAATATTGGATAGATAATTTAAAATAGATATAATGATGTGTAGGAAGAGAAGAAGTAGAAAGAATGGTTTATAAGTCAGAGGAGATATCTATTAGGGTAAATCGTTATTATGTAAATAATAGTGTTGATGAGGATGAGGATATGTGAAGAAAGTGGGGATAGATACTTTATATTTAATATAGAGGAAAGAAGGGCAATCGGTGAAGAGAGGATAATATTCTGAGAGAGAACAGATAAGAGAAGGGGTGGTGCGGGAGCGATGTTATGTAGTGAAGAGAGGATATCGTGGAGAATAAGGAGATGGATAAGAAGTAAGAAATAGATAATAGATGGGAGGGTTTTGAGAAGTGTTGGACTTACGGATTTCAGATTACGAACTATTATTCACGAAAATAGGTAAGGATGATACCTGCAGGTGTCGTGAAGTAGATGCTTCCAAATTATCGTCGATCCGGGATTATCCGTCGTTTGCGCTGACGTGAGATGGATGAAAGGCGACAGAATGGAGGGAGAGAAGGAAGGTAGATAGAATCGGAGATGAGTTTCGGAATGGGAACTGAGGAGGCACGGGGAGGACGATGAACACATGGGTAAAATGAACCAAGTAACCAATTTTATCAATAAAACAACCTATTTTTGTTTACACTTTTTGCATTTTATAAAGAGATAGAGGAGCCGTTACGGTGAGGCGACGCGTCATGGAAGTCGTCTCCCGCATATGAGACGTCAGACCATTTCGGGAAATGGCATTTACTCTCATGGAGTCTCGTAACGGCCGTCCACGTGGCTCGTAAATCATTTTGTTCGCTGGTGCATCCAGTTGATCGGCTCCGTGAAGTGAAATTGATGACGTTTGCTACAGATAATGGCCGCGGTTGAAAGAGCCGATAGTTTCATGATATCCTCCTCTCGTCCGGCTTTTATTCTCCCTGAAACTCATCCGGACATAAAATACGCGGTGACGAAATCAACAGTTGCAGAATTGCTTCGGAAGTCTCGGATTGTTGTCATCGTTTCGGGGTTTGAGTCTATCGGTGTCGTTATGCCGGCTTTGTGTTATATCTTTGACCGAGCTTCAGTGGTAGTAGGTATGAAGTAATGGTCTTGCTCGCGGGTGATGAGGAATCCAGAGAAGTCGACTCGGCTTTCGTTAGACTGCTGCTCATCATATGAAGTCGTTCAGATCTTTGACGACTGGTAAATAGTAGTGAGATCCATCCTCTATGTTCTCTAGAATGGTGGGAGTTCTTTTCGTTCTGTTCACGAATCTCACATCCAAATGAGGGAGACAGCTACGGAAGTACATAAGGGAGGAGGTGCGTTAACATGGGTAAGTACTCATTTTAATTTGTTGGTGGTGTCGTGAGCTATCTTCGGCGAAAAGCAGACGCTAATAAAAGAAAATATGTGCGTTCCAATTGTCTGATCATCAGCTGTAGGAATCGGTTTGAGGATCGAATGAAGAGTCCACGCGTTTGCTCGCAATGCTTGGGCGTTCCTGTATTTTCTCGAGGAGAATTTCTTTATTCTTGTCTGTTGTCGGGTGGCTTCAGTACTCATGCGATCTTCGTGGAGTTTCTTCATAGAGGAGAGGTAGTTCTCCCAATTAGATCTTCCCTTCAAGCTTTCATAGCTGGTTGAATGATAGGAGATGTAAATGTGTGGAGCTTGAGATAATCTTTATTTATAAGGCTTCCCTTTGTGCTCTTCATGATGATGATCTTCATATAAATTGTCTTCATAAATGCATGGTTTACTCATGCATTGGCTTTGTCTTGAAGTAAAACAAGAAGATAATGTCTTTCACAGATAATTAATAACTAGATCTCTCTTAAAATTCTAACTAAGGGTGGTTTCAAAGAGAGAAGGAAATTTAATAACAAGGATGTTCCTATTTTTCTTTTCTTTTGAGATCATTTATTCACACAAGGTACCAATGATATGGTGGTATGGTTTGGATAATTAGGAACATATATCAAAGGTAAAAGGGTGGTTGACTTGGTCCACTCGAGGAATTCTAATTATCTAAGGATAAGGCTAATTTCTTTTGACCAAGTCAATCATTAGATCAGTGTAAAATAGGGAAAGGAGGGAAGATAATTCCCTTAAGATCTACACTCTATTTCAAGTATTTAGAGAGGTCTTCTTCATCCATTTAGTGAATGGATAGTTTTTCAAACTCATGAATAAGGAGGAATATTGGTTCACTTGGAACCCTTGTGTTCATGTTTTGAGAATATTCTCCATCATGTTTCTTGCTTGTTTCTTTTTTTCTTTGCTTGTTATACCCTTGTGTTCATGTTTGTTGCATTTTCATCACTTCATTATGAAATTCTTATTTATCTATCATTTACTCATCAACTCTTGCTATTGCCCTTCCACCTTTCTTGTCTCTCCACTTCATTTTGCTCATTTTCTTCTTATTATTATCCTTCCTTATACATACAAAGATCTAAGTGCAGATGTTGAATAAAATTCATTCTATATTTATGATGTCAATGCCACACATTTCTCCATAATCTCATCGTATCCATCTTCCCTATGAAAGTATCTATTTTCTCTAGAAAGGTCTAATTTCATTACCTGAGCTCCTTGGAGATTCAACCCTAAATCAAAAACCTTAGTAAGAAAATGCAAAAATTGTTGCATGAAATTTATTCTTGGTAATGACTAAAAATACCTCTAAATTGGGATCATTAGTGACATTGAAACTTGAATGATGGCAGCCAATAGTAAAATAGGAACACTAATTCTTGTGGCAGATGTGAAATTCGAGGTTGACAATTGATAGCTGATGAATGCAAATTGTTGATGTTTTGGTCGTTTATGTGAATTGATTTCATTCAATAATATTTATATTTTTATACTTAGGATAGGGATGGTAAAGCAAGGGTTGAATTCTAAGAGAGTTTACATTATCAGATTAGATGATTCTAGCGGGAGAGAGATGTATGTGTTTAAGGAAGTTGATATAGAGAAAACTATGGAGGAAAATGTACAGGATGGAATGTGGTTCTAACTAGATTTTTATGTTTGTATATCTTTGTAGTTAAAAAGGAGATTGCAAAAAGAATGGAAATATTGGGATGATAGATTCCGGAAAAGAAATGGAGATGTTAAGAAAACAATGAGAGATAGATAAATGTGAAAGATTTTCGTGATGGATAAAGAAACAAACAAAGATCTAAAAATGAAAATACGGTTTGCTCTATCCTGGAAGGCACTAAGGGAGACGAACGAAGTGTTTGGTGCGGTTGTTAAAACACACAAACGTCAGTCAAACAAAATTTATAATTCCGAACTAAATATAACAAAGATATAAAATCAAGTATAGTGTAAAGATTGGGTCGATCCACAGAGAACACGGTTGACTTTGATCACAGAGTTGACTTGACCAAACTTAGGTTTAATTAGGGTTTTGAAGAAATGAATTTTTAAGATTATTAATGGAAATGATAGAATTGTATCAGAGAAGATATTTTAAGACTTTAGAAATTGATTTTAAGAAGAAATGCCAAAAGTCAAGGTCCAAGCGTTAACTTTGACCAACAGTTGACTTTATGAAAATCAGAGAACAAAAAGAGCTCAAAATATTACAAAAATTACATATTCACAAACTAGAGAAAAAATGGAAATTAGTGATATAAAACTTGTGATTTTTCGAGAAGAATTGGATTTATTATAAATTATTAAGAATCAAAGATCAGAAAAATCCTGAAATGAACACTTCGGATTAAATCATCAAATTTCCTAACCAAATGATATTCATATCTTGAAATTCATATATAAATAGAAATCTAACAACTAGAGGACTCCAAAGAGACCAAAATTGTCAAATTTCAATTTATGCTTTAAGAGTAACTGATCCCGCAAGTCAACGCCCAAATTCGGATTGAAAATGAATAGTAGTTGGTCAAACATCAAATTGAGGGGTCAAATGATGATAAAATTTTATAACTTTGCTATCCATGGAAATCTGATGAAACAAGGAATCCTATGAAACCAGATTCAAGTGATTTCAGACTTAAGATAAAGGAGAAATCTATGTTTCAAAACGAGCAAAAATCGGAACCAAATTTGGGCAAAAATGAAGAACAAAACAACTTTAATAGCAAAATTAACCTATCAAATCAAATCTAAATTATAATTATTGCAAGGAGAATGAGGGAATCACACTATTAACTTGATTGATGCAAAGATTTGGCTCCAATTCACGTGGATTGAAGAGTATTCGATCGGTTTCGTCCTCGACATGATTTCGGCGTTCAAGGGGAGATTTTGATCAATCCTTGCAATGAATCACGACGAGTCCTGCCCTCAATCTGATCGCGATTGAGTCTAGAATGCAGGGGAATCGCTATGAACTCAAGATATGCCTTCAAAATCTCTTAATTACTTCACGATTACTCAAGAGTTAAGATACAAAGAGAGGAAGAACATCGTTTTATAGAAAAAGTCTACGAAAATCGTGGACCATTGGATTCGATGAAGACCAATTGACGGCCACGATCACAGGATGATTGTGGGCCATGATCATACGATCATCGCCCGTCCGATCTTGATCAGAAGATCTGGATGCATCCACGTGTCTCCCCACGATCGCATGACGCGGACCCACGCTCTCCGCTTATTTCGCCCATCCGATCTTGATCGGAGCCTCCTTGTGTTGCACGGTGAGTCATTCATCGCGCTCATTTAAGTAAATTTTAACACACGTGCTTTTGATGGCGATCGGGTGGACTCGGGTCCATGCGATCGACGTGCTTTAATCCACGCGACTTCATCCGACACGCCTTGTTGTGCCACGTGTCCTGAAAAGAAGAGTTTAGCAGGGAACATAGTCCCACACGAAGGAAATGAAGGGAATTGGTCTTAGTGTGTTAGCTTATATCCTTTAAAGGATGCTAAATGCACTGATGACACGCATGTTCCATGTGGCACGTTCATACGTCCCCATGTGGCGACACATAAGCACGCTCCACTATGTTATTTGCCACGTCGATGTGCAGTTATTTGATAATATTTTATTATTTCAATCCAAAAAAATAAAAATCAATCCAAATAAATCAAAAAAATTAAGAAAAATTATAGAAAAATTCCTAAAAATTAGAAAATTCATAACTTTGAAAATATAACTCCATATTAATCCAAATTTGTAATTTTATCATAAATAAAATAATCTATAAATTTAATGAATAAATTTATATTTTATAAATACACACTTCTTTTAGAAAATAAAACTGGAAAAATAAATAAGTGTTATCACATACCTTGCTCGAGGTCCTTAATGTCCTTAGTTTTCTAACTAACCATTTATTCATTAGTGCCATCAATCATGCCTTGAATATGTGGCTATTTTGTCTCTTTTCATTATATTTTCAAGGATCTATATGTCAAATGGAGGATTAGTTTGGAACATGAAGTTGTCAACGTTTTTTTTCTTTTTTTGCTACTTCTAATTCCTCCTCTTCTATTTTATGGCCAATTAGAATTGGTAATTATTGTTTATCTAGACTTCAAGAAAGTTATACCTTGGTTGCCGTACAGCCATATCTAGCTGATAAGTCACAAATATTAGTGATAAAACATGCTTTTGTAATGAATTTTCGATGCAATCCTTTATGTTTATTTGCATGTTTTATCTACAATCTAGCATGACATGGTGATTTTTATGAATTTCAGACCTTGCCTTAAAGCTATGCATACTTATGTATTTTTAAAAGAATTTGAAGGTTTAGTGATGTAGGATAATTTAGGATATGATGCTATGTATGATGATGATGATAAGTTTAAGAAATAATCCTACAATATGGGGAGGATCTATGAATGATATCAGTAGGAAAGATATTGGGAAATCAATGATGATGTAGTGTGATATAATTCAAGAAGAGAAAGATAGATAATGATTCAATAAGGAAGATAAGATGACTAATAATAGAAGAGAATAATGTTATGACCGAGAATAGAAGATATAATGGGGAATATTTTAGTAATAATATTTTCTATAAGAGAGAATAGAGAGGAGGTGAAACAGAGATACGACGGAAGGAAATAATGTTTTTATATGATAGAAATAAGGAGAGAGTGGCGGTGATAGGTGTGAAATGGAAGAGAAATCGGAGAAGTGTCAGATGCTGGACTTAAGATTTCAGAGTAGAGCCTTATCACGATATTGAAAGTGAGGATGAGTACCTGAATCGGCGACGAAATGATGCTCTTGGGATCGTCAAATGAAACGGATTTCCTCAGCGAATTTCTGACGGTAGTGACTGAAAGCGGCAGCACGGGAGGGAGAGTAGAGGAGGAGGATAGAACTCAGAAGATGAAGATGATGCGGGACAGAGTTGACGGAGAGGCGGGATGAGCGTGACACACGGGTAGCGATAGTAACCACGAACAACTTTCATTCATCAAAAAAAAACTGTCTTTTCAGTTCTACAATTTCCCATTTATAGTAGGGGAGGGAGAGAGGAATGGGCGAGGCGACGCGTCTCGGTGTTTCGCCCGCGCTTGGGCAGTTACGCCGGTTTTGATAAATTTGACGATTTTATTCCCTCGCGTTGGGCATTTACGTCGCACACGATCCGGCTGTTATGACGGCTCGCCGAAAATGCTAAGAGTTGAGGTTGACTTCCGACTTGGTAGATTGAACTTCAGCTATTCGTCTTCAGAGCGAGGTGACGGGGGAAAGAGTGGCGTTTGCAGGCGGCACGGAACTCCTTGAAATGTTTTTCCTTGACAGCAGGAAATAGTGCTCCCGGGTTTCTTCGCATGCTTTGCTAATTTTCTCCATCCTTCTCTTGTCGTCTTCTGTTCCAGCTTTGACTATCAGTTGAGGCTAAGCTTGCGACCTGAATGTTGACCCGATCGGTGATGCCAGGGGCGTCATGAATTTCCCTAGAAGTCGCGGCAGGTTCCCACTTGGATGATAGGCCTTCTCTCGGGTGCATGACGCGGGGAGGAGGCGAATACATAGCCTTCAACGCCACGTAAGTCCTTGGGTCTCTCGATGACGCGACGACCGGGATGAGAGACTAGTGAGGCTTGGGCTTGACTTTAAGCTGCTCTGTAGGGGTCGTGAGAATCTTTTGATGCAGATGTCTTCAATTTAGTGAGAGATGCGAATTCCTCTTGGTCTTCACTTCTTTGGGAGGGTTTCATGTGCTTCAGTGTCCATAGATGCATGAGTTTATTCATGCAACGAAATTGTCTTTGAGTAGGATAAAATATAGTGTCTTCCTTGAGTGATTGATCTCTCCTATGATTCTAACTAGAGGTGGTTTCAAAGAGAAGGAAAATACAAATAGATTCCTATTGATGTTTCTTGAGATCATTATTCACAAATATACAAGGCACCTATGATATGGTGGATGTGGTTGAGAAAATAGGGAACCTATATCAAAGGAAAATAGGTGGTTGACTTGGTCTTCAAAGAATTCTAGGTATCTAGGGATAAAAGTCTATTTCTTTTGACCAAGCCAATCTTTAGATCAATTTGTAAATGGGAGAGGAGGGGAGGTAATCCCCATTGGGTCTACACTCTCTTTTAGAGATTTAGAGAGGTCTTGGTCACTCACTTCATGAATTGTGAGTTTCTCAAACTTTTTGATGAGGAAGAGGAGGGCATGTTGCTGTAGTTGGGGGTGGACTCTCTTTCTCAAAGCATATCGTGGTTCTTCAGGAACCCTAGTGTTCTCGCTTTGGGAGAATTCTCCATCAACTCCCCCGGGATTGGAAGACTTCATCTCCGAGGAAGTAGCTTTCATATTTAAGAAAAAATCAGAGTGCAAGTGAGGTGCATAATTCAGTAGATCATTAGAATTAATCCAAGACGCATCACTTATTGGTTTGCCTTTCCATTGTACTAGAAATTCGTAATCATCCTCTTTAGAATCAGTGATAATAGTTCTATGATCAATGATCTTATCTATAAGTCCAACATTAGACACAAGATTGGGAGAAAGGAAAGAGTTTTGAGAATCTTCATTTTCAAGAGGAGTAGAAGAAGAAAATATTTCAGTAGGTATATCGTTACTGTCATGAAACTCTACTAAATCCGAAATATTAAACGAGTTAGATATGCCCCAATCATCAGGAATATCAACAATGTATGCATTATCATTAATTTTGGAGAGAATCTTAAAAGGACCATAGCTTTTGAGTTGAAGTTTAGAATAGAGTTTAGGAAGTCTTTGAGGATGAATCTTAACCATTACTAAATCACCTTCTTTAAAAACTTTGTATCTTTTATGAACATCAGCAGAAAGTTTATATGATTCATATGATAATGCAAGTTGTTTTGAAACGATGTCATGAATGGTATGAACATGTTCAATGAATGATTCAGCTGAAAATGATTTAGGATGCTCATGATTAATAGAATGCAAGTCAATAGGTCTTTTAGGAACATGACCATAAACAACATGAAATGGACTAATTTTAGTGGATCTATTTGGTGAACAATTATACGCAAATTCAATAATAGGTAGAAGTTCATCCCAGCCAGATTGATAATCTTGAATGAGGCATCTTAATAAATTACCAATCGATCGATTAACCACTTCAGTTTGCCCATCGGTCTGAGGATGATAGGCAGTGGAATATTTCAGTTTGGTATTTAATTTATGCCATAAAGTTTTCCAAAAATAGGACATGAATCTAACATCTCTATCAGACACAATCGAAATGGGAATGCCATGAAGTCTCACAATTTCCTTAAAGAACAGATTAGCAATGTGAGAAGCATCGGAGGTTTTAAAACATGGGATGAAATGACTCATTTTGGAAAACCTATCCACTACCACAAAGATGGAATCAAACTTTCTCAAAGTCTTAGGTAATCCTAAAATAAAGTCCATACTGATGTCTTCCCAAGGTTTATTGGGGAATAGGAAGGGGGTGTATAAACCGGTATTTTGCTTCACTTGTTTACCCCTAAGACACACTTTACATTGAGATATGATTTTGGCTATGTGTTTCTTCATTTTTTGGCCAAAAAGAATCTATGTTCCACATCTGCTGTTGTCTTATCTCTACCAAAGTGACCAGCTAATCCTCCTTGATGAATTTCCCAAATAAGAAAGTCTCTAATGGAAGTGCTAGGAATGCATAACCGATTATCCTTAAATAAGTATCCATTATGAATCTGAAAATCCTTATGGTTAAGATAATTTCCAATTAGTAGTTCATTGTAGATTTTTCTTAAAGTCCTTACAACTATCATATATTTCCTTTATTTTTATCTAATCCTATAATTTGAGGAGATATAATACTTAGGAGATGATTTTTTTCTACTAAGGGCATCAGCAACTCTATTATCTTCTCCGGTTTATGCTTGATGACAAAATTATAAGATTGCAGAAATTCAATCCACTTAGCATGTCTAGGATTCACTTTCTTTTGAGAACTAAGCCATTTGAGGGCCTCATGATCAGAAAATAGAATGAACTCCTTACATATGAGATAGTGTCTCCAATGTTTTAAGGTTTGAACTAATGCATAGAGTTCTTTATCATATGTAGAGTAATTAAATTTGGAACTATCTAATTTCTCACTATAGAAAGCTATAGGGTGGCTTTCTTGGCTAAGTACTCCACCTATACCTACATTTGATGCATCACAAGCCACTTCATAAATTTTAGAAAAATCAGGAAGTCTTAAAACAGGGGCTTGAGTAATCAACTCCTTTATCTTATCCAAAGCTTCTTGTGCCGATCTAGTCCACTCAAAGTCACCCTTCTTTAAACAATTTGAAATGGGGGCTGTTATAGTACTGAAATTTCTAATGAACCTCCTATAGAATGAAGCTAGACCATGAAAACTTCTTACCTCACGAATATTAGTAGGAGTTTCCCATTCAAGAATGGCTTGGACTTTAATTGGATCAGCCTTGATGCCTTGGGCTGAAACTATAAATCCTAAGAATTGGATATTATTGGAAAGGAATTGACACTTCTTAAGATTGGCATATAATTGGCTTTCTCTAAGCTTTTCAAACAGCAACCTAAGATGTCCTACATGATCATTATGGTTCTTACTATATATTAATATATCATCAAAGTAAACTACTAAAAATTTACCCATAAAATCTTTAAGTGTATGTGTCATAAGCCTCATAAAAGTACTTGGTGCATTTGATAATCCAAATGGCATGACAAGCCATTCATATAATCCATCTTTTGTTTTAAAAGCAGTCTTCCACTCATCACCTTCTCTAATTCTAACTTGATGATATCCACTTCTTAAATCAATTTTAGAAAAGATAGATGATCCCGCTAACATATCCAATAAATCGTCTAACCTTGGGATTGGAAACCTATACTTAGTTGTGATCTTATTTATGGCTCTACTATCCACACACATTCTCCATGTTCCATCTTTCTTTGGCACTAATAATGTGGGGACAGCACATGGACTCATGCTTTCTCTCACAAGTCCCTTTTCCATAAGCTCACCTACTTGCTTCCTTAATTCCTCATGTTCAGTTGGGCTCATCCTATAATGTGGTAAGTTAGGCAAATTAGAGCCGGGGATTAGGTCAATAGCATGCTGAATATCCCTCTTAGGTGGAAGGAGAGGAGGTAATTCTTCAGGAAACATCCACAAATTCAGTCATCAAAGGAATTAATGGGGTGGGAATGGAATCAGTAACATCCTCACTTGGGATTTCCTTGGGAATTAGAGCATATATAATCGGTTTCTCCTTACTGCTGTTATCTTTACTACTGATATTTTCAGTAAGAGTAAGAGGGGCTGACACCTTAGATAATTTATTAGGATGAATATTCCTCATATAGGGTTTTAAAATTATCCTTCTATTCTTAAACATGAATGAACACTCATTGGTTCTCCCTTGAATTCTGACATCATTATCATACAACCATGGTCTTCCTAGTATGATGCTTCCTATGTCCATGGGAACTACATCAAGCCAAACTTTGTCTTCATAAGATAAGATTTTAATGTTCAACAAGCACCTTTTATCTACTGGTAAAGAGGAATTAATCACCCATGATACTTCATAAGGGTTTGGGTGTTTTTCAAAAGGAAGTCCTAATTGCTTTAGGGCCTTTTCAGATATGGCATTAACACTACTTCCACTATCTATGATCACTTTGTAAAATTCATTTCCCATTTTAATATAGGTGAAAAAGATAGCAGTCCTAAGAGAGGGTTCTTGGGAGGTTTGGAGGCATAATTTTCTCATTACATTAATAAATTGGTTACAATCTTCACTATCATTGATCATGGCCTCATCCAATTCATAAACTTCATCTTCTAACTCAACTTCCTCATTAGTGTCATCTGGAAGAGGTTCAGAAGTATTTATGACAAGGGCTAATTTTGGACAATTTGTCTTGACATGCCCTAATTGTTGGCAATTAAAACACCTAACATTGGTATTAGTTCTAGGAATTGTATTTGAGAATTGAGTAGTCTTTGGAAGGCTATTGTTGGTGCTCAGATTTCTATTATTATTAGGAGGTAAATTAGGAGTGCTATTTCCTTGTCCTCTAGTGAAGGTTCGGGGCTGATTAAGATTAGAATATCTAGGGTTCTTCTTAAAGAATCCATCTAACCTTAGGGCAATCTTATAAGCTTCATCCAAAGTAGAGACTTCTCTAAGTTCCAATTCCACCTTTATATCTTCCCTAAGACCAGTTTTAAATCTTGAGATGATGCTCAACTGATCTTCATCTAAATCACAAGCAATCATCAACTCTTGAAACTCATTTATATATTCTCTTACACTTCTTTGTTTCTGCTCAATCCTTTGCCAAGTATCTATAAGTTGACTTTTTATAATTCACAGGAACATACTTAGTCCTAAGTCTACCTTTCATTTCTGCCCAAGTATTGATCCTATCTTCATATCTATATGCACATATCTTTAGGATACTCTTCCAATAAGTCTTAGCAGATCCATCTAATTTTTAATTCAGCAAACTTTAACTTTCTTTCTTCTGAATAATCAAACCAACCAAAGTATGAGTCAAGGTGAGATTCCCAATTGAGAAATTCCTTTGGGTCATCACTCCCTTTAAACATAGGAATGTCTACTCTAACTTGGTTATACTGATAATCAGTCCTTTCCCTTGGATGATGATCATTATAAGGTATAAAATTAGAGGGATTAGGATGATCACTAATAGGCTCTTTGGGAATCTTAACTTGAGAAGAGCTAGCTTCCCAAGAATTGGACTTCTTCGGGGATTCTAATTTCTGAAGCCTAATCTCATGCTGATCAAATTTTCTATGAAGGGATTGCAGACTAGCATTATTGTCTTGCACACTAATAGTAAGGGTTTGCATATTTTCCATAAGAGCTCTAGCCCACGGGGGTGGGGTATCGTCTCGGTTAGGATCAGTAGAGGCATGGGGTGCATTCACATTAGTAGGCACTTCTGCAGTAGTATTAGGGACAGTGGCCTTAGATCTAGTATTCATGATGATTAATATGTAACTATATAATGTTAATAATTCCCACTTAAGTGATATCAAATCAAACTGGGCTCTGATACCAAATATGATGTAGGATAATTTAGGATATGATGCTATGTATGATGATGATGATAAGTTTAAGAAATAATCCTACAATATGGGGAGGATCTATGAATGATATCAGTAGGAAAGATATTGGGAAATCAATGATGATGTAGTGTGATATAATTCAAGAAGAGAAAGATAGATAATGATTCAATAAGGAAGATAAGATGACTAATAATAGAAGAGAATAATGTTATGACCGAGAATAGAAGATATAATGGGGAATATTTTAGTAATAATATTTTCTATAAGAGAGAATAGAGAGGAGGTGAAACAGAGATACGACGGAAGGAAATAATGTTTTTATATGATAGAAATAAGGAGAGAGTGGCGGTGATAGGTGTGAAATGGAAGAGAAATCGGAGAAGTGTCAGATGCTGGACTTAAGATTTCAGAGTAGAGCCTTATCACGATATTGAAAGTGAGGATGAGTACCTGAATCGGCGACGAAATGATGCTCTTGGGATCGTCAAATGAAACGGATTTCCTCAGCGAATTTCTGACGGTAGTGACTGAAAGCGGCAGCACGGGAGGGAGAGTAGAGGAGGAGGATAGAACTCAGAAGATGAAGATGATGCGGGACAGAGTTGACGGAGAGGCGGGATGAGCGTGACACACGGGTAAGCGATAGTAACCACGAACAACTTTCATTCATCAAAAAAAAACTGTCTTTTCAGTTCTACAATTTCCCATTTATAGTAGGGGAGGGAGAGAGGAATGGGCGAGGCGACGCGTCTCGGTGTTTCGCCCGCGCTTGGGCAGTTACGCCGGTTTTGATAAATTTGACGATTTTATTCCCTCGCGTTGGGCATTTCTGTCGCACACGATCCGGCTGTTATGACGGCTCGCCGAAATGCTAAGAGTTGAGGGTTGACTTCCGACTGGTAGATTGAACTTCAGCTATTCGTCTTCAGAGCGAGGTGACGGGGGAAAGAGTGGCGTTTGCAGGCGGCACGGAACTCCTTGAAATGTTTTTCCTTGACAGCAGGAAATAGTGCTCCCGGGTTTCTTCGCATGCTTTGCTAATTTTCTCCATCCTTCTCTTGTCGTCTTCTGTTCCAGCTTTGACTATCAGTTGAGGCTAAGCTTGCGACCTGAATGTTGACCCGATCGGTGATGCCAGGGGCGTCATGAATTTCCCTAGAAGTCGCGGCAGGTTCCCACTTGGATGATAGGCCTTCTCTCGGGTGCATGACGCGGGGAGGAGGCGAATACATAGCCTTCAACGCCACGTAAGTCCTTGGGTCTCTCTGATGACTGACGACTGGGATGAGAGACTAGTGAGGCTTGGGCTTGACTTTAAGCTGCTCTGTAGGGGTCGTGAGAATCTTTTGATGCAGATGTCTTCAATTTAGTGAGAGATGCGAATTCCTCTTGGTCTTCACTTCTTTGGGAGGGTTTCATGTGCTTCAGTGTCCATAGATGCATGAGTTTATTCATGCAACGAAATTGTCTTTGAGTAGGATAAAATATAGTGTCTTCCTTGAGTGATTGATCTCTCCTATGATTCTAACTAGAGGTGGTTTCAAAGAGAAGGAAAATACAAATAGATTCCTATTGATGTTTCTTGAGATCATTATTCACAAATATACAAGGCACCTATGATATGGTGGATGTGGTTGAGAAAAATAGGAACCTATATCAAAGGAAAATAGGTGGTTGACTTGGTCTTCAAAGAATTCTAGGTATCTAGGGATAAAAGTCTATTTCTTTTGACCAAGCCAATCTTTAGATCAATTTGTAAATGGGAGAGGAGGGGAGGTAATCCCCATTGGGTCTACACTCTCTTTTAGAGATTTAGAGAGGTCTTGGTCACTCACTTCATGAATTGTGAGTTTCTCAAACTTTTTGATGAGGAAGAGGAGGGCATGTTGCTGTAGTTGGGGGTGGACTCTCTTTCTCAAAGCATATCGTGGTTCTTCAGGAACCCTAGTGTTCTCGCTTTGGGAGAATTCTCCATCATTTAGGTGGAGACATGAACCCACGGAGCTAGGGGAGACAGTCCAAGCAATGTTGGAGCAGCCCATGAAGATGTCAAGAGAGGAATACAGAGGCCCATTAAGACACAAAAGGGGCAAGAGAAGAGGATCCAGATTGCTGAAGCCGGGAGATCCAATGGCCCATTTTTCTTCTCTCTTTCCCGATTTAAAGGCTTAGGGTTTCTGGAGAAGAAGCCGTCATTTTTGGATTCAGACCAACCCGTGTTGGAAGCCTGTGTGCAGCTGGATCGATGGCCCTCTTACCCAAGTAAGAGCTAGGAGGAACAAGGGCGTCCAGATTTGCTAGAGAGGAAGAGGAAGAGGAGACCCTTAGGCCTCGACGGGTGTGACAAAAGGCATTTCCCTCTCCGTCTCTTCCTCGTCCCCTTTTTTTTCTTCCTTTTCTGTAGGTTATCCTCGTGGCAGGTAACCCTCGTGCAGAGCTCCCTATGCCACCGGCATCCCCCAAGCCTCGTCCTGTAATCTAGATTGCAGGAGACTTCGAGTTGGAGTTGCCGCGTCACAGCAGCTGCCCGCCAGCAGCAACATCTTTTCTCTGGTCCAAAAGACAAAAAATATTTTCCTCTCTTCACGATGCTACTCAGCGTTAATTTTTTTGTTTTTTTTCTTTACTTTTGAGTTAAATAGTATTCCGTTCCGTCGTCTTCATTAACGTATATTACCGTAACCACATTGAGATCGCAGGGGATATCGCGATCCTCTCCAAAGGCTATTTCTGAAATCGGCTCTTGATTAGAAAACACAAAAAAAGAATCTGTTTCGTCTGAAATCGCTCCTCTCCTCGCGCTCTCGAGATTCTTCTTTGACCGCCTGCATTTGTGCATCTACCCAAAACAAGTTTCGGAAGTCGACTTTGAGTCACAAAATTTCATGAAATGGTCTCAGGCTTCCGTCGTCTCTGCAGCCGAGCTTTGCTCAAGAAATGTCCGCTGAAATCGGTTTGAAGAGAATTGTGCTTTTCACAAAAGAATTTACCTTTCTCACCTGTTGAATCGCCCCTCGCGATCGTCATTTTCCACCCTTCATTGCACGACTGTCACTGCCGACGCCCATCTTCAAGTACGTCTCTTCCTTATGATAAATCACCGAAATCGGTTTTGAGTAAAAACCGATTTCACGTAAGTCGTTTTCAGTTGCTCGCCTTTGAGTTTCGTCCCCGCTCACCTCATCCTATTTCGTTTCTAATCATCTCTCTTTCTTCTCCTTCTTATTTTATTCTTATTCTATTCTATATTAATTATCCTCTCCTGTCATCTCAGTCTGTATCGACCGCTTCTCCACTCTCTTCCTATCATCTTTTCCCTTATTTTATTCCAAACTTCTCAGTATCTCTCTTCCTAACGTCTGCGTTGTCCGCGTTTTCTGCCGCTCCGCACGCATTCTCCGTCTCTCTCCTTTTTCTCATGTTTTACCCACTTCTTATTTAAAGAGCGAGAATACTCTCTTACTACCCACTCCGTAATCTCTATTATCTCTTTCTTCTTATCTTTTCTCCACTTAAGTCTTCTGTGTTTTCTCTCTTTACGGTCCTCTCCTCCGTAACTCTCTCTAATCCTTATTGTCTTAAATTACTACCTTCATTTCTAATATATTTGCTAAGCCACGTTGAAATGCAGTCTCAATTTTATTCTAGAATATTTTAAATACTAAGTAAACTGCTGTAGTATACATTTCCTTGGTGCATGTAGTAATCTTAACCTCCAATCAAGAGGAGATCAGGCACTTCCTGAAATCCTAAAAAATACTGCTTTAAAGTAGAAAGTCGCTAGCTAATCACCCGCTCCCTGTGGATCGACCCTTGCTTGCCCTAGGCTCGTGAGGTTTACAAATGTGTTGTGTAAGCTTAAAGACTCACATGACGTAACAATCATTTATATTGTTTACCTCTAATTAGTACCGCATTTTAAGCTTATCACTAGCAAGGATGGCCATTGCACAAAAATTAAGGTTTGCACCACTCTCTTCATAGCATGGATTGATACTTTGGGCTTGCGCGCTTGTTGAAGTCCCTAGCCAGGGTCATCAATTTTTTTAATAAAAATGCACCTCATCTATTCCACTTTCATTAGGCAGGGCCACCAAGGAAAGGGAATCATCCCTTATTTACACAACACAAAAAAGGTTTGTGCGTACATCTTGTGAACTAGGAAAGCATCAACACTCATTTACTTCTCCTTAAGATGCATGTCCCTCAAATGCTCTAGGTAAATGTTCTCTCAAAGTTCATTTATCTCAATTTTCTCCTTTTTAGGATTTTCTTCAATGCTCTAACGTGATGCCCCTCCTTTCTCACAATCCCCTTGGGTTTTTGGTCCCATGACATTTGTCAAAAACCACTACCACTTTATTTCTATGCTTACACCAAGAGCTCTCAAAGACAATTTTGTTGGCTATTGACGTACAAGGGTTATGATCTCTACTTACCTAACACACTTGGCTATGTCGCTTCTACTAATGTGATGTTTATTCACCATCACCTTCTCCCTCATGGGTCTGCTTACCTTAAGGAAGAATTGGAGGGTCTTCTTACCCCGTCACATGATTTATTAACTTAAATAAAGTCCTTGTGCACAGTTTTCATAGTTTAATTGCTTGCTTCTTACCTATGGCTTCAGCTCATGCATAGAAGATCCTAGTGTATGGTAGAAGACCATGTCTCAGAGGATTACAATATAGGTAGTTGATCTTGGTGGCATCCTACTCATAAGAGCAATGAAGCAAATGTCTTTCTACAAAGATCTATCTTCATCAGCAATCTATGACATGGATTTGTAGATATTTTGTTACTTTGAGTTTGCTCATCAGCTTGGTAAACTCATTCTCTCCAAGATGAAGTATGCTCTAGATATTCTTCAAGTAATAGGGTTACTCAGCTAAAAAATATAATCTTCATCATTGGAAACTCGACCCAAGTCTTATGATAGTAACTCAAAGACACTAGAGAATGTCAACTAACATCAAGATTGGTAATCTCAATTGCACATGTTTTTTGTCGTTGTTGTATATCAATTTCACGCAATAATATTTATATTTCCTTACTATAGTGTAAGTAAAGGTTGAATCCACAAGGAGCTGAGGTAATGAGATTTGATGTTCAAACGAAAGGTAAGAACATGAAAAGAAGCAAGAGCATGCAAAGAAGTGCGAGCATAAATGGGCCATGTCGAGATGAATATGAGTGATAATTTTTAGGTTTATTTTTTAATTGTGAGAGCAATCAAAATTCAAATGGAAAATTAATGTAAAAACAAATGAAATGGAGGTGAGATGATGACACGGTAAGAGGAGTGGTTGGCGGGAGTGATGGATCAATGCACATCAATAGGGAGAGAGAGTTGCGAGTGTGGATGATGTCAAAGCTGCTACATTAAAAGAAAATAAAATAAAAATTTAATGTTTATGGAGATGAACACAATCAAGTAATTAATCTGGATCGTTGCACAAATCCCATCATGATGCCTGTCCTAGACCAAGCGATGCTCAATTTGCTCTAATCACAATCCTCACTTGATTTCTTCTCTACTACAAGATTGAGCATCAAGCAATGCTCTTGTTGGGCCTTGACCTCTTCTCTTCTTCCTTATGGCAGCCTAATTCCAATATAGAGTCAAAAAATAAGAGAGGAGAGAGAAAAAATAAAGCCGTATATGGAGAGGTCTTTAAGGGGTTTATGTGACCAAGGGTGGAGATCTTTTACTCTTGCGATCAAGGGTGGAGATGCCCTACCCCAAGGACATCCAAGGGTGTGGTCACCTCCTTTAAGCAATAACCTTATCCTAAATGAGGTGGCCCAATCCCTTTCTAAAGAATGAGGCTCACCTCCCTAAAAAAATGGTAATAACCCCCCTTTGTAAAGACATGAGCCCCACCTCCTAAAAAGGAGACTCCCAATTCCTCCTTAATTAAGGAGGATGTTTACATTAAGAGGGTGACCTCCACTTTATTTTAAATGTAAAATAATATAATTTAAAATGATTTTAATGTATTTTAGCCAATATTCCCTTAAATAGTGAAAGTTGACCGATTTTGACTTCCTTGACATAGCTTAGTGAAGTGGCTGCCCCCTAAAAGATATGATGATCTCTATAAGTATTTAAAAGATGAAATTGACTACTGATAACATGTAATTTGTACCGGTAATTACATGATTATGAATGCAAATTAAGGCATCAAACATCCCATTGTTATGCATGTTATCATACTCTTAGTGCATATCTATCATTCTATGTAATTAAAATTTATAATCTCAAAATTCATTCTTTTAGGGATAATCATGCATAATTAAAGAAGATATTTTTTAGTAGATTATGTTCATATTTATTTGACAGTATAATTAAGTTTTAATTGCAAATAACAAGAGCAAATATTTTTATATACACTCATTTTATCCTCCTAGTTCTATTTTCCAAAGAAATAAGTTTATTTTTTAGATAAAACATTGTTCTCTTTTTATTTATTAAATTTAAGTTTTTAGAATGATAAAAAATTTAACTTTTGATCAAACACAAAAAATTTTGATTGAAAAATAGTTGAATTTTGAAAGTTATGAATTTTCTAATTTTTAGGGATTTTTCTAGAATTTTTCTGATTTTTATAAATTTTCTAAATTTATATTGATTAAAAGTATTTTAAAAATTGTTTTTGATGTGCACAGTGACGTGGCAGATGAAGTGATAGGGCCACTTGCTGCCATGTGACGGTGTACATGTGCTTCACATGGCACGTATGTGGTGTGTTATTAGCTCGTCATTAGTGGTTGTCATTAGAGCACATTGGTGCTCATCATTAGGGCATAAGCTAAACACTATACATGCATTTCTATTTATATGCCAAAAACTTTTGAGAGTTTTTCAATATAGGATTTTTTTAATGTTTTATTACTAGTGATGTGGGGCACTCATGAGCGATTGATCGATGCTAATAAAGGACATTTAATCTGAGCCCCTCACTTTCACTTAGGTGAAGGGGGTATGTCACAGCATCTGAGTGGATGACGATTCATTTTATTCAACGGATCAATCTTGGCCGTTCATCTGATGAGTTATAAGGCCAAGATTTCCAGAGCTATTTGAGACTTGAAAAGTTGATTCACAATGTGACATATGAGATTTTGCGACAATCTCTCTTCACACTATCACGTGGCATGACCTTGACACTTTGATGAAGATCTAACGATCGTGACTTAACTATAGAGATTGGCCTCTTCGGGTTCCATTGGGACCATTGATCTCATCAAGCAAAAGATCTGACAGTCATGCTCAATTTCAAAACATTATAAATTCTCTCTCTTCGATGGAAAATGTATTCTTGGATTGTCTCCATTAATCAAACCTTCTTGACTACTCAATCCTTTAATCTCCTGATTTCTTCCTCTTCTAGACTCATTTATGTGTCCAAGTAGTTCTTAAAATCAAGATCTAGTTGAAAAATAGAGAGATTTCACTGCTTAAACTCTGAATATCTAATTTTGAAAACATGGAATGAAAAGCGTTTGATTTGGTGATCAATTGGATCATTTTCAGCACTATTTTGGGTTAGATTGCATGTTTTCCTCCTAATATTTTGTCATTTATCATTAGATTTTAATTTCAAAGTTTAGATTAGATTAATTTTAAGAAATTTTATCAAATTCTTTCTCTTGGAAATCAATTTTTCCACCTTGAGGTTACTTGATTTCTCCACAAATACTGATCCAAATTGAGTGATTTTTGATTATGTAGATTTGTCTTAGACTCTTCTTTCCAAAAAAACTCTAAAATCTCTCATTTCTCAGGTTATTTCTTCATCAAATTTTATCAAATTTAAAGAACATCTCAGAAATTCCCCTATTTCTTGTAGATTCGACCCTTTCTCACCATTATACTAATTAATTCTTGATTAAAAGTTAAAATTGAGGATTTTGGTAATTGTTTTGACACACATTCATATGTTTTCAATGATTGTATGAAAATGTCTCATTAACCATCTTTGACTACCTTGAATCTTAATTATACCCTTTGACTTTGAGGATTTAGAGGTTACTTGGCACTTAAAGTGATGAAGAGGTTATTTTCTCCTTTGGTCCATTGCGATTTCCCTCTATGTATTTCCATATGTTTTTCTATGTCCTTGCGGCCACAAAACTCATAAAAATCTGAAAATTTTACCACTTAACTTCAAAGAAGTCAAATGGGGTTAGTCTCAAGATCTACAAATCAAAGGAATGATGTATGACAAGGCATATTCATTTTTATGCATAGTCAACACTAATTAGATGTAAATTCAGCACATGAGTGGAATAACATGATGGATGCAAAAATATCACAAAATCATGATAATGTGCATCATATTAGAAAGAGTTATGCATTTAAATCCATTTATGATGATCAAAATGAAAGCATCAATGACATGTTATCAAACATCTACTATAGAAGTAGATATACTAGATGAGCATCGACCTTAACATTATATCTATGGTTAGTTTTCTTAGCCAATTTATATTGGAACCTCAAAAGGTGTTCTAGGATGCTGCCTCATGTACAAGCAATGTGATCATATTCACATTTAAGATCATTCAATAGTAAGATGTTATGAGGAAAAACAATATGGGAAATCACAAATCACGAATTAAACATATGCTGATTGCAATCTAATCACCCAAAAATCCTAGATGCAAATGGAGGTTTTCTATTTTACTATAGAAGCTAGGTGTCATGTTGATGCAGGACGCGGTTGTGAAAACCCTCGTGCTTGATCAATGGAACTGAGGTTGATTGAGGATAGGGCAGTCAGACCTAGCCTACAAGCAGGCGAGTCCTAGATCTTAAGTATGATATCTAACCTAAACCTAAGTGTAAGCAGGCGTGCTGATCAGCGGAATCGACTCTGGGCGACCGGGGGAAACTCACGATGATGGGTGGGGTGAGATCCTCTCGGTCCACGTCCGGAGGCGTGAAGTAGCTCGTCGTGGAGTATCCAACGCTACAACTCACGCTCAGTTCCAGACCTGACGTACGCGTGGGAGTTCTCGAACCTATATCAGCTCTACCCTACCTAAGTCGTCCAATCGTGATGGAGACGAGTAAAGGAAACGCTTTGAAAAGTAATTAAACTTTAAAATGAGGGGTTGAAGCTAACCTGCGGGGCGGGGTGCCCGGTGGGTCATGGCATAGTGGAGAATAGGATCGGCCGTGTCGTTTAGATACGAGGAGACGACGGACTCGAGCGCAAGGGGCAGTGGGGTGGCTGGGCACGACAAGATCGCGATTAGAGAGACGGGCCTGGGCAGACTGGATCAGCGCGGAGTCGATCAAGGTGAGGCAAGCGAACCCGGGCGGCGCGGGACAAACCAGGCCAGCGTGGGCCAGTGGGATCTGGCAGGCCAACTGGGCGGCGCACGCGGGTCGGGGCGGCGCGGGGAAGCCTGTGGAGACACAGACAATGCTCGGCACCCCGGGTTGGCGCAGTCAGGTCGGGTGGCACGAGTGAACCGGGTGGCGCAGGCCAGAAAGGGTGGCGTGGTCAACCCGAGGTAGCGCGGTCAACCTTGAGCGGCACGGGACGGAATGTCTAGGGCCGCTCAGTGATGCGGGCAGGTCGAGCGCACGAGAAGAGGGTGCCGAAGGCGACGGGGCGAATTCAGTCGTGCGAGAGGTAAATTCGGCTGGGCGGCAGGTGAAGGGGACAAGGCGTCGGGCAGAGGAAGGTTGGGGGGGGGCGTTGGAAATGGGGCTGCAGGGCGTCAAATCAAGATCGACTGGACGATGAGTGAAATTCGGAGGCAACGGGGTGAGTTCGGCAGGTAATCAGAAGTCTGGAGGGTGAAGCCGGCAGGGACTCGGGAGGACGGTCAGAATTAATCTGGTAGGGGAATGGGTATCGGGAAGGAGATTCAGCAGGGAGTTAGAATGCGGGAGGGTGAATTTGACGAGGAATCGGAGGGGCTACCGGGATTGAATTTGGTAGTAAATGGGGGTGTCGGGTTGGAGAATCGGGAAAGTCCGTAGGGGAATGGCGGAGATGGCTGACGCGGCGAGGGGAATTCCGTTGCGTGGCGAATTGACTTCCGCGGCGCGGCGAATTGAATTCGCCGAGAAGAGGCGGAGTGAACTCCGGAAGGCAGGGGATGGAGGGCGATTTTTCTGGGGCGAATTACTGAAGTCGGAGAGGAATGGGAAGTTGGAGTCAGAAAAAGAATACGATTGAATCAAACTCCAGGCGGAATTCGAAAATGGAATTCGGGGAGGGATTTCAACACGGCACGAGAACGATTTCGACCGTGCGACAGAGTGGGGAAACGACATGAACCAGACAGGGTGACGAGAGTGGATTCAGCCGAATGAGGAGGAGAGGAGGGATGGGTAACGTCGTTGATTCTGGCTGGGCGACGAGGGGCGAATTGGCAGAATTGCGGGAGGGCGATGGGGAAGAGAGAAATTGGGGCGACAGATTGATTCCGTCGAAATTGAATTCGGGAAATCGGTAGAGCGACGCGCGGATTGGGGGTCGACGGATTGTGGGTGATAGAGAAGTGAGGATGGGAGGAAGGGTAGGTGAGGTGGTAGGGAGTCAAGAATTCGCGAGGACGATGGTGAGACGGAAAATCGGCAACGGAAGATGGTCATTCGCGGGTAGGGAATTTGGCAATGGGGAGGTTGAGCGCAAGACGAACCTGTGGAAAAAGGAAATTCGCAGAACGTGGAATTTGCAGGAAGAGAGATTGAGAGAATCGGATTGAGGGATCGAGCATCCGTCAGAATTGTGGAGATTGGGGGAGGCAGTGACTGGTCGCGATGGTGGAGATTCGGCAGAGATGGGGAGGGAAGTTGACGGGGAGATGGAGAGGTTGAGCGACAGGGAGAGGGATCGTTAGATGGAGAGGAGAACGGGGAAGCTGGGAGGGGTTTGCCGGAGCGGGATCGCGGAGCTGGAGGGGAAGATCGGTTGTGGAGAATGGAGGACAAAGGGGAAGTTCATGGATAGAGCTGGGTGGAGAGGATAGGGGCGGCGGTCCAGTGGCGGCGGCGGCGGCGGCAGCGGCGTCGCGAAGAAGGATCGGCGTCGAGGCGCGGCAGCAGCGGCGGCCACGGCGGCGGCGGTGCCGGCGACAACGGCAAAGTCCTCGTGGCCGGGGCAAGGAGTGGTGGTGGTCGCCGCGGCAGCGACGGTGACGGCGGTTGGACTCCTTCCCCTGCCTTCCGTGAGCAGCCACTCGAGATGGCCCACTTGAGGAGTGGAAATGGCCCACTTGAGGCCCACAACCCAAAACCTAAACATACTTATAGAAATAAGGTTCACAAAGAAGAAGGGCTTCACGAATAGGATCCCGAAAAGGGAAGAACGTACCTGGAAGCCTAAAAGGGAGAGGGAAATAAGCAAGGACCCGCTTAAACACGTGCGGGTCAAAAAGTTCACAATAAAGTAAGAAGATAAGTAGATAGATCTACGCATGCGAAAGGGCTCCTCCGGCGCCGTCATATCGTTTATTGGTGGCGACGGATGTCGTATGCCACCACATGTTATGGTTGATACAAGTTGTGAGATGGTGTGACTTAGATCTATTCCTTAAGAAGAGGGTCAAAACTCAAATGCTTGTGCCTATGCAATGTTATAACCAAGGTGCTATCTTTGTACTTGGGAATCCTATTTTTCATGAGGGCACTAGCCCATTAGGACTGAGTGGCATTTCATTCATGACAAGGTCTTGAAGAGGGCCATTATAACACCCCATGTAGCTTCCTTTGATGAGCTTCTTGATGACTTCATCAAGAGTTTCAATGTCCAATCTTGGGCACCTTGATATGTGTAAAATGATAGTTGTTAAAAGTGCAAGTTCACGTATAAAGAATCATACTCAACTCTTGTAATTTAATCAAAATTTTTAGAATAGTGGCAAGTCAAGGTTGAATCCACAGGGAGGACAATTAAGAGATTAAAATGAAGGAATATTTTTTTTGTATCATTTAGATTAAGACGTAGAAATGATAGATGAAAAGAGAGATATGCATGCGAAAAATATAATGAACCAATCAAATGCTTTCACACTCCTTTTGAAGATTGAAAACCCGTGCTGAGACAATATAAAATATGATTAAGGGTTTTAGAATATGAAAGTGTGGATGAAAATATTTAGAAAAAACAGATCGATGAAGAATGATCCTAATCTGAAGATTTGCAACAAAACATGCTTTAGCAATGTTCTCCAATCAAACACACCTTTGAAAGCCCATAAATTTTGCCTAGATTTGGTGCCTTGCATCCAACACAATGAATGAATAGAAAAAGAGAAGACACTGACTAGGAATAATGTTTCATATATGAAGAAAAATCAGTTGGTTCCCTCCATCCTCTCGCTAGCCAATTCTAAACATACACAATGAAACATTAAAAAAAATTTTGCCTCCTTTCTATGCTTAATAGAGATATGGATGGACGGAATATGAAGAGATTCATCTGCCCTTGAAATTTTGTTACCAAATTCTATTAAGATTGTCCAATATCAAGCTTCAAATTTGGAGCAATTTTGATCATTGACCTATCTTCTCTCTCCTCGTTAGACGCCTCAAATTCTATGGCATCTCATAAGCTCCGGTCAAACTATGTAGTCAACTTAAAAATCAATATTTTTCTTCTCTCTCCTCTGATGCAGGACGCGGTGGTGAAAACCCTCACGCCTGATCAATGAACCTGAGGATGACTAAGGGTAGCCTATCAAACCTAACCTATGGATAAGCAAATCCTAGACCCTAAGTATGAGACCTAACCTAAACATAAGTACAGGCAGACGTGCCGATCAGCGGAGTCGACTCCGAGTGACCCGGGGAAACTCGCGATGATGGGTAGGGTGAGATCCTCTCGATCCACGTCCGGAGGCGTGGAAGTCGCTCGTCGTGGAGTAGCCAGGAGGCTGCAGCCCACGCTCGGTACCGGACCTGACGTACGCGTCAGAAATCTCGAACCTATAATCGTACTACCCTATCTACGTCGTCCGACGGCGGTGGAGACGAGTAAAGGAAATGCTTCGAAAAGTAATTAACTTGAAAGAGGGGTCGAAGCTAACTCGCGGGCGCGAGCAGTCGGTCGGGGCGAGGGATATCGTCGGCGCGGCAGCGGGTCGGACGCCGGGCGAGTCGGCGGGGAGCGCGGGGAGCGATCGGCGTGGAGGCGGAGTGATGATGAGTCGGGGCGAGCCGGACGAGCGCAGCGAACACGGGAGGCGGGAGGCGGCGTCCGGGGCCGATTCGGGGCGGGCTGGAACGGTCTGGGCCGACCTGGGCGGCTCTGGGCCGGTCTGGACCGGTTTGGGCCGGTTTGGGCCGGTCTGGACCGGTCTGGGCCGGTCTGGGCCGGTCTGGGCCGGCGCGGCGGTCTGGACCGGTCTGGGCCGACGGGGCCGGTCTGGGCCGGTCGGGCTGGCCCGGGCCCGTGTCTGGGCCGACGGGGCCGGTCTGGGCCGGTCGGGCTGGCCTGGGCCGTTCTGGGCCTGGACGGTCTGGTCCGGCCCGGCTGGGTCGACCTGGGGGCCTGGGCGGCCCGGTCTGGTCAAGGCCGGTCTGGGCCGGCTCGGGTTGACTCGGCCGGTCCGGGTGGAGGAGGGGAACGGTTCCCGCTGAGTCGACTCAGCGGGAATCGTTCACTCTTACCTCTAGGGTTTCCCCTGCGGTGGTCCTGGCGGCGCGTGGCGGTGGAGGGCGATGCGGTGATCCTGACGCGGAGGTGGCGCGCCGGCGGCGGAGCGCAGGAGAGAGCGGGGGCGGCGGTTCTCGTGGCGGAGAGGGCGCGGAACCTTGCGGAAGGGCTGGAATCGAGCGGAGCGGGGCGCGGAACCGGCAACCGAGGAGGCGTCGGCGGCAGCGAATCACGAGGGCGCAGCAGCGGCTGCGCGGCGGCGCAGCGCGCGGCGGCGAGGGGCGGCGGCGGCGCTCGAGGCTCGGGAGATCGTCGGAGGAGGCGGTTTAGCGCGGCGGCGATGGCGGCGGCCTTGGCGGCGGTGGTGGCGGCGGCCGAGATCGCGGCGGCGCGCGGCAGCGCGCGCGGCGCGGCGGCGGACCTCGGCGGCGGCTACAACGGCGGCTTGGAGCGGCGGCAATGGCGGCGGCGTGGAGAGGATCCGGAGTTAGGGCAAGAGGTGGCGGCGGAGGCAGCGGCGGCGGCGGCGGCACAACGGGTGCGGCGGCGGCGGCGGCGTCGGCGGTAGGACCTCTTCCCCAACTTTCCTTGAGCAGACACTCGAGATGAAGTCTCTTCTTTTCTCAAATGACGGCTAGTGTTTGTGGGGGGGTCCCTTCCCCTCTTATAGAGCCCTTGGTGGGCCAAGAGAGGAAAGGGCCCACTTGAGGCCCACAACCCACACGCATACTCATAGAAATAGAATAAAAGGTTCACAAAGAAGGATGGGCTTCACAAATGGGATCCCGAAAAGGGAAGAACCCACCCGGAAGCCTAAAGGGAGAGAAGAAATAAACGAGGACCCGCTTAAACACGTGCGGGTCAAAAGGTCCATAATAAAGAAATAAAGAAGTAAAGATAAGCGGATAGATCCGTGCGCGCAAAAGGGATCCTCCGGCGCCGTGGTATCGTGTCTTGGTGGCGACCGGGGTCGTACGCCACCATCCTCTCTCCTTTCTCTAATCATCCCTTTGACGGTGTGCATGTGAGAGAAAAAGGAGAGAGCAAGATGAGGAGAGAGAAGTGAACCTTGAGAAAGAGGTGGCGAGAAGTGTGGCAATTAAGATGGATGGGCACATGCATGAGAGAGGGAGGAGGGAATATATCTCGCTCACATGTGCACATGAGAGAGAGAGACATGGACAACATACAAATTCTCTCACACAGCGAGAGAATTTTTCTTCCACAACAAAAGATAGACAGAAGAGAGAGAAGCTAAAAAGAATAAGGGAGAAAGAAGAGTGCGGTGATCGTGAATTTCTCCATCACACACATGAGAGAGAGGAGAAGTAGGGGAAAAGGGGAGAGAAGGTGAAGAAGAAAAATAAGTAGGAAACAAAGAGGAAGAAGAAAGGGTATGAGATAAAACTTTTCTTTTAGCCGCATGCATGAGAGAGTGAGATGCGGAAGAGAGGAGAAAGAGTGAGTGGGAAAGAAGAAGAAGTGGTAACAGCAGAAGGAGGAGGGGTGACTAAGAGAGAGAAAGGGTGGTGGAAGATATAGAGAGAGAGAGAGAGAGAACTTCTCTTACCACGTAGAAAATTTCCATAGGCAAGAGAAGTTCTGCTGCGCAAGAGGAATGAAAGGTGGTGCAATGTAGAAAGAGAAGAAAGAGGAGAGAAAGACGTAGAAAGAGGAGATGCCGGAGCAGAAGAGGACAACAAAGAGAGAGGCGATGGTGGAGATGGAGGCAGTGCAATTTAGAAGAAGAGATAGAGAAGTGTGGTGAGGAGAGAAGAAGACTTCTCTTGCCGCAAGGAAGAAATGCCAAACGCAAGAGAAATGGTGTGGCAATGGAGGAAAAGGAAGAGAATAAGAGAGAAAAAGGATGAGAAGCAGACATGATGAGGAGGTGGGAATGGAGAGGTGGCGATGAAACTCTCTTCCATTAGCGCAAGTTTACAAGCGCCTGAGTGCAAGAGAGAAACAGAGATGAAAAATAAATAGAAATTTTATTTTATAATTAAAGAAGATTTTCTTAATGAAGCAATGGCATGAAATGCTCATAGATTGTTATCAAATCATGAAAAATCAAGAATATCCTTTTAGTCATTTTTAAACAGCAATAACATGCATTTATGATCATATTTATAGAAATAAATGCATAAAATGCATAGTATGAATGCATGAATTTACATGTTCTCACATCCAGTTGGGCATTTTTCTTCATCGAGAGCATCCAATGGCAAATCAATACTCTCCACCTTTTGGAGTATTAGATTATGGCCCAACTGGCTTAGCCCTTTAGGGTCTTAGTCCCATATGGGATATATTTCTTCCTTTGTTATTAGGTTTGTGATCTCTTCTTAATCAATTATCAAAGGTTTTACTAGTTGTCAACCCCTTTTTAATGACTTTAAAGGGATAAGAAATCAATTATTTCCCTATTAATTCAACTTGAGTCCTTTCGATGGAGAACTATCCCAAAAACATGAACACAAGGGTTCCAAGTGAACCTAGATATGCACTAAGGAAGATAAATCATTCTCAATTACAAAAAAATAATATACTCCTCCTTACTCATGAGTTTGAGAAACTCACCATCCATTAAGTGAATGAAGAAGACCTCTCTAAAAAATTTAAAGAGAGTGTAGATTCTAAGGGAATTATCTTTCCTCTTCCTCCTACTATATACTGATCCAAAGATTGACTTGGTCAAAAGAAATTAAAACCTTTCTCCTTAGAACACTTAGAATTCCTTGAATGGACCAAGTCAACCACCTTCTACCTTGATATAGGTTCCTAATTATCCAAACCCTATCCACCATATCATAGGTACATTGTATAGTTATGAATAATGATCTCAAAAAAATCAGTAGGAAACATCTTGTTTTAATTCCCTCACTTCTTCGACCAACCACCCTTAGTTAGAAGCATAGGTCATGGGGAACAACCTGGTCGGGATCGGCGACCGTTCCTCACCACTTGGGCAGTGGTCCTAGCAGGGAATGATGTGCATGCTCATGAGTTAGAAGAACAAATACGAGAGGGTCTAAACACTCCGACGACGGCGGTGGTCGCCCGAAATCACAACTAGGGGGACTCTGATAAGTCGGGTCCTCCCGACAATAGGGTCCGGCGGGAACTGGTACGGTAGCGCGGCAGGTCCGTGGGTCCACGCGTCCACCCTCAACCTGTCCAATCTGGGACCGGACCTGCAGAATTCCTATCTAAACCAACCCAACCCCAATGGTTATGGCTAGTCCTAGCCCCGGCGGTGGATACCCGCTCGAGAGGCACTGGAGGAATTAAAAGAATTCTCAAAGGGGTGACGGTGAACGCACCTACGGGGCCGAGGCCCGGTCGGCTTTGACGGGTGGCGACGGGGAGTCCGGCAGCGCGTTGACCTGAAAGTAACCAATCCAGACTGGACCAGGACCGCGAGGCGGGACTCGTGTTGGACCGTCTCACGCACGTCCCGGTAGGAGCCCCGCTCGACTTCCGGGAAGCGGCGACCAAACGGCCCGACCCTCGACTCCCCAATTGACGAGGGAGGAAGAATCGGTCGCTAAAGGCCGAGCCCAAGATGTGTGCCAAGGCACGGGGCGGTGGCTTCTAGTGGGGCCAACGCGTGGGCGTCGCGAATACCGTGGCTCGGGCCGACGGAAAGGGCGTACGGGCGGCCTCAGGTCAGGCGGCAGCACGCACGGTCGGCTGCGTCCAAGGGGGCCGCGAGCGTGGAGCGATGGCGGCGTGTTCTGGCGGGTATCGGCTGGAACAGGTGGCGTTGTGGCCGGTAGATGCTGGGATGCTGGCGGGTGCAAGTGAGGGGCCCATCGGCCCTCTGGAGTAGGCAGGCGCGGGAGACCGGGTGGCTGGTCGGCGGGGGCGCGCGATTGGGGGTCCAGCGAACCGGCGTGTAGGAGGCAGCGGGCGGACCGGCGGCGGCGGCAAGCAGAGCTCACGACGCCAGCGGGCGGTCCCTACAGGGGCGACGCAGGTGGACGGGCAGTGATGTCAGGACCTTTCGAGACCCTTGTAAGGTCTCCAGAGGGGCAGGACGCCCTGGAGACCTCGCGGGCTCGTGGAGGCGGCGGGGATCCCAAGGGATGAACCCACCGCCCACGAGGACGGCGGGGGCAGCGGCAGGACCTGAATCGGATGCGAAATAGATGTCCTTGGGTTTTTTTTTTGGGGGAAGGGGAGGCCCAAGAAGGTAGGGATGAGCTAGGGAAAGAGGGAAGGATGCATGGTGAGGCTAGGCCATGATCTAGGGGGGGGGGAGGAGGAGAAGGAAGGTTCTCCCTTACTTCTTCTTCTTTGTCTTGAGAGGAGTCGTCTTTTCGAATGATGCCTAAAAAAAAGTGGCGCCATCTCTCTCCTCCTGTTTATAGGTGGAGAGAGGGCTAGCCCAAAAGGGAGCCCTAATGGGCTTAAAATGGGCCCTAAGGGCCAAACATGCCCTGGGGGGCCCGAGACAGCGACCAGGGCAGCCCGTAAGGCCCGAAAATGTCCGAAAATATCCCATTGGCCTTCCTAACATTAGGCCACTAAAAAAATCAAACTCATAAAGGGGAGAGGATAGAGTCAACCTTTACGGGCGCCGCGTTGACTACGGCATGTAGGCAAATGCCGGATCCCTCACATCGGCCCGGGCTTGTCGCGCAGGCTGTGAGCGTGTCGTCTGTCTCGAATGGTCCCCATCATCCTCCCGGGGTGGGGAAAGCTCGGCACCGATGAGCTGGGAAGCCCCGGTGTCCATCTCGGCATCAAAGTGCTCCGGAGGGGAACGGCGGAGCTCCTCTTCAGATATCCAAGAGTCGTCCGTCACCGGTCGACCTGTCCACCGGACTAAGAACCGTCGCCTCGTTCCGTCTTTCCCTGCAAAATCAGTTAATTCCCCCAGTACCTCCTTTACGGTTTCAGGCCTCAAGGGGGCGTGAACTAAGGGACCTGGGCTGGCACCCTCACTCACAGCAAGCGTATGGTCGAATGGGACGGGCTGTGAGGGAGATAAATAAGATGGCGGGGAATGGTATGGTGCTAAATCGGACACGTTGAACGTGGGAGTGATACCCCAATCAAAGGGAATGCCTAGGACATACGCGTTCGCGCCTACAACCCAGGTTAACAGAAATGGCCCGGCGCTACAAGGATGGAGCTTCGTAGCGACCCCTGGAGAGTACCTCTCAGGCCGCAACCTAACCATGACCAAGTCACCCTCAGTGTAATGTATGGGACGACGACGAACATCGGCGTCGCGTTTATAGCTCTCGTATGTGGATGCAATGCGATCATGCATGATGCGATGGAAATCCCTAATATGCTGTGCAAATGCTAAACCATCCTCGGAGATGCGATCATGATGATGAGCTAAGGGTGTGAGGTCTGAAAGGTCGACGCGGCATCTGGCTGTACACAATCTCAAATGGCGAGTTCACTGATAAGTTGAAGGCGAACTCGGCTCGTGGGAGCAAGTGGTCCCATGACGTGAGGTTTCCCCCCACTAAAGCTCGGAGAAGATTCCCCAGACTACGATTTACCACCTCTGTCTGTCCGTCAGTCTGAGGGTGGTAAGCCGTCGAGAACTTGAGCTTCGTCCCGAGGAGTAACCAAAGGGTCTTCCAGAAGTAGCTTGTAAAACGGACGTCTCGGTCTGTGATGATCGACAAGGGCAGCCCGTGCAGCTTGAAGATGTCCCTGAAAAATAGAGCGGCGACATGTGAGGCGTCCGTGGTCTTTGAACATGGGGTGAAGTGTGCCATCTTTGAAAACCTATCCACGACGACCATGATGGAGTCGTGACACCGGGATGTACGGGAGAGCCCAAGGACAAAATCCATGCTGACGTCGTCCCACGGTCTCGCCGGTACCGGAAGAGGGGTGTAAAGGCCAGAATTCTGCTTCGTCATCTTCGCCTTGATACACGTCTGGCAGTGAGATACAAGGTGCGCTATATCCCTCTTCATCGATGGCCAGTAGAACTGGCGCTCCATTGCTGCGATGGTCTTGTTGCAGCCAAAATGCCCGCTAAGACCACCCGTGTGTGCTTCCCACGTGAAGAAGTCACGAAGGGATGTTCTGGGTACACACAACCTGCGCTGGCGGAAAAGGAATCCGTCGGTCATAGTGTACTCAGTGTACTCTGTCGTTGGCCCTTGCTGAAGGGCCTCCACGATCTTCCTGAAATCGGGACAGTCAGCGTAACCATCTCGGATCGTCTCGAATCCGGTGACTCGCGGCTCGACGGTCGTAAGGAGCAGCATCCGGTGCACCTGGGCATTGTCATGAGTCCTGCGACTGAGAGCGTCGGTGACAGCGTTGTCTTTGCCCTTCTTATGGCGAATGACAAAGACGTAATCCTGCATATACTCGATCCACCGAGCGTGGCGGTCACTGATCTTCTTCTGGTCGTGAAGATTCTTCAATGCATCGTGGTCAGAGAACAGAACAAACTCCTTCGGGAGGAGGTAGTGGCGCCAGTGACGTCGGGACTGGATGATGGCGTAGAACTCCTGATCGTAGTTCGGGTATCGACGCTGAACATCATTCAGCTTATGACTGAAGAATTCAACCGGGTGCCCTTCCTGGCTAAGGACACCTCCAACTTCGACACCGGAAGCGTCGCAAGCGACTTCGAACATGCGGTTGAAGTCGGTAAGCGCAGGACAGGGGCCTGGGTCATCAGGCATTTGAGTCGCTCAAACGCCTCCTCTGCAGCGGCAGTCCACTCAAACGGGTCGCGTCCGACAAGGTCGGTGATGGGGGCTGCAACTCCGCTGAAAGACGGTACAAACCGTCGGTAGAACGTGGCTAAACCCATGAAGCTCCGGACATCATGGACAGTGGCCGGTCGCGGCTATATAGTGATGGCCGTGACCTTCTCCGATTCCGCTGATACTCCGTGGGCTGAAATAATAAACCCTAGGAAAGAAACTTCGCTCATGAAGAAGTAGCACTTCTTCGGGTGAGCGCAGAGCTTCTCTCGTCGTAAGGCAGCACAGACGTGCCGCAAGTGCTGCACGTGGTCGACTCGGGAATCACTAAAGACTAGGATGTCATCGAAATACACTACGACGAACTTCCCAATGAAGGGGCGTAGAACCTCATTCATGAGGCGTTGGAACGTACTCGGGGCGTTCGACAACCCGAAAGGCATGACGTTCCACTCGAAGAGGCCATCCTTAATCTTGAAGGCCGTCTTCCACTCATCGACTGGACGAATACGTACCCGGTGGTAACAACTCCGTAAATTGATCTTCGAGAAGATCGTGGCACCAGCCATCTGGTCAAACAAATCCTGTACTCGAGGGATGGGAAAACGATACTTCACTGTAATCTTGTTGATGGCTCTAGAGTCGTAGCACATACGCTAGGTGCCATCTTTCTTTGGCGCCAGAAGTGCTGGGACTGCGTAGGGGCTCATGCTCGCGCGGATGAGGCCCTTCGCCAGAGCTCTTGCACCTGGGTGATGTAGCTCCTCGTACTTCTTTGGATCCAACCAGTAATGTGGCAGATTCAGCAGTGAAGCTCCTGGTACGAGGTCGATGGCGTGCTCAATGCCACGCATCGGTGGGAGCTCAGCGGGGAGCTCCTCAGGAAACACCTCTCCAAACTCGGCCATAAGCTCTAGCATCTCTGGGGTATCGGGAGTAGGGGGTGGGGTCGTTTCGGAAGGGATATCCAAGGCGAGGGCGAAGCAGAAGGGACTCTCGTCTATCTCCTCTGCGAGCTGTCGCGCAAAGATGCATCCATTTGTGACAGCGAGGGGTGAGACTGGCTTCGGGGGCACCTTAGTAGCCAACGGCGTCTGCGAGGGGTGCCAAAGGATAAGTCAGCCGCCGAACAGAAATGAACAAGTGTTCGCTCTGCCAGCTAGGGCTGCATCATGGTCGAATAACCAAGGTCGCCCTAAAATGAGGCTACCGATCTTCATCTGTAAAACATCACAAAGGACGGTCTCGGCGTTCGTGCTCATCGTCAACGGTACCTCGCACTGATGCGTGACAGATAGGGCGGTACCGTTGATCCATGAGACCATGTACGGAGTCGGATGAGGGGTAGTCACGAGCCCGAGGCGCCTCGTCGCCTCTCGAGAGACTGCGTTAACGCAGCTCCCACTGTCCACGATCAACTTCGCCATCTTGTCTCTGATGCGCACGACGATGTTGAAGACGCGGGTACGCTGGGTATGGTCCTGTGTCGTGGGCTGTGAGGGAGCAATCTGAGGCGCGATGAAGGTCGTGGGGGTCGGGCCTTGCAGCGGGGCAGGGGGCTGGGGTCTCGCCACGGATGATCGAGATGGAATCGACTGCGAGGCCGAAGGACAGACCGGCGCAGTTAGCGGGGTCGCAGGCACAACGGGGACCTCGGGGTCTGGGGGAACGTAACGAACACTCATCATCGGTCGATCAGAGTCGACCGGGGTCGACGGTGGGTCGCAGGCGATGATCTACATGAATCCCATAGTCAGGGTGGTATCCTCGTTGTCGTCGCACTCACCGTAGTACTCGTCAACCTCGACGATGGGGGCAACTGTAGAGCAGTCGGCGTCCGGGCTGGGTGAACTCGGTGTCTCGTCTCCAGCGGGGAAAATTGACCCTACCAAAGTTGGGCATACTGACTATCGGTGTCCTCGGCCTCCACAAGTAAAACATACTATATCTGCTGGGCGGAAAGAGAAGGAACCGGAAGTGGCCGGGCGGGGCACAGTGGCCGCTGGCCGGGCCACAGGGTTAGCAGGTCTAACCGCTGTAGTGGTGGGTCTCGCTGTCGGGGTACTGGTAGCTGACTGGTCCTTCGGCGGCGGAGGGAACCCTCTGTTCCAACCTCCGGGTCGTAGGGTAACTGAAGTCATAGGCACAGGCTCGACCGCGGATCGTAGTACCATCCTGGGTGGAAATTGCGGTGGGTCTGCGGCGACGTGGGGTGACGCCGTCGAAGGACCGGTGGGGAACTCGTGCTGGTTCGCCCGCGGGTAGGGGGCATAGGGCCTGGTCTGATCACCGCTGCTGGTGGGAGGCACAAAGGGCGCATATCCCGTCAAAGGGGCAGGCTGGACCTGCGGAGCACATGGGGCCCCATAAGGTGGAGCGGGTGCAAGGGGGTATCCATACCCATGCGAATCCGGCGGAAAATAAGGACTCAGCGGGTAATGATACTTGGGTTGAACTGGAGGATAGGGCTGCGCGTGAGGCGCAAAGGGTGAGCTGACCTGTGGGTACTGATAGTCTTGTGGGGTAGCCAATGCAGGCGGTGGACACGCCGGCAGAGGCGGTGGGTGCACTGTCGAGGCTGGAGTCGGGGTCGGCTCTGTTGTGGCTCCGAGCAAATGCGCCCTGACGACCGCGGCAATCTGCTCTCGCAGGTCCTGCTGTTGCCGGGGTTGCCAATCCCTCGGTGTCCTTCTGTCACGTTCCTGGTACGATGGCTGCTGCGGCTGCTGATATGAAGTTGAACGCGGGCGCGGCTGCGGCCAGGGATGGCGCTGTTGAGCACCCTGCTGCGGTTGCTCATACCGCTGGTGTGCCTTACCTTCACGCTGCGAAGGGCCTAAGTTCGCACGATCAGGGGTCAGGCGTCGTCTCGAATCCCAGGAGCGGGATCTCGAGGGGGTTGGTGAAGATAGGGCTTGCGATGGCCTCTCGATGACCGACATCTGTGCGGGGGCATCTGAAGAAGTGTCCGAACGCTCGTCGCCCGGACCCGAGAATGTCAGGTCTAAAGAGGCGGGCTCGTCGCCATCGCCTCGTGATGAACCATCACCACCTCGTCTAGTGCGCGTCTGAACCAGCTCCCAGCTAGATGCTACGTCCAGGTAGGTGTTCCTAGTAATGATAAGTGATGGTATGCAGATGCAATGGAGTGCAATGAATTTCAAGATATGCAGTAAGATGAATGCAGGAGCTAGGTAAGTAAAATAAACAGCTCGGTCTGATCAGTGTAGCTAAACAGTTACACGTCTCAGCTCTGATACCAGAAATGATGGGGAACAACCTGGTCAGGATCGGTGATCGTTCCTCACCACTTGGGCAGTGGTCCTAGCAGGGAATGACGTGCATGCTCATGAGTTAGAAGAACAAATACGAGAGGGTCTAAACACTCCGATGACGGTGGTGGTCGCCCGGAATCACAACTAGGGGGACTCTGATTAAGCCGGGTCCTCCCGACAATAAGGTCCGGCGGGAACAGGTACGGTAACGCGGCATGTCCGTGGGTCCACGCGTCCACCCTCAACCTGTCCAATCTAGGACCGGACCTACAAAATTCCTATCTAAACCCACCAAACCCCAATGGTTATGACTAGTCCTAGCCCCGGCGGTGGATACCCGCTCGAGAGGCACTGGAGGAATTAAAAGAATTCTCAAACGGGTGACGGTGAACGCACCTGAGGGGCTGAGGCCCGGTCGGCTTTGACGGGTGGCGACGGGGAGTCTGGCAGCGCGTCGACCTGAAAGTAACCAGTCCAGACTGGACTAGGACCGCGAGGTAGGACTCGGCTTGGACCGTCTCATGCACCTCCCGGTATGAGCCCCCCTCAACTTCCGGGAAGCGGTGACCAAACGGCCCGACCCTTGACGAGGGAGGAGGAATTGGTCGCTAAAGGTCGAGCCCAAGACGTGTGCCGAGGCACGGGGCGGCGGCTTCTGGTGGGGCCAACGCGTGGGTGTGGCGAATAACGTGGCTCGGGCCGACGGTAGGGCTGCGGCGGTCGCGCGGCGGGCGCGGGCGGTAGCGGACGCGGCGGAGAGCGGCGTCCCCATGCGAGGATCAGCTCCCGGCTGGGGTACTACTCGAAAAGGGCGTACGGGCGGCCTCAGGTCAGGCGGCAGCACGCACGGTCGACTGCGTCCAAGGGGGCCACGCACGTGGAGCGATGGCGGCGTGTTCCGGCGGGTATCGGCTGGAACAGGTGGCGTCGTGGCCGGTAGATGCTGGGATGCTAGCGGGTGCAAGTGAGGGGCCCATCAGCCCTCTGGAGTAGGCAGGCGGGGGAGACCGGGTGGCTGGCCAGCGGGGGCACGCGATTGGGGGTTCGGCGAACCGCCGTGTAGGAGGCAGCAGGCGGACCGGCGGCGGCGGCAAGCAGAGCTCACGACGCCAGCGGGCGGTCCCTGCAGGGGCGACGCAGGTGGACCGGCAGTGATGTCAGGACCTTTCGAGACCCTTGTGAGGTCTCCAGAGGGGCAGGACGCCCGGGAGACCTCGCGGGCTCGTGGAGGCGGCGGGGATCCCAAGGGATGAACCCACCGCCCACGAGGATGGCGGCGGCAGCGGCAGGACCTGAATCGGATGCGAAATAGATGTCCGTGGGTTTTTTTTTGGGGAAGGGGAGGCCCAAGAAGGTAGGGATGAGCTAGGGGAAGAGGGAAGGATGCATGGTGAGGCTAGGTGATGAAGATTCACATCAACAAATGAACATGAGGCCTCCTTCAGAACCAAGGTATAATTTAAGGAAGAGAACCCATCCTCAATTGCAGCAGCATGCCATCCTCTTCCTTAGTAAAAAATTCGAGAAACTCACTATCCATGAAGTGAGTGATGAAGACCTCTCTAAACCTTTAAAAGAGAGTGTAGATCCAATGGGAATTACTTTCCCTCCTCTCCCATTTATAAACTGATCCAAAGATTGACTTGGTCAAAAGAAATTAACCTTTATCCATAGATACTTAGAATTCTTTGAGTAGACCAAGTCAACCACCTTTTACCTTTGATATAGGTTTCTAATTTTCCAAACCACATCCTCTATATCATAGGTACCTTTTGTGTATAATGATCTCAAAAAGAAAAGACTAATAGGAACATATTTGTTATCCCATTTCCTCTCTCCTTGAATACCACCTCTAGTTAGAATTTTAGGAGAGATCGATATGCATAAACTCATGGAAGTGAATATCATTGGACACCACCTCAAACAAAACCATTGCATGAGCAAACCATGCCATTACAAGTTATAAATAACATGAAGAACCTGCCATCAAGAAGACAGCCATGAAGATCATAGAAGAAGCCTCGCAATCGAAGACAATCAAGGTTATGATCCATTGAAGTGAAGATACAGATTTGTCAATGCATGAGCACCACCGTGCACTTATGAAGACTTAACCTAAGATGTGAAGGATGAAGGACACATGATTGAAGAAGGAGATGAGACTTACCTTGACCTACCACGAATGGAGGAGATGTATGAAGTCACTATGATGCAAAGCGGTTTATTAAAGTGCTGAAACTTGGCATTATTTACATCACTCAAGGAGATCCCTCTCTCCCATGATCGTCACTACCTCAAGACATCAAGAGGCTCACAATGAAGCCACGTCATCTATCTTTTCTGATGTGAAAACCGTTGAGAAACAAGAAGCCATCACGAAATACCTCTTTGTAACTGCCATAACCGCCCTCTCCCTCTTCCTCTTGAAGCATCTTTTCAGTCTAAACTCCTCTATCTTTCTCACCCTTATAAAGGGGACAATTGTACACGAAAAAAGACAAGTTGTATTATGAAAATTTGGCTCCTTTGGTTCGAAATTATCCAAGTGTTCATCGTGTTCTTCTCGTGTTCATCCATTCCTCCTCTCCTATATCTATTTCCAAGTTCTATCCTCCTATCTCTTCTCCCTCCTTTCTGTCCTCTTTCAATCACCTCAAATCAGAAGCAATTCAGAAGGAAAATACTTTGGTCGTGAAGAGGTTTCCAAGGACTTCCAACTCACGCTCCATCGAGGTATCATCCTTCCTCATCTTATCGTGAAAATAGTTCATTCTGAAATCATAAGTCCAATATTATTCACCTTATTATCCCCTCTCACTCTGATTTCTTCCTTCTACTCTCAAATCCCATCATTACTTTCCTAAATAATCTCAAAATATACCCACTCATATACTTACTTATCTCCACTAATCTCCACGCTCTTCTCCTTAATCACATCCAACAAACTTTTCTTGTCCGCTCTCATCATTACCTTATCATTATCCTCCTCATCTTCGTCATTATCATCTTCTTATTATTCCCACATAATCTTCAGTGAATTATCCATCCATTCATCATTGATATCATCTCATAGGTCCTCCAATAACATTGTAGGATTATTTCATTTTAAAATTCAGTGATCATCCATATCATACTTCATTCATCTTTCACCACTTCATCACATTTACTTCATCATATTCACACATATAAACATTCTGAAAATTATCCTACATCACTAGGCCATGATCTGGGGGGGGGGGGGAGGAGGAGAAGGAAGGTTCTCCCTTACTTCTTCTTCTTCGTCTTGAGAGGAGTCGTCTTTTCGAATGATGCCTAAAAAAAAGTGGCGCCATCTCTCTTGTGCTGTTTATAGGTGGAGAGAGGGCTAGCCCAAAAGGGAGCCCTAATGGGCTTAAAAGGGGGCCCTAAGGGCCAAACATGCCCTGGGGGGCCCGAGACAGCGACCGGGGCGGCCCGTAAGGCCCGAAAATGTCCGAAAATATCCCATTTGCCTTCCTAACATTAGGCCACTAAAAAAAGTCAAACTCGTAAAGTGGAGAGGATAGAGTCAACCTTTACGGGCGCCGCGTTGACTACGGCGTGTAGGCAAAAGCCGGATCCCTCACATCGGCCCGGGCTTGTCGCGCAGGCTGTGAGCGTGTCGTCTGTCTCGAATGGTCCCCATCAATAGGGGAGATCTATATGTGTTAAGTTATTGAAGTGAATATCCTCGGTGACAACCTCAAGCCAAGTCCATGCATGAGTGAACCCGAAGTCAAGACTACCCAAGACTATGATCAAGATAATTCAGCATGAAGACAGCTCATGATTATAATCAGTATGAAGGAAGCTTGCAACAAGGAGGAATACCTCCCATTTACACAAGCGTTCACCATTAACGAAGAGGATGACAACTCAGTCATGAAGACTGTCCTCCTAGCTCCACGATTTCAAAGTTCATGACAAGCCTTTATGAAGATAATCAGTAGGAAGTAATCTCCTATTCAAGCAAGAATCTCACACATAAAGATGAAGATGAAGATTGGTTTGTTATCTACTGAAGACCCTACAAGATAATCACCATTACTACCACGATCTTCACATGAGTAATGAGATTTCCCATCTCTTCTGTCGATCATCATGAACAGCTACAATAAGAAAGACTTCACGGGTTCTAAGAATTTAACATTCGATAAGCATGAAACCCTCCATGTACGAAGAGGACAACCGTTAAAGCATAACCCAAGGATCCCAAGGATAAAGATATCCTATATCATATGTCTTTGGACGTGGGTTCGCTCGACGATATCATTGGGCGGCTCCGAGAGACTAAAACTGAGCGTAACTCAAAGCAGAGTCCTTTAACTGAATTGGAAATCCGTCAACTCTGCCACGATGCGAAGGACGTTTTCCTCAAAAAACCGAATCTCTTAAAGCTCAAAGCCCTCATAAAGATTTGTGGAGATCTTCACGGTCAGTTCTCGAATCTTCTTAGATTATTCGAAGACGGAGGCTTTCCTCCAGAATCAAATTATCTCCTCCTCGGAGACTACGTTGATTACGGCCAACAGAGGGTCGAGACGATATGCCTTCTGCTTGTCTATAAACTCAATTTTAAGATGAGTGCAAACGCAAGTTCAAAGTGCGGCTATGGAAAACATTCACTGACTGCTTTAAATGCCTGCCGGTGGCTGCATTAATTGACGATAAGATCGTGTGCATGCACGGCGTGTTAAGGATGTTGCCAATCAAAGCGAAACGGCTATAGGGTGAAATAGTTGCAGAGCGAATCCCGCGAGCCCGGCAATTCACGTATGACAGGGCGAAACGGTTACAACCTCGTTTCCTTTCTAACTCAAACCACTATAAATATCGCTGTAATTCACTTCCAATATATCTTTGGTATTCAAGGTTCACGCCGCTCTAAGTCTTCTCCCTCTCTTCTCTTATCCTTCTTCATGGTATCAGAGCCAGACGGTCTAACGAAACCTTGATTATGGCGGACTCCTCTTCTCTCCTGGAAGTCACAATATCTAAGGGAAACAAAGCAATCGCTATTCCTCACTTGACTGCGCCTCATCTAGTGGGCTTCCATGTACGCATCAAGCTGACGATAGAGAACTTTCTCCTTTGGACGACTCAAATCTTCCCTCTTCTTAACTATCACGATCTGGTCCATATACTCACGCAAGATCCGCCTATCTCAACACAAATCGTTAATGCTGCCTACCAGACGTGGTGGCGTTAGGATCAACAAGTCCTATCTCTCGTTGTTACCTCCCTCTCTGAATCCGTCCTACCGTATGTAGTCAAAAAACTCACCGCCAATAAGGCATGGTCAGCTCTAATGAAGCTGATGGAGAATTATTTTGAAACATGAACACAAGGGTTCTAAGTGAACCTATCCTCCTCCTCCTCCTTCTCCTCCTCCTCCTCCTCCTCCTCCTCCTTATCTACCAATTTGAGAAATTATCCATTCCTTAAATGGATGAAAAAATACCTCTCTAAATAAATAAAAAGAGTGTAGATCTTAAGGGATTTACTTTCCCTCCTTTCCCATTTATAAACTGATCTAAAGATTGACTTGGTCAAAAGAAGTTAAACTTTTATCCTTAGAAACTTAGAACCCCTTGATTGGACCAAGTCAACCACCTTCTACCTTGATATAGGATCCTTAATTTCCAAACCCTATTCACCATATCATAGGTACCTTATATCATTTTAAATGGTGATCTCAAAAGAAAAATCAGTAGGAACACCATTGTGATATATTCTTCTTTTCTTTGAAACCACCTATAGTTAGAATTTAGAAGAGATCTAATGGAAGAATCTACCTTCTTATTCCACCTCAAGACAAGCATTGCTTGAGCAAGCCATCCACCTATGTGTTGGTAATCAACATGCGGAATCTATTATCACAGAAATCAGATATGAAGCCCCCTCTCCCAACTCATGAAAGGCTCCCCAGTCATCATGAAAGCAACCAAGAAGACTCATAAATACGGAATACCCATCTCCAATTCATTCAAGAAGCTATCAGGAGGGTATTGAAGATGCATATAGCCTCCACAACTGAAGAAGAAAAGGGAAAGATAGACGACATATAAAACTACTACGACATACATCTCCCATAGGGGGCAACACCTCCCGTCTAAACAAGACTTCGCGTGAATATAAGCCACCTCCAGGTCCACAGAATTTTAGATGAGGAATATGAAGAAATTACTTGAATGCTCTCATCCGACCATGCCTCCAAGAAGATCGCATGAGGACTGAAGACACCCGACAACAGAGAAAGAAGAAAGACATTCTCTCTGAAGAAAATCCCTGAACTCCCAAGCATCGCGAGCAAACACGTGGATTCTCCATGCAAAGGCTCTCACCAACGCCATAATTTCCAGGTCACCACAGTACGCGATAATCTAACGACGGAATTTCATCTCTGCCTCCTGTCGATCCTTGAGCCGATTCCTGCAACTGAGGATCAGAGAATTGGAAAACACATACCTTCTTTTATCAGTGTCTGCCTTCCGCCGATCTCAAATCATCGACACTTGCAGACAAATTAAAACGATTACTCACCCACGTCAACGCATCTACTCAGGGATGTACTTCCATAGCTACCGCCCTCCTTCTTGATGTGAAAGTTGTGACTAGAACAAGAAGGACCTCCACAGTTTCTGAAGAACTTAAAGCAGTTTAACGAAAGCTGAAGCGCCAAAAACCGAGAACAAGCTTCCAGTGAAGAGGAAATAACATAAGAACTTATCGGTTTCCCTTCAACTTACTTGCGAGACTCACGAACGAAATAGAACCCGAGTCACTGACAGCGCCAGCTCTCCACGACACCGTCAATATGCAACTAACAACCATCGCTGACTCACTAAAAGACAAAGAAAAAACGGAAACTCTCAAACAAGCGGCTATCGTCGTTATCCTCTGCTATTAAACTCTGCAATCGAGACTCATTCGGACTGACATCCAAAGGAAATCCCGTCCATCCAATCTATCTACAGTTGAAGAATAAGCTTCAACATTGACGGCTTATGAAGACGAACGATCGGAGAAGACTCTTCAGTCGTCTACTCGATCGGCAAAGCTTCTCCAGTTTTCTACAGCCGATCGTTCTCACTGAGATCCCTACAAGACATAAATCAGAGAAACGGTGGCCAAGAGACATCACATGATCGCTGCATTGACTTGCAAAGAAGACAAGCGAGACAACGGAAATAAATCGTCCCCGGTTATTCACGGAAAGCGCATCTTCTTGACAGGAATCCCCAGATGAAAATCGAGTCAACTTAGTCGACTCTCTTACCACAACGTCTCCGGACGGGTCTAAAGACTCAACTAATCATTATCACTGAGAAAGAATCGTTATTCCACGTAACCCCCCCCCCCCACGTGATGACCAAGCCAAGGAAGAGCATGAAATTCATCCACGAGAGAACGCTGCAACCGTCGCAAATTGCCTCTCTATCTCGAGGCATCCTTTCATCCCCATCTTTCTATCTCCCCTACTCTATAAAGAGGCGAATGTAAGAAAGGACAAGGCAGTTTTTATTGAATGAAAATTTTGGTTCTTGGTTACTTTTATCCGATGCAGGACCGGTTGCGAAACCGATCTCACACCGTCATACTAGGGATGAACTAGGGATGGGATTACCTTGGGGAGTTCTAATATGATGTAATGTACTAATAAAGCAGACAAGCAGAGTACTGTCTCGGATGTCGCCTCCGTGGATCCTGGGGTGCGCCGAGTAGAGTCAGTCCGGGAATCCTTCCGGTCCACGTCCTCGCGGGCGTTGGGCCGTGAGTCATCGAGGGGAGCTCGAGAGTCAACCCGACGGGTTGGTCCACGGTCTGAATCCTATCAATTTCGTCTAAACACTCACCTATACTAAATCCTGATGGCGGCGGAAACGGTGCGGGAAATACTGAAAGAAATATAGACTTTGACGTAAAATAAAGGGGGGGGATGTGTGCCTAACCTGCGTGGCGCGAGCCCGGTCGGTCGTGACGAGGGAAGTCGATCGTACGCGGCACGGATGGGTAGCGCTAGTAGTCCTCGGCGATAGCAACGTCACGCCGTAGGTGAATCCCAAGACGCGGTGGGGAAGGTGAACGGAACGAGGACCAACTCGGGAGGTAACACACGGATAGGCGCACGGGAGACATGACCTTCAAGCAGCAGTCTGATCCGAACACACAACACCGGAGAATGAAGGTGTCTGGTCCGGTTCTGAGAGGGGCGCGGATGTGGCGAGGTGGAGGAGCCGGAGGGGAAGGTGGACAGTCCGGCCAAGAGGGAATTCTTGGCAAACCTTCCAGTGGCTAAGGTCGATCAGGGCTGTGAGGAGATCAGTTCGCGTCAGAGTCCTGGCGTGGCCGGTGCGCCAAGAGTGGGGAAGGGGGAAAGCGAGTTCCGGGCGTTGTTTCCTTCTCCCACAAATCACTGCACGGGGAAGTGGAACACGCCCAGTCAATAGTCAATTCTGCGTGGTGACGTGGTGTTGAGGGGTTGCGTAAATGGCAGTCGGTCGAGCAGGGAGGCGCGATTGCGTGAACAAAGTAGGAGGAAGATTTCGGAGATGGAGGCTGAAGAGTCGAAGAATTGCGTAACAGAATTCTCTTTTGAGTGCAGCGGGGTGGGGAGGGATAGGACTCTTCCGCGTGGCTGAGGGAAAATGACGTCTGACACAGGGAGGAAGGAGCGATGGCGGTTGAGGAGAAATCCAACGGCCGGAAGGAATTTCCGAGAGCGGTCGTGGGGATGGAGTGGGGTTGCGTGGGCGCTCTGGAACGGTTGGGAACGGGGCAGGGTGATGCGGGCGATCAGATCGGGATCTGGTGAGGAGGGAACATGATCTGATGTCCGGCGGAATGGAGTCGGGGAGGCAGGAACCTTAGGCGATGAAAGGGAGAATTCAGGCAGGCGTTGCTGGTGGAGAGAAATTCGAGGGTGATGGAGATGGGGGAGAGACGAGGAATCGGGAAATGAGGGAGAGTTGGTCGATGGATCGAGGGATGGGGAAGGAGGATAATCGCGGAAATGATGCAAGACAGAAAATTCTTGGGTCACAGGGAAGGAGGGTGATTCATGAGATGAGGGGTAAATTGCGAATGAAGTTGGGGAGGGGAAGAAGAGGACGACGGTGTACGGGAGGGAGACGTGAATGGAGGAGGGGGGGAAATCGCTGGTGGGAGGAGGAGATCCAAGGACGGGGAGGGGTTGCAGGCAAGGGTTGACGGAAAAGGAAGGGAAAGAGGAGGGGTGGAGGTCCGTGGAGGGGAAAAAAGGTGGAAGCTGGGCTCGTGGAGGGGATGATCGAATGGGATGGCGGTGCTGCGATCTGGCGGCGGCGGCGGTGACCTGAGGCGCGGCGGCGGCAGCAGGGAAGGCTGCACACTGATGAATAGCGAACAAGGCAAGGGGAGGCGGTGGTCTCGGCGGCGAGCACGGCAGCGGCACGTGAAGGTGCGGCGGCGGTGGTGGCGGCGGAGGCGGCGGTTGGTCTCCTTCCTTGATCTTCCTTGAGCAGCCACTTGAGAGGGATGATGATCCTTTCTTTCTTCAAATGACGGCTAGGATTTGTGGGGGGTCCCTTTCCCTCTTATAGAGCCCATAGTGGGCCGAGAGAGGAAAGGGCCCACTTGAGGCCCACAACCCACACCTAACATAATCATAGAAAATAAAGGTCCACAAAGAGAAGGGGCTTTACGAATGGGATCCCGAAAAGGGAAGAACCCACCCGAAAGCCTAAAAGGGAGAGAAGAAGATATGCCAAGGCTCGCTTAAACACGTGCGGGCTAATAAAGTTCATAATGAAATAAAAGACTAGAAAGATAACTTCATGCGCGCGCGAGCCCTGTGAAATGTGTCGTGGCGAGATGAGGTCCTCACTTGGTGTAGTGAAACTCGGCATCCTTCGTCTTCGCCTATCGAGGGGGCTGGACACGCGCATGTGTCAGCTCCTCTGGCGCCGTAGTGACATGCCTTGGTGGCGACGGGGGTCGTACGCCACCATTATCCCTTCGTGTTCATTGTGATCACCGTATCTCCCTCCATTTCCCTCCCCGGTTCTTCATCGCGAGTTCTATCTCCCCCACTGTTCTTCCCCCATTCTTTCGCTTTCACATTCTACCGGTTAGAGAATCGTCGAGGATATTTTTTTATCATCAGGCGTATCTAGGAGCATCGCTTTCCCGCCTCGATCAGGTAATCCATCCTCCCTCCCGTTTGGTAATATTAGTTCGTCTCGTAAAGTATATAAGTCCATATTGGTCTTCCCCTTCTCCTCTAATCACTCATCACTTCGTCGTCCTCCTTTCTGTTCTACCGCATTCTCAACTTCCGCATTTCCCCGTTTTCTGTCCTATTCGCTATCCGAAATATTTATTATTATCATCCCTCCACGTGCGTTCATATTCTATTCCTTTATTCATCTAATATCTTATTCATATATTCCTTATATCATTCCATTATTTCCCTATTAATCTTCCACCATATCTCACCTAAATTCTAATTAATTCCCTCAACGATATCAGTCATAGATCCTCATAAATCTGTAGGAATATTTCTTTTACTAATATAATAGCTAATTCATCTTAAGCTACACTCATCCTTATTCCATTTCATACTAATTTATATCTTCAAATATATCCTAATTTTGAAATATCCTACATCAGAAGCATTGTTCCTCCACGAATCCGTCTCGAATTATGCATCTGCACAATCGCCTCCACAATACCCAAAAAGGTACTCGAACTATCTCCGAATTTGTGCAGGATATTCAGAGAACTTGCAACGAATTAGCCATTGCGGGATATCCAGTTCAAGAGTCTGCATCAACCTATGCCTTACTCCGTGGCCTCGGTTCAGCTTACTCAGCATTCAGCACAGGAATCTCTTCCAACTTGATTAACTTGGGATTCGATGATGTTGTTGCCCAAATTAACTCCTATGAAGATCTCATGAAATTCTCACATCCCGCCAAAGACATCACAGTATCCGATTTTCCACCCACAGCCAATCAAACTCAAATCACTTCCTTTGACCGCGGGAGAGGACGCAATAACAGAAGAAATAACCGCGGGATAGGTCGAAATGGCGGTCGATATATTCCAAGGTGCCAGCTCTGTGGACAGTTCGGACACCGCGTATTAGAGTGCCGAGAACGATTCAACAAATCGTTCTACGGACAACAAAATAGTGCCCCTAACCATACCAATCAAGCTTTTCCTCAAGCGTACACTACCAATATGCAACTCCCACAGGCGTACACTACTAATCTACAACCAGTACATACACCACAAGATCATTCGGCATGGTATCCTGATAGTGGCGCTACCCATCATGTGACGAATAATGCACACAACCTCATCGACCCAGCAATCTATCAAGGTCCCGATCAACTTCACGTTGGAAACGTCACAGGTTTGGTCATTCACTCAACTGGTTCCTCCTCCTTAATTTCTCGGTCTCTTCCACTCAAGCTTGTTAATATCCTTCATGTCTCAGATATTCAGAAAAACTTGCTCTTAGTCTTTAGATTAACCAATGACAATTCCGTGTTTGTTGAATTTCACGCTACCTACTGTGTTGTGAAAGACGAGATAACAGGGAGGCCACTACTCCAGGGCACCTTAAAGAAGGATTATACCTCCTTGCCCAGGCTCGACCACCTGAGGTGAACATTGGAGAGAGGATAGGCGTGGACTTATGGCATCATCATCTTGGGCACCCGAATATGCGACTTCTACAGAGTGTAATCTCCACTTATGGACTTCCGATGCTCTCCGTAAATAAAACACTCTAGTGTGATGCTCATCTCTCTTCTAAATCACACTACCTCCCTTACTCAAAAATCTACTCATCAAACATCTAGACCTCTCAAAATTATCCACTCAGACTTGTGGGAACCTTCACCTATCATCTCGCATCTTGGTAACCAGTACTATGTCCTCTTCATCGATGATTTTACCCGATATACATGGCTATATCCATTAAAATTGAAGAGCAATGTTCTCTCTGTATTTACCAACTTCCAGCGTCGGGTAGAGAAGCAATTTAGTTAGAAAATTCTAAGTCTTCAGTCTGATTGGGGAGGCGAATTCCAAGGTCTCGCCAAACACCTCACACAGCAAGGGATTTCTAATCGAGTTTCCTATCCACACACACCTGCACAAAATGGCATGGCCGAAAGGAAGCATCGTCACATTGTTGAAACTGCACCCTCACTGCTACGCCACTCGTCAGTACCACATAAGTACTGGGATGAAGCCATATGCACCGCAGTCTATTTGATAAATAGGCTTCCTACCTCCATCCTACAGAACCGTTCTCCCTACCAAATCGTCTATAACCGAGAACCCACCTATTCTCTTCTCAAGAGTATTGGCTGCTCATGCTATCCTTGCCTTTGACCGTACGCCAACATCAAATCTGACCCTCGCTCCAAACAATGTATCTTCCTTGGATATAGCCCATTTCACCTTGGCTATCGATGCTTGTCACTCGCTACGGGGAAGATCTATATCAGCCGTGATGTCATCTTCAAAGAGAATGACTATCCCTACAAGCTTCCCTCCCTCAGCCCCTCCAACTCCAACTCTTTTCCTGGTCTTCTTGGACCGCCTCCCACACAACCATTTCCACCCTCTGAATCTGCTTCATCATCTCTCAACAATCACTCGACTTTCTTCCTGCCAACGAATCATCCTGAGCCATCTTCAACACCCAGTCTCGTCACTCCTCCCTCGACATATTCCTCTCTCGACACCCCACAGCCCGATCCTCCCAATACCTCTCACGATAATGAGCGTCCCTCGGAAAGTTTCGCTTCACCTGACAGTCTCGCTTCAAGTCATCTACCATCATCTAATCCTCTCTCTTCCTCCAATCTTGACTTTCGTACCTCACCCTCTGTAGTCAAGACACGCCGACTGTCTGATGTTCTTCGCACGGTCGACCTCTCTAAATCTCCTCATTCTCCCAAATATCCTCTTCCCACGTGTCTTCTTACCTCCACAAGTTCTTCACCCAAACCCGAACCCACTACCTTTCTCTCCACTTCTCAACACCCTGCCTGGAATGCCGCCATGTCCGATGAATTTACCGCCTTGCTACAAAATCAAACATGGCAACTTGTTCCTCGACCCCTTCATCACCCTGTCATTGGATGCAAATGGGTCTATAAAACCAAGCCTCCACTTGCCGGTGCTCCCCTCCGTTACAAAGCTCGTCTCGTCGCCAAAGGCTTCCACCAAGAAGGTGGAATCGACTATCACGAAACCTTCAGTCCCTTTATCAAAACCACCACCATTCGGCTTCTCCTGGCACTTGCTATCAGTAAATAGTGGCACATTCACCAGCTGGACATCTCCAATGCATTCCTCCATGGCGACTTAACCAAACTCATATATATTGAGCAACCTCCCGGTTTTCATCATCCTCACTATCCTCGTCATGTTTGTCAGCTCCGGAAATCCCTCTATGGCCTCAAACAAGCCCCCCAGGAGTGGTTTTGCAAACTCACCGGGAGACTCCTCGACCTCGGCTTTCACGGGTCCAAGACCGACCCCTCTTTTTATTTCTTGACTACACGTCCTCTCTGTATTCTTATCTATGTGGACGACATTCTCATCCTCGGACCATCTCTATCTCCAATCCACCAACTTATCATCTCCTTTAAGACTCATTTCCGACTTAAAGACCTTGGTCCTGCTTCTCGCTTCCTTGGGATTGAACTTCACAAACATCAGGATGGTTTCAAACTCACCTAGACCCAATACACTCTCTCAATTCTCCGCATGCTCAAGATGGAGCACTGCAAACCGCTCCCTATGCCGAGTCCAGCGACCTGCTCTACCTCCTCAACCAGCACTTCCGATAACTCCCATCTCTATTGTCGCATTATCGGTGCCCTGCAATATCTCAATTTTACCCGTCCCGACATCTGCTATGCTGTCAATCAGGCATGCCGCTGAATGCACTCCCCTCACGTTACTGACTAGGCTCGCCTGAAGCATCTTCTTCGCTACCTCAAAGGCACCGTCACTCATGGGCTTCAGTTTAGTCATGCATCTCCTGTGCTTCTCACATCCTTCAGCGATGTTGACTGGGCTGGCAATTCCTCTGATCGTCGCTCTACCAGTGGGTTTCTTATCTACCTTGGTCGCAATCTTGTTTCTTGGAGCTCCAAGAAACAGCCCACCGTCACTCACTCTAGCACTGAAGCGGAATATAAAGCCATTGCTAACACCACATCAAAACTCCTCTGGGGCACTTCCCTTCTCCGTGAACTTCATATTCCTCTGCCCTCTCCGACGCTATGGTGCAATAACATTGGTGCCACCTACCTCTCCGCTAATCCTGTTTTCCACGCTCGGATGAAACATATCGAGATTGACTTCCACTTTGTTCGTGAACAAGTCGCCTCCTGTCGTTTGCATGTCAGAATTATATCTAGCAAGGACCAGTCTGCCGATCTCCTCACCAAATCACTCCCCAAAATTTGTTTTCTCCAGCTGAGATCCAAACTCAATCTTCACCCGGCGTTGAGCTTGCGGGGGGATGTTAAGGACGTTGCCAATCAGAGCGAAATGGTTATAGGGCGAAATGGTTGCAGAGCGAATCCCGCGAGTCCGGCGATTCACGTATGACAGGGCGAAACGGTTACAACCGTTTTGCCCCACAACAGACCACCAACCTCGTTTCCTTTCTAACTCAAACCACTATAAATATCGATGTAGTTCACTTCCAATATATCTTTGGTATTCAAGGTTCACGCCGCTCCTGGTCTTCTCCCTCTCTTCTCTTATCCTTCTTCACGGCGGGCTATCTCCAGATCTCAAGGAAAACAGTCGTGCGGCCAAGATTGTATGAAAAATGATTATGCAAACCGGAGAGGAAATCACAAGGATAATTCCTAAGTACCTCCCACGGAATACATGCCGTCCACGACTGTCGGAAACCAAGAAGAACTCCTCTTCAAATTCTTGACCGATCAGCTACTGATATCTACAATTGTTACAACTGCCTAGAAGTTCTCAGGAAATGCGAGTCATGCTCACACGTCAGGCCGTAGGGTCGAAATTCGGCACAAGTCATGCTCGCGGCCCAGAAAATTCAAGGGAGGGGATGACGGGGTGATAGAAGACGACGAACAGGGGGGGATGTTGCAGGCCAGAGGGAGATGCTCTGCCGGTGGCGGGGTTCTCGTTGCAAGCTGTAGGATCAAAATTCGGCAGGCGCAGAGCTTGAGGGAGTGGGATCGAAGGGGATCAATTTGTGGAATAAAAAAAGGGGGGGGGTCTTTCGCGACTTTAATTTTCGGAATTTTGTCACGATTTCCGGACGGCCGTCAGTTCCATCCGTGACGTGCAACGTCCATGGAAGAAGTGGGGGGGGGGAAGAAGATATGGCGTGATGGGTCTTGGATCGGCAGGAGGCGGGCAGGAGGCGTTGGACGCTAGCGAAAGGGGATGGGGATGGGGAAATTTTGGTTGATGCGTTCGCGGATTGAGAGGGGGAATGCAACGTCAAGGGAAGGAGAGCGTGCGTGAGACGAAGATAGCTAACTGGACAGAAATCACGATGAGGGTGGAAGCGGATTTCTTCGATGGAGAGATAGGGGCTATCGTGGAAGTCTTTGGTGGAGAGGAAGGGTTACGCGGCGGTGATCGAGAACGGGTATGGGTGGGGGGGGGGAAATGTGGAATGCAGGGCCGTAGAGATCATAAGGTGAGTGGGGAGGCGGCTGATGGCGATGGAGGTGCACTGGGAAGGGGGATGACAAGTGACGGCGTGAGGATTTGTGGAAGACGGAGAGGGGATACAGGAGAGCAGAAGTGGTAGAGGTGGTGAAGCGGGGACGGAGGTGGTGCTGGAGGGGAAATCGGGGCAGCACAGCGAACCTGAGCGGCAGCGGCGGCGGCGGCCTGAGGCGGCGGCGGCGGCGGCTTGGAACGGTGAAGTGCGTGGGTAGGGCGTGAGGGGAGCAAGAAGAGGCGGCGGTCTTGGCGGTGGGCACGGCGGCGGCACGTTGGCTTGCGGTGGCGGCGGAGGCGGCGATTGGTCTTCTTCTCCGATCTTCCTTGAGCAGCCACTTGAGAGGGAGTTCACTCCTTTCTTTCTTCAAATGACGGCTAGGGTTTGTGGGGGGTTCCCTTCCCCTCTTATAGAGCCCATAGTTGGCAGAGAGAGGAAAGGGCCCACTTGAGGCCCACAACCCACACCTAACATAATCATAGAAAATAAAGGTCCACAAAGAGAAAGGGCTTCACGAATGGGATCCGGAAAAAGGGAAGAACCCACCCGAAAGCCTAAAAGGGAGAAAATAAGATATGCAAAGGCCCGCTTAAACATGCGCGGGCTAATAAAGTTCATAATGAAAGAAAAGACAGAAAAGATAACTCCACGCGCGCGCGAGCCCTGTGAAATGTGTCGTGGCGAGATGAGGACCTCACCTTGTGTAGTTAAACTCGGCATCCTTCGTCTTTGCCTGTCAAGGGGCTAGACGTGCGCGGGTGTCGGCTCCTCCGGCGCCGTAGTGTCATGCCTTGGTGGCGACGGGGGTCGTACGCCACCAATCCTCCTGGGGTCGGAAGAACTTGACTCCGTCGAGTTAGCGGGTGTGTCGGGCAGCGGCTCGAGCAGATCTGGTCGTAGGCATGCTAAGTCATCCTCCATGATCCATGCGTCATCCTCTGCCGGACGTCCCTGCCAACGCACGAAAAACCTCCACGAAGCACCATCGCCCGTGATGTCACTCATCTCCCCGCAGATCTCCTCTACCTGCTCATGCCAATCGGGTGGTAGCACTGGGAGTGGATCTGCTGGACAAACTCGCTCTCGGAGAAGCGGCTAGGTTGGAAGGCTGACGTGGTGGTAGAGCCAAATACGTGGCCAAGTCCGCCACGCTTGAAGGTCGAGCTGATCCCCCACCGAGGAGGGATGTCGACGACGTAGGCGTTCTCGCCCACGCGGGAAAGGACCCGGAACGGGCCCGCGCTACGAGCATGTAGCTTCGCACCCGTGCCTGGAGAGTATCTCTCGGTCTCAACCGGACCATCATCCGGTCACCCATTTCGAAACTCCCAGTGACGACGATGCGAGTCGGTAGCTCTGCTTGTACGCGCATTCCGTTGAGTGATCCTATCATGAATGTATTTATGCAACTCACTCACATGCTGGGCAAATGCAACACCATCCTCGCAGGCTCTAATGTGGGGATCTACTGGCACTAAGTCTAGAGGTTTGCGGGGTACTAGGCCATGGGCAACGTCGAACGGGCTCATACCAGTGGTGCGGTTCGCCGAGGCGTTATACGCGAACTCGGCACGCGGGATGACTAGATCCCAGGTGGTGAGGTTATCCCCCACCAAAGATCGGAGCAAGTTTCCAAGACTCCGATTGACGACCTCCGTCTGGCCGTTTGTCTGCGGGTGATATGCCGTCGAAAACTTCAGCTTAGTCCCTAGCATGCTCCACAGTGTCCGCCAAAAATGGCTCGTAAAGCGGACGTCGCGATCCGATACGATGGACTTAGGTAGCCCATGTAAGCGGACTACCTCCCAGAAGTACAAGTTGGCCACTCGCGTGGCGTCAGAGGTCTTCGAACATGGCACCAAATGGGCCATCTTCGAAAAGCAATCCACGACCACCATGATAGAATCCTGGTGGTGGACTGTGCGGGGTAGTCCGAGCACAAAGTCCATGCTCACATCGTCCCATGGTCGCGTCGGCACTGGTAGCGGTGTGTATAGGCCAGCATTCTTCCTAACTTGCTTAGCGAAGGCGCACACCCTGCACTGAGCGACGATGTTCCCAACATCGCGCTTCAAGCTCGGCCAATAGAACTGATGTTCTACTGCCGTAATCATCTTGTCACGGCCAAGTGAGCTGATCCCGAAGAGACGTGCGTGGAACGCACAACCTATTCTTGAAGAATAGGTAACCCTCTGTCCGTAGGTAGTCGCGATGCTCGTGGCTGGTGCCAACCTCGAGGGCCTGGACTATGGGGCCGAAATCCAGACACGTCGAATATGAGTCCTTTAAGGACTCAAACCCGGTAATCAGCACCCTCACTAAAGTGAGGAGATGCGCCCGGCGACTCAACGCGTCAGCAACCACATTATCCTTGCCATTCTTGTGGCGGATAACGAACGTGTAGTCCTGCAGATACTCCACCCACCGCGCGTGTCTGTCGCTCAGCTTCTGCTGTGAGTGGAGGTACTTCAAGGCCTCGTGATCCGAAAAGAGCACAAACTCCTTGGACAGGAGATAATCGCGCCAGTGTCTCAATGCCTGAATGACGACGTAAAACTCCTTATCATACGTGGAGTACCGGAATCTAACGTCACTCAGCTTCTCGCTGAAGAACTCAACGGGGTGGCCATCCTGGCTCAGGACACCCCCGATGCCAACGCCAGAGGCATCGCAGGCGACTTCAAACACCTTGCTGAAGTCAGGTAACCGCAGGACCGGTGCCTGGGTCATCAAGGCCTTCAATTGGTCGAAGGCCTGCTCGGTTGCCTTTGTCCACTGAAGTGGCTCTAGCTTGAGGCAGTCAGTGATGGGTGCCGTCATAGAACTGAAGTTCTGGATGAATCGGCGATAGAACGTCGCCAGTCCAATGAAGCTCCGGACGTCGTGGATTGTGGAAGGTCGGGGCCATGAAAAAATGGCTCGCACCTTCTCCGGATCGACGGACACACCCTATGCCGACACGATGAATCCTAGGAAGGAGACTTTCGTCGTGAAGAAGTAGCACTTCTTGGGATGGGCGTAAAGCTTCTCCCGTCGAAGCGCATCGCAAACCTGGCGCAAATGGTGCCGATGATCCTCTCACCCGCGGCTGTAGATAAGGATGTCATCGAAGTAGACGACGACGAATTTGCCAATGAATGGGTGCAAGACCTCATTCATCAGCCGCTGGAATGTACTAGGCGCGTTCGAGAGGCCGAACGGCATAACTCGCCACTCGTAGAGACCGTCCTTCATCTTAAAGGCGGTCTTCCACTCATCTCCTGGACGAATCCGAACCTGGTGATATCCGCTTCTCAAATCAATCTTTGAGAAGACTGTGGATCCTGCCATCATGTCGAATAAGTCTTGCAGGCGTGGGATCGGAAAATGGTACTTGACCGTGATCTTGTTGATCGCACGGCTATCACAACACATGCGCCAGGTACCATCCTTCTTCGGCGCTAGAAGGGCAGGTACCGCGTAGAAGGGCTAAGGCTCTCCTGAATGAGGCCTTTCGCTAGTAACTCCTGAACCTGTTGCCACAGCTCCTCGTAGCGTGCGGGCTCCATCCGATAGTGGGGCGGGTTCGGAACCGATGCCCCCGGCACGAGATCAATCGCGTGCTGGATATGGCGCATCGGCGGCAGCTCGCCGGGCAGGTCCTCTGGGAATACGTCTCCGAACTCCGCTAGGATCGGCTCAGCCTCAGGGGAGGGTGTAGGTGGGTCAGCTCTGGTGGGGACGTCAAGAGCTAAGGCAAAACAGACCGGGGTGTATGTGATCTCGTCCCGGATACTCCGCTGGAACTCCGGACCTCGAACCACCATAAGTCCAACGCGAGGAGGCGGTAGGCGACGAGCAGTAGGTCGGGCGGTGTAGGGGACCCATACGACTCTGCGGCCACGGTCCATGAAAGAGCAAGTGTTTGCCCTTCCTGCAAGCTGGACGTCGTGGTCGTATAACCACGGTCGCCTGAGTATGATGCTCCCGATTTTCATCGGGATAACATCACAGAGCACTATGTCGTCATAAGTGCTGATCCGCAGAGGCACCCTACTCTGGAGTCTCACCGGAAGAGACGTCATGTCGATCCAAGACACATCGTAGGGAGTCGGGTGCGGGTGAGTTGCTAATCCGAGCCGGGGAATCATCGTGTCCGACACGGCGTTGACTCAACTACCGCTATCAACGATCAACTTGCACACTTGCCCGTTGATCTTCACGTAAGTGTAGAAGATCGATGTGGAAAGTGCGCAATCGGCTACCGAATCAGGGGTCGGTGATGGAGTCCCCGCATGGTCAGCAGTCGGAGAGGAGGCTCCTGGTGCCGCTGAGGGTGCGGCACGGGTCCTCGCGGACGGGGGTCGTGCCTCAGTGATCATGTCCGAGGGGGCCTGGACACAGGGGTGCAGCTGCTGGGGCTCGGCACGGCAATGCTGACTACCATAGAGCCGAGTGGTGCCGTGGGAGAGTGAGAGGAAGCTGCACTGGTGATCGTGATGTAGCCAATGACGTCTGGATCCAGACATTCCTCCTCTAGCCCATCATCAGCAACGTAGATGTCATCACCCAAGACGTCATCATCCACGATATAGTCCGGGGCATCGTCTTCTAACCCTGATAAGCAGGGTTTGAAAGACTGGGCACTCGGCTGGCCCAGTGTCCCTTGCCCTCTGCACTTGAAACAAGTGATGGGCGGAGGGGCGACTGCAGTCGTGCGGAGGGACGCACACGTCGTCACGGCCCTGGGAGGTGGGGCAGATCCCACCGAGTAGCTGGGGTAGTCCGCGCTGTGCCCGCCACCCAGTGTCGAGGCTGGGATGGGGTGGTAGTCGTGGTGGAGCGGTTGAACGGGGCCCGGGCGGTCTGAGCGGTCGTCATCGCCGGGGCATCGTCTCCAGGTCTCTCCATGTGCTCCACGATGCGGTAGGCCTCGTCAACTTCGGAAGGGCAACTCTTGAGCACCTCATTCCGAAGACGGGTGGTCAACTCGTGTGTGAAGAGACCAATGACGATCCGCGGGTCCTCCATGAACCGACACCTCATCCGACACTCCTCAAAGGTCTATATGTAGTCCCGAACAAGTGACTTGCCCTGTCGAAGGTCAAGCCATGATAGGAAGAGTGTCGCCTCGTACTGCCGCGGAACATACTTGTTCCGAAGCTTCTGAACCATCTTGGCCCATGTAGTGATCGGGAGTCCTCGCCTATCGGCGGCTAAGTACTTGTTCTCCCAGAAGATCTTGGCCTGTCTGCCAAGTCTCATCTCTGCATACTCGACACAGAGGTCGGTATCCATATGGTACCAACGGAAGTAGGAGTTCATGCTGAACTCCCAATCAATGAAGTCTTTGGGTTCCCGAGAACCGTCAAAGACAGGAACCTCAACCCTCACGCTCCTCTGCATACGAGCGCGATGGTCCTCACGACGACGATCGGGATCATCACGTCAATCGTGGAAGTCTCAATCATCGTGTTGACGATGAGGCAGGCTGGGGTAACGCCGGTGGTCGTACTCCCGATCGAAGGGGTCTGCGTAGTCCGGGCACGGTGGTGCGCGCTGGGGGATCTCACTATCATAGAGGGGATACTCCGGTCGGGGGTCGTAGTCTCCGCGGCGACGCAGGTCTCCTCGGCGCCCGGTGGTGTACTCGCCATCGTGATAATAATCACGGGGACGGGGTGGATCGGCTCGGCGATCGGGATACCCATGATCATGAGCTCCATATGTGGGGGCTACTGGTGCGCGATCACCTCGATAATCGCAGCGATCATCGTAGGGGCGAGCACCTCTCAAACTTGACTCGTCCGGGCAGTAGTCCCTCGAGTGCCCACCCTGAGTCGGTCGATCATCATATCGCCTGTCTGGATATGGGGTCCGCTCATAGGGGCCCCTCCGTGGGCTGGGTCGTCGATCCAACTCGTCGTGTACTCGGACGTCGCCAGATGGGCGCTCGGGCCCGAGCTGGTGTCGCTGGGGGGCCATGCGGCCCGAAGTGGGTGGGAGGGGAACTCCCATCTGCTCTAGTACGGCACTCACCGTACGGTGAAGATCTGCCTTGGAGAGGTAAGGTTCGCCTATGGAAGGCGATCGGGGACAGTCACGTCCTCCGCGTCGATGCTGGCTAGTGGAAGTGATGCAGGACTGGATGCGAAACCGATCTAACACCGCGATACTAGGGTGGACTAGGGGAATGCTAATATGATGAAATAAACTAACTGGTGGCGTACGACCCCCGTCGCCACCAAGGCATGACACTACGGCGCCGGTGGAGCCGACACCTACGCGCGTCCAGCTCCCTCAACAGGCGAAGACGAAGGATCCCGAGTTTCACTACACCAAGTGAGACCCTCTTCTCGCCACGAGCTCGCGCGCGTAGAGCTATCTTTCCCGTTTTCTCTTTTATTATGACTTTATTTAGCCCGCACGTGTTTAAGCGGGCCTTTGCATGTCTCTCTCTCTCTCTTTAGGCCGTTGGGTGGGTTTCCCTTTGTTTCGGGACCCTAGCCTAAGGCCCTTTCCCTTTTGTGAACCTTTTATTCTATTTCTATGAGTATGGGTGTGGGTTGTGGGCCTCAAGTGGGCCCTTTCCTCTCTTGGCCCGCCAAGGGCTCTATAAGAGGGAAGGGACCCCCCCACAAACCCTAGCCGTCATTGAGAAAAACAAGAAGGAAGAACCTCTTCTCGAGTGGCTGCTCATGGAAAGCTAGGGAAGGAGTCCAACCGCCGAGCGCCGCCGCCGCGCCGCCAGACGTGCGCGCCCGCCGCCGCCGCCTCCGCCGCCCTCCTTGCCCTAACTCCGGGCTCGCTGACGCCGCCGCCATCGCCGCCGCTCCAAGCCGCCATTGCTGCCGCCTCTAAGCTCCGCCGCCGCCCCGCCGCGCCTAGCCGTCGCCGCCGCCGCCGCCGAACTCTGCCGCCACCATCGCCGCCCAAGGCCGCCGCCATCTCCGCGCGCAAAGGCAGCCAACCCCCTCTCCACGGTCGCCGCCGCAGCCGCCGCCGCGCCCAGCGCCGCCGCCGCCACGCCGCCGCCTCCTGCAAGTCGCCCGCCATCACCGCCGCCTTCGCCAGCCCATCACGCCCCCTTCCTCCCATCGGACGCGCCGCCTCGCCGTCCCACGCCGCGCGCCGCCCAGTTCCCTGCAGCGGAACCCTAACCGACGAAGACGAAACGGACGATTCCCGCTGAGTCGACTCAGCGGGAATCGGTCCTCCCCCCCCCTCAAGCCGGTCCGAGCCAGCCGAACCGGCCCGGACCGCACCTGACCCGGTCAGGCCGCCCCAGACCGGTCCAACGAAGCCAGCCCAGACGCCCCAAGCCGGAACCGGCCCCAACCCGGCCCAGACCGGCCCGAGTCCGATCGGCCCAGACCGTCAGGACCGCCCAGCCGGTCCGGAACCGGTCCAGACCGGCCGAACCGGTCCAGAGCGGCCCAGACCGGCCCAAACGTGCTAGGCCGGTCCAGAACCGTCCAGACCGGTCCAGACCGGCCCAGACCGCCCTGAACCGGCCCGGATCGCTCCGAACCGGCCCCGGACGCCGCCTCCCTCCTTCCCGCGTCGCCGCGACCGTTCTACTCGCCACGATTCGTCATCGCCCCGCCCGCGCCGATCGCTCCTCCGCGCTCCCTCGCCGACTCGCGCCGGCGTCCGACATCGCTGCCGCGCCTGACGACCTTCCCCGCCCCGACCGACCGGGCTCGCGCCCCGCAGGTTAGGCACTCATCCCCTTACTCTTACTTTGAAGTTCTATATTTCCTTCAGTACTTCCCGCACTTGTCTCTACCGCCCTCGGACCTAGTTAGGCTGAGTGACGTCAGGGTTCGGGATCGGGATCGTGGATCCGGCCGCCGGGTTGACGATCGAGCTCCCCCCGACGACCCGAGGTTGCTCTCTCTCCTGCATCGAGCGGATCCGGAGGACTCTCGCCCCATCCTACTCGGCGTACCCCAGGAGCACTGTGACGACGCGCTGGAAGGCTGGCTGCTTGAGGAGATTTAGGATATCATTACATCATCTAGACACGTAGTTCTTCCATTCCTAGTTTCCCCTTAGAGGATATTAGCGCCGGACCGATTCACCCCGTCGGTCCTGCATCACTAACGATGCAATCAAGCAGAGTGCCGTCTCAGGCGTCGCCTCCGTAGATCCTGGGGTGCGCCGAGTAGAGTTCGTTCGGGAGTCCTTCCGATCTACGTCCTCGAGGACGAAGGGCCGTGAGTCGTCGAGGGGAGCTCGACCGTCAACCCGACGGGTTGGACCACGGTAAGAACCCTATCAGGTCGTCTAAACACTCTTCCTAGTCTAAGTTCCGATGGCGGTGGAGACAAGTGCGGGAAACACTGAAGAAAATATAAACTTCGAAATAAGGGGGAGGGCGGGGGATGTATGCCTAACCCGCGGGGCGCGAGCCCGGTCGGTCGTGATGAAGGAGGTCGCTCGTGCGTGATACGGACGATCGGCACGGTAGGATGAGGTTGGCGCCGTCGAGGTAGGGCGGTAGTTTCAGCTCCGAATGACGAGGCGTCGGCCGGATATCCAATGTAATCCGTTGGGCGAGTTCAAGTAATCTGATCGCCGGGGCACGCAGCTCAGGAAGCGTGCGTTGTCACGAGGCGACCGGTCAGGCAGGATTGCCTGGGGAGGATGGGGCGAGCACGGCAGCAACCCGGTTGTAGGATGCTCATGGGGAGGGGATGTACCTCCAAAGGTCGGATGAGCGAGCGGATGCGGCAATTCAGGAGGGCCACTACTTGGTTAGTCCAAATCGTGGAGAATGGAGAATTCGGGTTGGGGCGTTGAACGTACGGGATGCGCAGGGGGTCAGAATAAGTGATTGATGGGGTATGGGGAATGTGGAAGGAGGACGGGGTGTCTTAGGGAGGGGTACTTTGCGTCAGGAAATTACGGGAGGGGGTGGAGCTTACGTGAACACGCAGGTGATGGTCGGAATGTCAAGATGATTTGCTGGATTGGCGGATGGTCGTTGGAAGCAGAAGGAAGAGCTGGGCAGTTCCCGAGGGATGGGCGGCGGTATTAGCAGAGGCAGGGAGTGGCGGTCGAGGCAGAGTCATGAAAGAAATTTAGCCGTAAAAAAAAGGGGGGCTCTGACGGGCGTCGGAACTGCGTAGGTGGGGCGATTCGCGGGACGAGAGTGGGGAGTTTACTCAGTGGTCGGGGAGGAGAGTGGAAAGGAGGGCGGGCTGATTTTCTGGGGTTTGTTGGAGGGGAATGGCGTGGATCGGAGGGGAGGAATTTGAGGATGGTGTGAAGGGGTGGGACGATTACCGTTGACGGGATTGGTGGGAGGGAAGTCGGATCGTCCGGGAAATCTGGACAGGGGAAGTTTAACGGTCCTCGGTAGGAACGGTCGGCAATGGAGATGGGCGGGAGAGGTTGGCTGTTGTGGGGGGGGGAAGAAGGGGAAAATTAAGAAACCGGGGAAGGCATGGGAATGCCGATGAAGGGGAAACGGCAAGGAAGTGAGGATGACGATGGGGGAGTTTGGTCGGACAAGGGGCAGGGAGGAGAGGGGCTGGGCTGACGGAAATGGAGGGGTGGAGGAGGTAGAGGTGGTGGTGCGGCGATCTGGCGGCGGCGGCGGCGACGGCGGCCTGAGGCGGCGGCAGCGGCGGTGGCGACAGGAAAGCTGCACGAAGGTAACTAGTGAGCAAGGCAGGGGAAGGCGGCGGCCTCGGCGGCGGCACGTGGTGGTGCGGCGGCGGTGGCGGCGGCGGTGGCGACGGTTGGTTCCCCTCCTTGTTCTTCCTTGAGCAGCCACTTGAGATGAAGGATGAACCTTTCATTCTTCAAATGACGGCTAGGGTTTGTGGGGGAGTCCCTTCCCCTCTTATAGAGCCCATAGTGGGCCGAGAGAGGAAAGGGCCCACTTGAGGCCCACAACCCACACCTAAACATACTCATAGAAATTTAAAGGTTCACAAAGGAAAATGGCCTCACGAATGGGATCCCGAAAAGGAGAGAACCCACCTAAAGGCCTAAAAGAGAAGGAAGAAGAGATGCAAAGGCCCGCTAAAACACGTGCGGGATAATAAAGTTCATAATAAAAGAAAAGATGGAAAAGATAACTCCACGCGCGTGCAAGCCCTGTGAAATGTGGCATGGCGAGATGAGGTCATCACTTGGTGTAGTGAAACTCGGCATCCTTCGTCTTTGCCTGTCGAGAGATGGCTGGACGCGCGCGGGTGTCGGCTCCTCCGGCGCCGTAGTGTCATGCCTTGGTGGCGACGGGGGTCGTACGCCACCAGGAAGGCTGATCGTCGGTAGTCGCCTCTGGGGCCTTTCCGGGATGCTGTTGCCGTGGTAGAGCGAAGGGGGAGTGAGCACGTGTAGATCGTCCATCGGACGAGTGGGGACTAGGTGGGTCCGGTCTCGGAGAGGTCAGTCCGCCTAGTCCTATGCGAACCTGGGGCGGAGGAGGAAGGCGAGCACCTTCCACTCCGTTGTCGGGCATCGGGATGCCCGGGGGACCCCTAGGGTCCCGATGTGGGGACGTAGACCCCTCGCGTACCGTAGCTCTGGCGGAGCGTGTCGAGACCACCATGGCGATGTACCTGGCTATGGGGAAGAGGGGTTGTCCCTACTGTGATGTATGATGAATGCGGGATAAAATCTCAATGTCTAAATGGATGAATGATACTAATGATGCGGAAGATGAAATGGAACAGAGGCTGCGAGCGCAGTCGAGCGACCACAGCCTGTGCTCTGATACCAAGATGATGCAGGACCGGTGTACAACACTGGTCACACACCGTACTACAAAGGATGAAACTACGTCAAGGGGATCCTAGGGTAAACTACAATGAGGAAGTGAACTACAAATGCAGTCAAGCAGATTCTCCGATCTTCCTTGAGCAGCCACTTGAGAGGGAGTTCAAGATGACTGTGTGATCAAGATGGGATCTTCCACCCTTTGCATTTGAGGATATTGACTCAAAAGAATGAGATGCGATGAAATCCTTGGCCAAGGTAGTAGAAATATCGAAGAAGGAGTTCTCGATGATTTCTACACGCGTCAGTACTAACTTGAGTGACCGATTAGGGTTTGACAATTGACCATACCCTAAGTCATTCATGAGTCTAATGTGGATGAAAGATTATACATACATGGTAATCGATGACGAAAAGGTTCCATAAGTGAGTTCTTATATACTCCATATCTCCTAATGTACGTGGTGTAGCTTGGCACCCAACGGGCTGGCAACTCAACCTATCGATTGGGTTAAATTGATCCTTGATTAATTAATCTATATGTGGATGTGGATAATTAATTAAGGTTGACCAATAAAGTGTTATTTGGTCTATGGAGTTATTAACTAGTAAGATATATGGACCTAGAGGGTCACACACATAAGGTTTATGGATGCTGTTGGATATAGACACAATTATGTTGGATATAGACATGCAAGCCTTGTGGGAATTCTCTCCTTTCTTCTCTTTCTCTCTTGGTGAAGAGCTTTGAAGAGGATATCCAACCATCCGGAGACCGTGTGGATACCGCTAGAGGCTAGACACTTGAATAGCATTAAGAACTCCTTCAAGGAAACCCTGTAAGTATGTTTTCTCATGCAGAATAGATGATAGGATCATCTATTCCTGGTGGCTTGATATTTTGAATGTCCGATTCAATGTTTTCCGCTGCATTTGATGTTTTGATCAAAATTTTAGAAAGTTATCGACCTCAGATCCCATCACTAAGGAAGATAAATCATTCTCAACAGCAACAAAATACTATACTCCTCCTTATCCACCAATTTGAGAAATTATCGATTCGTGAAATGAATGAAGAAAGCCTCTCTAAAATATTGAAAGAGAGTGTAGATCAAAAGGGAATTTACCTTCCCCCTCTTCCATTTATATACTGATCCAAAGATTGACTTGGTCAAAAGAAATTAAACTTGCATCCTTAGATACTTAGAATTCTTTGAATAGACCAAGTCAACCACCTCTTACATTGATATAGGTTCCTAATTATCCAAACCATATCCACTATATCATAGGTACCATGTATAGGTTTGAATACTGATCTCAAGAACATTAGTAGGAACATCTTTGTTATTTTCCCTCTCTCTTTGAATACCACCTATAGATAGAAATTATAGGAGAGATCTTCAGGTTCTACTTCAAGACAAAAGTCATGCATGATTGCACCTAAAATCAAGGCTGTTCAAGCACTTATTAAGAACATCCAAAATGAAGACAGTTTTTATGATGAAAATCAGCATCAAAGAAGCTTCCAACCAAGAAGATTGTCTCTCAATTGAGTAAAACCTTCACGATTGATGAAGAAAAGAAAATTCAGTATGATATCAACCAAAGAACGGTCCTCTTAATTGTCACCACCTGCCACGTTTATGTCAAGAAGCTCCACGTGACATCAAGCTTCATGAATATACAGTATCAACATCATGATTTACTTAAGACGACTATGAGGACAGCTGCATCAAAAGACCCTCACGACATCTACAGAGTGAAGGCTTGGACTGATGGCCACAAACCGAATGAATAACTACCCTTTCAACTATTGCCACTACCACAAGCCATCGGGAGATCAAGTTATTTCACGTCTTCTCTCCCTGCTGTTGTGGAATTGTAAAGATTACAAGAACAATCCTAACTACCTCTCACAAAGTAAAGTCAACAGCTGAAGCGACGAAAACCGAAAGTAGGCTTTCGGTGAAAAAGGAAAGCAGCAGAAGAATTAATAAAGAAGCCAACAGAGAAAAAGGTAAAGGATCCTAATAAGTCTAAGAGAGCGCCTAGCGCATTCTTCATTTTCTTGGAGGAGTTTAGGAAAGAATTCACGGAACTACATCCAGAGGATAATTCCATTGGCACTGTGGGAAAGGCGGCTTATGAGAAACGAAAAGCTATGTCAGAGGTTAATACAACGTCTTGTGTGGCTAAATCGAACAGGCGAAAGATCAACTTACAAAGGCTACAGTTCCATCTGAGAAGAAACCGGTGACGTCCACTAAGAGTCAAGAGGACAACGAGTCTGACAAATCCAAATCCGAGGTCAACGACAAAAGCGACGAAGAAAGCGGTGATAAAAAAATGATGAGTTTAAAGAAGGAACGCCAATCACCCCGTCGACGTGCAACCACAATCTGACGTCCATACGTCCCTTCACAACTACAACAATGTATGCACGAGGATAAAGAAGTTTCGGGAGCTCTCTAAAACGATCAGGCCCTCGCATGCATCATGACGTTCCAATAAACACCGATATCACCACGAGACGGCAGAGGAATATATCTCATTCTACATGTAATAGGGGAACCTTGAAAGTATAAGGACTTCCCGACATATGCTGTAACCATCCGTAAATAACGGAAACTGACACGGTGCGTCTTATCACTCCAACTTCTCGTCTCTTCATCCTTTAAAAAGGGACGATTGTAAAATAATTGGGCAGTTGTTTTTTGAACGAATTGTTCGTTTTCTTCACGAAAACATACAGTGGTCTTGTGAATCCCGTCTTCTCCCCATATCCTATCTCTCCGAATTCTATCTTCCTTTCTTTCCTCCCTCCCGTTCTGTCGCTTTCAACCATTACCTGTCAGAGGATAACCAAGGAATACCATTTGTCATTTGGCGATTCAAGAGCAACATTTTCTCGTCGAATTCAGGTAACGTCCTCTCTCATCACGGTGTTTAATAGTTCTCCTCTCATAATTCATAAGTCCAACGTTGACCAAAACAAAAACAAAAAATTCTCTACCTAATTATCTGTCACATGATTGTTATCCGAGGGTCGAATTAAATCTCCCCATCATTCTCTATTCACGTCTCATCGCTTTCAACATCTTATTCTCCTCCTCTCTGTTCTCTATTTCTTACCTCATATCCGAAACAATAATATAT
>CM044107.1:7680670-7864127 GCA_024174645.1 Lemna minuta
TTTCGTTATTATGAACTTTGACCCGCACGTGTTTAATCGGGTCCTCGTTATTTCTTCTTCCCTTTAGGCTTCCGGTGGGTTCTTCCCCTTTCGGGATCCCATTTGTGAAGCCCATTCTTCTTTGTAAACCTTATTTCTTTCTATGAGTATGTTAGGTGTGGGTTGTGGGCCTCAAGTGGGCCCTTTCCCCTCTCGGCCCATTATGGGCTCTATAAGAGGGGAAGGGAACCCCCACAAAACCCTAGCCGTCATTTGAAGAAAGAAAGGAATTATCTCCCCGCTCAAGTGGCTGCTCAAGGAAGGCCGGGAAGGAGTCCAACCGCGCGCGCACGCTCCGTGCGCGCGCCGCAGCGATCTACCGCCGCCACTCTGCCCCTGCCATGGTTCCTCTCCACTCCATCGCGCTGCCACTCGCCCCAAATGCCGCCGCGCCAGCCGCCGCTTCCGCCGGACTGCGCCTGCCGCCTCCGGACTGCCGCGCCGCCATCGTTTCCATCCCCCATCCCCACCTCTACTCTCCACCTTTCTCCGATCATCCTCTTTCCCCGACCTCTCTCGCTGCCCCACTCTCTCCAGTCAGCACTGCGCATGCCCCTCCACGAACTTCCCGCTCTTCCCCAACAGCCTTCCCCGGGGAACCACCAGATTTCTCCGCCGAAAACCATCTCACTCTCCCGCCCCCACCATTCCCGAATCCTCTCCCGCTTCCGCACGTCCGAACTCCCCCTTTCTCCGTCCTCACCTCGCGACTCACTGCCATCCCCGCCGCCCCGATTCTCCTCGTCAGCGCCATCATGACTTCCTCCTTGCGATTTTCTCTCCCGGCCGCTTCCTTCCTCCCTCATCGAGCGACGAACCTCCACCTTTCCTCCCCGCATTCCCATAACGAAACCCCTCCACCGTGATTTCCCTCCTCCCTCTCACCATTTCTCTCCCCACCAATACATCTGCCCGTGCGACGTATTTCCCTCCCCGTCTCGACCAGCTAGTTTTGAATTTTCCTGCCTCGCCATTTCGCGATCCCTCCCCACCTCCCGTGACGCAGAAGTTTTCCTCCAGCTAACCTTTGAAATTCCTGCCACCCCGACGCTTCTGCGGAATCTACCCAGCCAACCCCTTTCCTCGATTTTTCCCTGCTTAGCTCCCTTCCCAAAATCCCTCCCGATTCCCCCGAAGAATACCTCCTCCTACCCCACGCATTTTCCCCATTACGCCGTCCCCATGAATCCAGCAGCTTTCCCGGGTCCAAGCGACTCCCCACCGTAAATTCGACCGCGCCGAAATTCCTTGGCCTCACCTTCCACTCCGCCCACCTAATCGCTGCCGCTCGCAACGTGTCTGACCATCCACTCCAGTCTTCTCGAATTCCCCTTTCCTGCTCCATCTTACCACCCCGAATTTCCCGACATTCCCGTCCCCACTCTGCCGGTCACACACTTTTCCCCGACCCGCTTTCCATTCGCGCATTCACCTTCCCTCACTCCAACAATCCCGTGCTCCTCTAACTTCCTCTTCCTTGTTCCAGCCGCGCAACAACGTCACCCTCCGCCCTGAAATTTCTGGCAATAACGAAGTCTCCGCGAACCCAATTTCGCCGATCAAAGGAAACCAGCATCCATTCACCAGGATTCCTTCGCGTTCATCCTCCCAATTCTTGCCGAATACGCCTTTTCCGCTCCACCCGCCTTACCCACTCCCGTTCTGTCGCCACACCGAAATTCCATTCTAACACTTCCCACTATCTCGGAATCCTCCTAAAGTCGACCTGATCAGGCTTCGTCGTCCACCTTCAGTCCTGGACGAAGATCATCGTGGAATCGACGATCTGTTTCCCCAGCTGCGATCCTCATTTTTCGAGCCAAGCTCCGTGCGCGCCCTCCCGATTTCAAGATCAGTGGAATCTCCCGTCGCGCGCCATCCCCTCACTCCCTCTCTCTCTCTACCGATCTACGATATCTCCCCGTTCTTCCCCACCGGGAGTTCGTCGCACCTACGCCTATTCGTCCAGCTGGGATACTGACGCGCAATCACCTGGGCGCCATCTCCGAGCGATTCGGCTGAACCACACGACTGAATTTGTGTGCCACCGCACCACGCCGACCTCTGCAGATCAGCACCACGCCGGCCAGTCCCGTTGGCTTGCGCCTCTACCCGCACGCACATGTGATACCGTCTCGACTGATACACCGCTGGCGAGAACTACCCTGCTGATCGTCGTGCCGCGTACGACAACTCTCCCCTACGCCACGACCCCCCGGGCACTCCGCCCCGCAGGTTAGCTTCATCCCCTCTTTCAAGTTAATTACTTTTGGAAGTGTTTCCTTTACTAATTTCCGCCGCCGTCGGACGACGTAGGTAGGATAGTACGATTATAGGTTCGAGAATTTCCGACGCGTACGTCAGGTCCGGAACCGAGCGTGGGCTGCAGCTTCCTGGCTACTCCACGACGAGTGACTTCCACGCCTCTGGACGTGGATCGAGAGGATCTCATCCTACCCATCATCGCAAGTTTCCCCGGGTCACCCGGAGTCGACTCCGCTGATCGGCACGCCTGCCTGCACTTAGGTTTAGGTTAGAAGTCGTAGTTAGAGTCTAGGATTCACCTACCCATAGGATAGGTTTGACCGGTTATCCTTAGTCAGCCTCCTAGTCATTGATCAGGCACGAGGGTTTTCACCACCGCGTCCTGCATCAGACGGTATCACCCTTACCCCATCGGTAGTCGTAGGTTTGATTAGTTTTACGTCTGGCTGAAGACATTAAGCTTAGCGCTCTTGGGAGGCGCCCTAAAATTATCTCAATTTTAAGTTTTCTTTTTGTATTTTTTTTTTCAATTTTTTGTAGCTGCCAAAGAAGAACTACATTATGAAAAGGGCGTGCGCGCAAGAAATCTCATGGACGAGCATCAACATATCAATGAGTTTTTCTAACCCTTTGTCTTCTTACCATTTTTTCGTATCTTGTCATCCATGCTTGGTATTTAGCGCTATCTTTTCATGAGCGTGATGATTTCATTGAGGGAAATAAAAAGTTCTAGTTGTGGGGTGAGGACTAAGAAAATCTCAACCATTTTTTCTAAAATTTTAAAATTCTATATTTTAAAATTTTAGAAAAAATGATTGAAGTTCTACATTTGATCCACTCTACCTTACCTTAGAAGTCTTGACACTTAGAGATTTGACCTACTAGAGATGTAGAAGGAAGGGTCTTATAGCCCATATGATTACATTTTGTGTAATAAAGCTAAGTGATCTGAAGAAACCATGGAAGATATTTAGTGGTTGAGTTCTTTGGGTTTGGGTATCTAATAGGCACCAGGGAAAAATGAGTAATCAGAGGTTGAAAAACTATGGGATTGAAATGGAGATTTTTTGAGAAAAGTTAATGTCAAATTCTTATCCACTACCTGACATCAGCCGAACCTACTGAGTGTGGGAATTCCTCGCTTCCAAACTTTCCCTTTAAAGAGTGCAATGCTCCATAATTTTTGAGGCACCTATCTTTCCTTGTTAGGCATATAGTTTTATCTCTTCCAAAGCAGTCAGATAGTTGCACCATTTTTTTTTAAACTTCACTCATGATAATAACACTCCCAATTGATTTACGCATCCATCACATCACATTTCTTCCATATTTCCCTCACATGTACGTATGCCTTCACACTACACTTCATATTTGTTACATACTATCTTTAAAAACCAAAAACTCCTCCATATCTTTATTTCACGTAAATTCTTCTGAAATTTTGAAGAAGAAAATAAAAGAAGGAAAAAGGAGAAAAACCAAGGAAAGAGAGAAATAAGAAGTGAAAAGAAGCAAAACAAGTTGGGAAATATCTTCTTCCACCATCATCTCTACCACCTCCACCATCATCTCTACCACCTCCACCATCATCTCTACCATCTACCCTATCATTACGATCCACATCATTTGGGAGTATAACTATCATAAGTGGTAGCAATCATTTAAGTTAGGGGGTATGATAACATGCTAACTAAACATAAAAATACTTGATTGTTAAGGCAAATAAAGGCATAAGACATTCCATTATAATGCATGTTATCATATTTTTGAGTGTTTATCTATAATTTCTATGAGAAAGTCATTATACTCTCAAAATGCATTAATTTACGGTTAATTATGATGAATTAAAAGATAAAATTTTTCATAACCCATCTTTACTTGAGATTATAACTAGTTTTTCAAGTTAAATAATAAGATAAATGATTTTATATAAGCTCATATATTTTTCTAAGTTTTCAAATCTAAAAAGAAATGAGTGTATTTTTGAAATAGAAATTTATTATCTTGTTATTTATTAAATTTGACTTTTTAGAATAATAGATAATTGAATTTCTAGTCCAATGAACCCAATTTGGATTAATTTGGAGTTATATTTTAAAAGATGTGAATTTTCTAATTTTTAGGGATTTTTAATGAATTTTTATCTAATTTTCCTGAATTAAAATATCAATTAATTTGATTTAAATAACATTTTATTTTCACACTGGTGATGTGGCAGCACATGGAGCGTCCGATAGCACGAGTAATCGCGATCGTCGATTGTCACTTACGGGGGGAACGTGGTGCCATTTCAATTCATCGCCGAATCATTTTAAAAGTGATTTAATCTCAATTGTTGATCTGAAGAGTTATAACGGCAGAGGTTAAAACAGACGAAACACATCTGGAGGGTCGGTTCAAGATCAAACGCAGACAGTTTGATGCGTTACTTATAACGCGCGCGCCGTGGCTTCATCTCGAGAGTCCATCTGAGATCCAACGACCACGACTTAATTGTAACAATTTGCATCTCTGCATTTCATCAGAGCCATTGATTGAAGATTAAACACTCAATCGGACGTTTATGCCCAATTTGCCCTATAAATGGAGATGTTTTTCAACATTGTAAAGCATTCCTGGGCAATTCAAGTAGTCAAAATGTTTCAACACCAAATCCCGATTAAATAACGAGAGAATCAATTTTAATTTTAGAAAACAGTCACTTCTCTTAGAAAATAGAACTAGAGAGATAAATGAGTGTATAAAAAATATTTTCTCTTATTATTTAACATTAAAACCCAATTATAATATTAAATATATATGGGAATATTCTATTCTAAAATATATTATTTAATTATGCATAGGTATCCCTATAATAATACATTTTGAGATTATATCTTAAAATTGCATGATAACATGCGTAAGACTAGAATGTTTTATGTCTTAATTTGTATTGTTAATCATATAATTACATGCATAAATTTCATGTTATCAACGACATAAAATTAGGTTTCTCTTTCTTTGTCTCTCTCCCTCTCTCACTTGATCTCGTATTTGGAAAGATGTTGAGGGATTAAACCTAGGTTTGCTTCAACATAGAGTTATTGGTGAAACTTTTAAAGAGCCTCCTAGTTATTCATGAGATGATAATTGAGGAGAGATTTTAAAGTTTTTTAAAATAAGCTTTAATAAGAGATCATCTTTCTTGCATGTAAAAAGGGACTTGAATAATTCAACTGGTTGGGAAATCTTTGTTCTATTTATGCTCAAGTTTATTTAGCTTGAGTGATAACCATATTTTGGGACATGAATTTATGCATTAGTATGACCTGATATAGCATTTATAAGCATGGGCTAATACTCAATTTCATTTAGTTTGGAAATATGCATAAATTGATGAAAATATGTCAAAAAGTGATTAAAATACAACTTCATGGAGTTTGTTTGAAACAAAGTAAAATTGGGTAACTATTTAGTACCATTTTAAGTTTTATGGTGTACTAGAAAAATAGCGTTTGGGTGGTCAAAGAAAGTGACATGGCATATGTAGTTCAATGACCTTTGGGTTTATCCAATGGCCTTAATAAAATTAATTAGCGCATGCCACATGGAAAATAGAGCATGGATTGTCATAAATTCATTCAAAATGGCCAGTTGAAGATTTAAATTTCGTAATCAAAACAATATGTATTTCCCTTGAGTTAATGGTCCTCACAAGTAGCCATTGCCTTAGAAAGTATGATTTACCGTAAGAGTAACATCTATCCTAAAAATTAAATGGAATTTTCTTTACTAAAAAGAGAAATCCTATGATTAATGGCCAAAATAGAAAGCTACTTTAGAACTTTATAAATCCTATTCCCTTCTCTATTTTCAATTCAATATTGGTTGGCATTGTGATACAAAATAGAAGATACATTTTCTTGTAAGGAGTGTTCTAGTTGAAAATGAAGTGTGGTTAGTCTATAAGATCTAGAGGAACCACTTTCTACAATGCAATGGATCACCGATTGTCAATGCAAATAGAAAAACTAAGGTTTATGATTCTTATTTTTGATACCACTTAAAATCATTGCATAAAACACGAGGAGTCGATTACTATTGTCAAGTCAGTAGATCAGATAATATATCATCATCCAATCTTATCCATTTCCTATCTGATTTCTTAATTATAATCTTACATATTTCATACATGATAGAGCCGCTATTATTAGTATCTTACATATATAAGATAGTAATAATATCTTATATTTTCATTCCCTATCAAAGTTTCATCTACTATACTCTTCTCTTGTAATCTTCCTATTTTTCAAATAAAACTATTATCTCAAAATTTATGTTCTCTATGGATGCTACCCTTAATTTCCTTTTTCTTATCTGATTTAGGAAAATCATAAATATTTTTATGAAAACATTACATCAAGAAACATTAAAATTCATGCATCATCTCTTCTATCAAACGGTGTTTATGAAAATGTCATTTATTTTGAAGATTTTGTTGTCACTAACTCATTTTTATTTAAATGTATATATTTTGATCATTTGAGATAATGAAATTTTCTAAAGTTCTATTCTGGCCATAAGGTCAAAACAAATAATATTGGCGTATTTTGATTCAATCATAAGACAAACCCTTCTTGAAGGTAAATTGAGAAGGTGGATAAGAATGGTTGAAAATGGTAGAAATGGTGAAAGTCATTGGAATAAGAAACTCAATGCAAATAGATGGATAAGAATGAGAGAAATTTATGAGCTTAAAGAAGTTGTTAATAAATTAGTAATTAGTGCAGCTTGGCATCAATGCTTTTCATTTACACACTTTTGGCATTAAATTAATCTTTTGTTTTAATTTCTTTGTTCACTCAATAAGGATCCATGTAATATTTTGCATTAATTAATCTTGCATTGTCTATTAATAGTAGCTATTACTCATGATATGGCAGAATGAAAGTTTTTTAAACTTACTTTAAATGGCATAAAAGTATTTGGCATTAGATTTGAATCATTGAATGAAATTGAATTTTTTTAAAGGAAATTGAATTTTACTCTTTTGAAAATAATAGTAATTAGAAAAATCTGTAAGATTTTTCTCAAGGTTATGGTTCTTTGATAACGCAAGGTTATGATTCTTTCATAGAAATTGAAAAATTTTATGATAAAATGTCCTCATCTTATTATTTTCAACTAGCACTTTGTTAAAAAATTTCAATTAAGGATTAAATGATCCATCTAAAAATATGATTTATGCAGTGAGTAGAGGAGAAAACTTTGAATGAATATGATGATAAATCAATTGATTTTGTGAATCATCATAATGGAGATGGTTCTTATTAAGAAAATAATTGAGATAGTTATATAAGTTGAGCAATGGCAAGTATACATTGATTTTAATCTGATGGATATCATGTGGCCTTCAAGTGCTCTTTTGTGATGTTTAGAATGCAGTCCATAAACATTTGCAATTACTACGTGAATTGTGAAGAGATCATAATACATAGATCGTTGGTCATTAAAAAATATGTTCTAAATATTTCAATTTCGAAGGATAATTGAGAAGAACAACAAAATATCCAAAAACAATAACTCTCTTTAATTTCACTGATATGATGGGTATGCCTGATCTTGTGGCAATAGGTATATATAAACTAAGGATATATAGTGGGTGGTCGTTAGATAAAGAGTTCACCAAGTTGATTTGTATAAATCTCTTATTGGTATTATACCTATTTTCCAATTAGGTCGATTCGTGTCATCGTTGGGTAAGTGCTTCTTAGACTACACATACGAAAGACATCCTGTCTATGGGTGACCATATTTTGACTGTGACTCACTGATAACATGCATATTTAACTTGAAATATTATCATATTAAACTGATATTAATGCTTATTTTATGTAATTATGATGCATGTTATCATAGTTTTATGAATTTTCTCCATTGGCATGCCATTTGTACTAAAGTCCAGATTTTTGCATTATTTAGGGTTAATTATGTGTTTTATTGATGTTTGACCTTTTGCAAGGTCAAACAAATTGGAAATTAACCATTTTCCTCGATTTTATTTTGATTTTAGTGGATGATTAAAAGAAGAAATTAGAAGAAGAGATAGATGGGATGAATCAAAATAGAACTTCAAAGGGTTGACATAGTTTTATTTTGAATTCATCATATTTTCTTGATTTACTTTATATTTCAAGTGGCATGGGATTAAAGAAATAGAAAGATATGATCCAATGGAGAAAATTTGAAGTGGAGCCCCTGTCTTGGGATTGTGGTCCACTTATCGCACGCGACATGGATGCATCGTGACCATTCAAGCACTCTTCAATAAAATGGACGGCTCAAATATTTTGTGATGAATTCTTCTATAAATCAATATTCTCTCTTCTTAAAACTTGAATTTGTGATTAAACGTGAAGAAATTAAGCAATTTTGGACAAAGATCTTAAGTTCTTCGTGAATCTCTTGCATTGTAGACTCAATTGCGCATGGATTGAAGCAAGTTAATCACAAATTATTGTGAGAAAATCTTTCGAAATCGCCCCTTGAACGCCGAAATCACGACGAAGAAGGAATCGAAGAAATTCTCAGCAATCAGAGCAAATTTGAGGCTCAATCTTCATGTCAGTCAGATTATTAGTGTGATTCTTTCATAATCCTTGTAATTTAGATAGTTTAGATAAGATTTAGATAGGTAATTAGAGTTTAGGAATCGGAAAATTTTGTCATTTCGCCCAAATTTCACTACGGATTTTTTTGATTTCTCAACAAGGATTTCTCCCTGATCTTAAGTCCAATTTGCTTGAATTTGATTTCATTGGATTCCTTTTCAATTAGCTTTCCGTGGATATCTGATTCGTCGATTATCACCAAGGTTTGACCCTTCAATTTGTCGTTTCACCAACTGCTCTTCAAAATCAATCCGAATTTGAGCGTTGACTTTTTGAGGGCTATTACTCCTAATATGCAAGGTGAAATTTGATCATTTTGGTGTCTCTAGAATCCTTTGATTATAAGCTTTCTATTTCATAAGTGATTTTCTAGATTTGGATATCATTTGATAAGTCAATTTAATGATTTTGACAAAAATCTTCAATTTGGGAATTGTGTGTTGATTGATTTTCAATAAACCATAGTAAACTAGAATTCTTCTCCAAAAATCAAATCTTTACATCCAAATTCTCCATTTTCTCTCTAGTTTCTAAAATTAAATTTTTGCAATATTTTCTCATCTTTTTCCTCTTTGATTATATAGAAAGTCAAAGTCTGGTCATAGTCAACACTTTGACCTTGACTTATTACTTTTCTTGTCCAAATATTATTTTTACATTCTTAAAATAGCTTCTCTCATATATTAGTACTATTTTCATTAATAATATATCATTTTCATTTCTTAAAAACCCTAATTAGACTTAAGCGTGACGAAATCAACTCTTTTCGATAAAAGTCAACCATGGTGTCTGTGGTTTGACGCTATCTCATCGCTTTACTTGATTTCTGATTTTTAAATCATTGTGAGTTCAGAATTCTAAATTTTTTTTGATCGACGATCATGTGTTTCAATGACTGCAGTAAATCATTTTCGTCCCTCAGTAATCCCTAGCCCACGTGATCTCCAAGGCTTGATAGATTGGGTGAGACATGAAATCATTGAAAGTGATTTAGTGGTTGACATGGAATCCTTCATCCTCTACATAAATCAGATCGAGTAAAAGAATGAGATGTAACTGAATTCTTAGCCAAGGTAATAGTGAAAATATAAGAAAGAGACATTATAGATAACTCCCATCACTTGTTAGTACTAACTAGTATGACCAAAAAAGATATGAAATTTTAACATATAAAGGCCTTACATTTGCACAATAATTGATGATACTAAAGGTTTCATAAAAGAGTTCTTATTCACATTATATCTAGGCAACCAACGTGATAGCAACTTAAACAATTCTTAAGGTTAAATAGATCCTTGATTTTAATTTGTATGTTGATATATTCAATCAAGAAGGCTGACCAATAAACATTGTTGTGTCAATAGGGTTATTTAGTAGATAAATACATGGGCCTAGAGGGTGAAAAATTTGAGATAAATAGAGGTTGGTTGATATAACTATCTTTAATAAGGTTTTTGTGAAAATTTTAAAAAATCAGGAACCTATAGTTAGGACGTGGGCATTCCACCTCTAAGGGTTCCCATGTGAACCTTTGTGAGTGTCCACCTATCCTCTTCCTCTCGTGCAACTTTTTTGCCTATCTCCTTGTGGTCTAGTGAGATTAGATGGTGAGTAGATCTTTAAAGATGTCAAGAAGCATTGTAGAAGAGGTGCAAGAGGAGATAAAACTACCTTAAGACTATGTGGATATCACTAGAGACTAGACATCTGAACAACTTCAAAGAGCTTCTCTATGGAACATTGCAACTACAGATTTTGCTCCATAATAGACGACATAATTTTCATTTCATAGTGTTTTATGATTTAAATCCTTTTTTGAAACATATTTAATAGCATTCGAATGAACTCCCCTATATCATGCATTTTAGGTATTTATTTACACAAAAGGTCATAAATTCATGTTCACATTGCTTTGAATGGGATATTTCTCTATATAAAAAGAATTTCATTTGATATATTTCTTGTAGTTTTGAGGAATATTCTAACACCTAAACATATAGAAAATAATTTATTAGTTTAGAAGACAATTTTCAGCTATTTCTCATTTAAAATGGACTTCTTTGGATGAAAATACTTAGAAATGCATGTTATCATGGTTTAGAAAGGATTAAATTTATTTTTAGAAGGAACATCTCTATTTATATATTTTATTTATTTTTCTATGAATTTTTAGAATTTAAAATGATCAAAGAATGAATTTTTTAAACCCAAAAATATAATTTTTTACTTAAAAAAATTATTTTGGATTTTCTGAGGGTACTTATTTGGTCGTACCATGTGGTGTGACTACTAATGTTGATCTTAAGGGTGCTAATCATTGACTCCTACTAAGGATTTGTGTTGTAATGGGAATAATCACTCTCTACCTTTTCTAGGTTTGACAAAAGGATCCTAGGTAAAATCGAAGACTGTGCTGGCATCTATAGAGCATTCATCAATGAAAAAAAGAGGAGCTTTCTTTTCACTAGATTGACTTGTGATATGCGTAAAAATGCGGTCGTTGAATGCACGCTTTTACGTATGAAACAAATTTATACTGAACTCTTTCAAATCTGATTTTATAAATTAGAACAGTGGCAAGTCGAGGTCGAATCCACAGTGAGGATGAGGAAGGTTAAGAGATTGAAATCAGAAGCTTTTTTTGGTATTTTTAGATTTAGAAACGAAAAAGATTGATGAAAGGAAGAAAATGTGCATGGAGATGAAATGAACCAAACAAGTGCTTCCAAACTCTTTTCAGATACTGGAAACCCTTGATCGATGGTGGAAAAGTGATTTTTAGGGTTTATAATTGAGAAAATGTTGATAAACAGATGATGAAATTAGAAGAAATGGATAGAAGATGATCCTAATCTAATGATTTGTGATGAAAATACAATCCAGTGATGCTCCCTAATCATGACATACCTTCAAGAGCCGTATATTTTGCCTAGACTTGGCGTCTTGCATCCAACACAAAGAAAGAACAGAAAAGGGAAGAAACTCACTGAGAATAAAGTTCAACACATGAAAAATGATCCATCGTTGCTTTCTTTCCTTCTGCCTAGCCAATGCTAGAAGCAAACAATAAAACATTGATAACCCTTAATTTTTTTCGTCTTAGAACTTAAATCAGCCCTAGACAGATTTGTGGAGCTTGAAAATGATGATCATGCCCATGAAATTTCAGCTCTTAACTCCATCAGGATCGTCGGATATCAAGGTTTTAATCTGGAGCATTTATGACCATTGATCTCATCTTCTCTCGCCTCCAATCGCGTCGGTCAACCCGCTCCCCACCCGTCAAACTTCGCTGAGTCACACACTAAAAAACAAAATTAAAGTTTAAACAGTTTCACTCTCTCTCCTCTCTCTTCTCCACTCTATTCTCTCTTCTCTCATTTCTCTTTCTGGATGGTGGAAGAAGTTGTCGCGTCGAGAATCACGGAGAAGAAGAAGAAACTCATTGTGAGAGAGAGGGAGAGAGGAGAGAGAGAGAGAGAGAGAGAGAGAGAGAGAGAGAGAAAGAGAGAGAGAGAGAGAGAGAGAGAGAGAGAGAGAGAGAGAGAGAGAGAGAGAGGGAGAGGAGGAAGGAAGAAAGTGGAGAGATAACTCCTCTCGCAGATGGAAATTATTTTCCGTGAAGAGAAGAGAAGAAAGCGGAAGAAGGAGACTGGGAAGAAGGAGGAGAGGAGAAAGGAAAGGAGAGGGAGGAGAAATCTCCCCCTCCTCCTGTTATACGCACGCACGTGTGGGAGAGAGAGGGGGAGAGAACGCGGATGGGAGGAAGAGAGAAGAAATGTAGGAAGAGGGACAGAAAGAATGGGAGGAACTCCTCTCGCGACGGAAACAATTTCTGTCGCTAGAGGAATCGCGCGCGCGAGCACGAGAGTGAGAGAAAGGGAGAAAAGAGAGAGAGGAGAAACGAAATCTGGAGGGAGAGAGGAGGAGATGAGGGAGAGAGAAGAAGGAAGAAGAGGAGGAGAAGAGGCAGAGAGAAGAAGGAAGAGAGGAGGAGAAGTGGGAGAGAGAAGAAGGAAGAAGAGGAGGAGAAGTGGAGATAGAGCGGGAGAAGAGAGAGAAAGAGAGAAAGAGAGAGAGAGAGAGAGAGAGAGCAAGAGAGAGAGAAAATTTCCTCTCTTTATATATATATATATATATTTCTAATATTCTTGATAAATTCATTTTAAATGCATTTTTATAAATGCACTTCATAAATATTCTTATGTCAATAAATACATTTTAAATAGGAATTCATTTAATAATGAAAGAAAATTATATTCTTGATAAATCCATATCACTAAATTCTCATAAAATACTATAAATTTATGAAAAATCAAGAATATCCTTTAAAACATAGAAATTATCAATTTAATCATTTTAAATCATGAAAACATGCATTTATGGTTATATTTCAAAGAATAAATGCATAAAATGAATGATATTAATGCATGAAATTGCATGTTATCAACTTGGTACCCAAGGTTGACAAGACCTAATTTCCATAAACAAGGTATGATACGATGGCCTTTGATTGGGTCCAAAAAATTTTGAGGTAAGCCATGCTACTGACAAGTGTTCAAATGGTGAAATCTGATTCATCCTTGCACTTTTAAAAGTTAATGCCACTAGTAATGCCCAAACGGTGCCTTTTTCTAAAATTTAAAATTGGCATTCAAACTTACGAACTATCAGAATGGGAGATTGTACGACATGGTGGCATGGACTTTTAGGTGATTTGACGGTGCTGATAAGGTGAGAAGAAGTTGATCAATACTCTAGATTTATTTTGATTCAAAGGTTGATATATGACGATTTTGATGGAGATTGGCAATGAAATTTTGTGGTCAAGCCCATCTTTGCATGCTATTTTTATCTTTACCTTTGATTATGTAAAGGGGATGAAAATTTAGTAAACCATGAATTTGATAATTTATCTCTTAGTTTTATTGATGTTACGAAATACGTTTTAAGTTCAGATGGAATATTAGAGGAAGGTGTATCCCACATTATGGCAAGTATTAGAGCCCTCAGCAGTGGACTTAAGTTGGCATTGGGGAAGACATGGAAACTTGGGAAAACCTAGAACAAGCTTCTAATCTTTTCATTTTGGAATGTTATATAGGAAATAAAGAAAGTGAAATTCTAAATTTGAAAATAAGAACTATCTAAATACAAATCACTACTAAACATTTATTTTTTTTAGATACACTTTTCCCAATTTTCATATTCTTATTTTTAATTTTATTTTGAATTTAAATTCTAGATTTCCTTAATCATGATAATTGACAAAGCATTCTCGTGCGGTCATTGAATACACATGATATTGTGTCAAAACAAGTTCCAAACTCAACAATGAAAGGATTACATCACTAATTAAGGAGTATAGTGGTGAATAAGGGTCGAATCCACAGAGAAATAAGGGAAATTTTTTAGATATCTTTGAAATTCGTTCAAATCATATGATGAACTGAGCTTAGAATATAGGCAATTTAGTGTATTAAGAAAGATAACTCCAATACAAATCCACAGAATCAAAAATCACTGAATTTGGATTAGAATTCGAGGAGAAATCGAGAATTGAAATTGAGGTAAAAATTAATCACAAAATTTGATGAAAAACCGAAATTAAAATAAAATTAAACTTAATCTACGATTCAAAATATAAATCTAATGCTAAATGATGAAATTTTAAGATAAAAAGATGCAATCTAACCCAAAGTCGCGTTCGAAATCATCCAAATAATCAGCAGATTCAAGGCGTTTCATTCCGCGATTTCCAAAACGAAGTTTTCCGTTCAAGATGTGATTTCTTTCGATTCCCTCAATCAAATTCTGATTTCTTGCACTCCTTGGATGCGGAAACGAGCAAGAAGATTTAGAAATCAAAAGTTTCTCAAATTGTGGTGTCTAGATAATTTGATTTGCTAAAAAACCCGAGAATGGTTTTCCGTCGCGAAGAACATTTCAATTTATAAGAGAAATTGGGTGTAACTGTCGGATGCGTCAATTCCATGCTGTCAACGGCTGAGATTAAACGCCGTTTGATGAATCAACATGATTAAGTATTGTCCGTCCGATCGGTGATGGAGCGTCGAGATTCCGCCACGTCGCGCGTGAAAGAGAAGGCGTCAATCTGATTTCATGCGTTTGATCTCAATCGGAAGATTGCGATGAATGAGGTGTCCATCAGGGTGCATTAAATCCAACAATTATAACTCGAGGATGAATGGCTGAGATTGAACGTCATGTAATCGAATCGACGTGTATCAGAATGGTGCCACGTACTCGCTCTGAGTAAGTGACATCCGACGCACGTGATTCAATCACCCGATCGAGACGTCTCACACAGCGTCACGTCACCTAAAGCATAAATAGAGAAACACAATCCCACACGGAATAAATTATTGAAATTAATTGACTATATAAGATACACTAGTTTAACGAGTTCTCTTAAATCCGTTAACGGATACTCTAACCCATTAATTAATCTCGCGTACATGTGTCACGCACACACATGCATGTCACGCACACACGTCATGCATGCACTCGTCCACGTGTAACGCACACACGCGTACACGTGGCACCACGTGGCGATGCTTTGCCACATCAACACTCGGCAAATAAACACCTTTTTTTATTTTTTAATTATTTAAAAATAAAAAAATAGAGTTAAATAAATTCAGAAAAATTCCAGAAAATTCCTAAAAATTAGAAAATTCATAACTTTCAAAATACAACTCCAAATTAATTAATATTTGTTTTTTTTGGATCAGAAATTGAATTATCTATCATTATAAAAAGTCAAAATATTAAAATAGCAAGAGAATTAATTTTAATTTAATAAATACACTCGTGTATCTTATAAAATAAATTTAGAAAAATACATGAGTGTCAATAAAAATCTTTTCTCTTATCATTTAATCATAAAAACATAATTATGATCATAACTATATATAGGATTAGAATCACATTGTTTAAGTATACATAATTATCCATAAAATGATGTATTTTTAGATCATAACATAAAATTACATAAAATGATAGAAATGTACTTAAAATATGATAACATGCATAGAAATGGAACAATTAATGCTTTATTTGCATTAATAATCATGTAAATTCATGTATAAATTGCATGTTATCAATAATTGCTCTCTCTCAATAGAAAAAAGAGAACCCTAAGCGCCCTCAGTAGTGCTAGGCTTTTGAAAGAGGCTCTCGAGCGATTTCTCTTGGAGGACCTGAAAAATCGCTCTCTCTCAATAGATCAATGAGCTCCCGTCTCTCTCTTTGGCAGCAACACATGCTCTCTTCAAGTAGTGATTGGAATGCATGATCTCCATGGATTAGGGCTTTCATCCTCTTTTCTTGGTATGTTGCATGCTAGGCTCTCTCTCTCTCTTTACCGATCAAGAGTCTCTATCGCAAATCAAGTTCTTGTGTCCTTTTTGTTAAGCTTGATTTATGGGGAGTGGATTTTCTGGTTTAGAAAGGTTTAGAAATTTTTGATTTCACGCTTTGGCCATAGCTGGATTATTATTTTGGCTAGGAAAATTTGCAATTTTTGTTCAATTCAGATTATCCATTCTTCCTCTCTGCCCCTCAATTTTGATAATTTTTATTTGTTATTCAAAATCTCTTACGTTTGCACTTCCATTTTCATCCATTCTCATTCTTGAGTCTCAAACTTTGCTCTATCATACTTCTCTACCAAATTTTTCATTTACCTTCTCAATCTAAAATTCCCCAAATCTGATTCCTCATGAATCTGATCATCTTATTATTCCTTCAGAGTTCAAAATTCTTTCTTACTTTCTATTTTATATTTTTGATTATAAAATAAAAAAATCATTTCCTTTGAGATCTCACTGATTTTTAATCTCTTTAATTCTCTCTAAAATCTTATTTTGCCTTTCTTAAAAATCTTTTTAAAATCATTTTATGATTCTTAATTCTTAGAAATCTATCTTTTAAAAAACTGAAATCCCATATTCTAATTGTGTTTTAAATCTATGTAAAAAATTTGGTGGTACTTTTTTATAATTTTGGAATATGTTTCTAAATACTTTGAAATATTAAATTTTTAATTATTAAATAGATTTTAAAAATTTCTTTTTTGATTAAATCATGTTCTACTTTTTTTCATTAATAGAAATTTATCTCTAAAAATTTTTGTGATTTTCTTAGTTTTTAAAATTATTTTGGAATATATATTTTCTAAAATTGTGTTGAAGATTTATGAGAATTTTTTTCACTAATTGGATATATTGATCGCTTAAGATCCATTTGAAATTATTTGAAAGTTTTAATTTTATTATCTTTAAAATCTGATTTCGAGCTAGTTTAGAAAAAAAATATTTTGAATCATTAAGCAAATGTGAGTGACTATTATGAATTAACTGTTCAGGTGTAAGAAAGAGCCATGTAAAGGGTAAATCCTAAGGAAATCATTTCATAATCCATTCATCGTATAGATTGATGGATACTATGTGGCCTACAAGCCATTCACACTTTCATGTTTCGTGTATATTCATTGCAATGAACTTTTATTCATTGTCATTATTGTGTGATATTTGTAATAAAGTCCATAAGCATGTATAATAACTAAGTGAATTATGATAAGAACATAATACAATGATCACTAGTCTTTAAAATTATGTTCTAAATATTCCTATTTGTGGGATATTCGAGAAGGACATCAAATTATTTAGAAAGAATAACACTATTTGATCCGACTTATATGATGAGTATGATTGATCTTGTGGCCATTGGTGTAGAGAGACCAAGGATAGATAGTGGGTGATCTTTAAAGAAAGAGTTCACTAAATTGTTCTGTATGAATATGCACATGGTATTATACCAAATTGTCAATCACCTTAATACATGTCATGATTGTGTACATGGTCCTTTGACTTGAGACACGAAAGACATCTTGTGGATAGATGATCATGGTTTGACTATGGCTCAAAAATCCCTAGCAATGGGATCCCCAAAACGTCATAGATCTGATACAATATGAAGTCCACAAAGATTTTTGAATGGTAAAGACGGGATCATCCACCCTCAATATAAAAGGATATTGACTCAAGTAGTGAGATATAGTTAAATGCTTGGACAAGGTAGTCGAAATATTAGAGAAGCTTTTCTTTATGATTTTTGACTCCCATCAATACTAAATTGAGTGATCATTAGGGTTTGACATTTAATCATACCCTAAGTCATTCACCAACGTGGTGCGGATGATGGATATAGTAACTGATGACAATAAAGTTTCATGAATGAGTTCTAATATACTCCATATCTCTTAAAGCACCCAATAGGCATAGTGTAGCTTGGGACCCAACAAGCTGGCGACTCAACCTCGTCGATTGGGTTAAATTGATCTTTAATGAATTAATCTATATGTTGATATAATTAATTAATAAGGAGGATCAATAAGTGTCATTGGGTTGATGGAGTTATTAATTAGAGAGGTATATGGACCTAGAGGGTCAAACACATAAGGTCAATAGGCGTTGGTAGATATAGATATAATAATGGGGTTTTTATGAAAATTTTATATTCCCAAAGTTTATAATAGGAGCAGAATGAACAAAATAAAGGTACCCATGTAAGCCTTGTGGAAAACACTCCCCTCTCTTTTCTTGATCTCATGGTGACAAGTGTTCCAAAAGAGATCATTTTGGTCAGAGATTGCGTTGATACCACTAGAGGCTAGACACTTAAACAACTTGAAGATTTCCTTCAAATGAATTATTTAAGTATGATTTTAGTCTATAGTAAATGACATGATCATTTCCCTTTGGTGCTTCTACTTGCCAAATGCTTGATTTGATAATTACAGTTGTGTTTGATGCTTTCATCAAAGTTTGGGAAAACTCTTTTGACTTCAGATCCCAACATAGATATACTAGGATCATCATCATATTCATATCTAGAAGATCCTTCTAGGAAAAGCTAGAATCATGAACATAAACTAGATACATGAAACTATGATTGTCTCATAGGCCACATAATATCCATCAAGAGATGCCTAAGAAGATTATGAAGGACTGGTCTTAGAGGAGGTGAAAAAAGGAGGGAATAATTAGTCAAAAGCACATAAAAATATTTCAGGGGTGGAAGTGGTACCAATTTTAGAGTTTTTCAAGGAGATGACAAGAAATGGATGTAAAGAAGATGAGGAATTTATTAAAGTGCCAAAAAAAGTAAATTATGAATGAATTCCATGGAGATGAAATCACTAACTACAACTTTTGACATAGAAGAGACACCATGATGGCCAAAATTCATGTGGAATTATGAATTATGGAGATCACTTTTGATGCAGGACACGGTGGTGAAAACCCTCGTGCCTGATCAATGGGACTGAGGTTGACCGGAGGTAGCCGGTCAACCCTAACCTATGGGTAGTCGAATCCTAGACTCTAAATACGACTTCTAACCTAAACCTAAATACGGAGCGAGACGTGCCGATCAGCGAGTCGACTCAGGTGACCCGGGGAAACTCGCGATGATGGATAGGGTGAGATCCTCTCGATCCACGTCGGAGCGTGGAAATCGCTCGTCGTGGAGTAGCCAGGATGGCTGCAGCCCACGCTCGGTGCCGGACCCGACGTACGCGTGAGAGATCTCGATCCTATATCCGCTCTATCCTATCTACGTCGTCAGGCAGCGGTGGAAAGCAGTAAAAGGAAATGATTCGAAAAGTAATTAACTTGAAAGAGGGACGAAGCTAACAGCGGGCGCGAGCCCGGTCGGTCGAGGCGAGGAGGTCGTTGGCGCGGCAGCGATGGCGGGCCAGCCGGGCGAGTCGGCGAGGGAGCGCGGAGTAGCGATCGGCGCGGGGGCGGGCGAGACACGTCGTGGCGGAGCAAGACGAGTCGCGGCGAACACGGGAAGGCGGGAGGTGGCGGTCGGGGGCCGGCTCCGGAGCGATCGGGGGCCGGTTACAGGGCGGTCCGGGCGGTGCTGGACCCGGTGCAGGTTGTCTTGGGCCGGTGCGGACCGTAGTGGGCAGTGCAGGCGATCGCAGATGGTTGCAGGCGGCTGCAGGTCGTTACAGGCCGGTTCGGGACCGGCTGGAGCGGCCACGAGCGGAGCTGGACCCGAGTGGTTCGGTCGGTCCCGAGCGGACTCGCGAGGCTGGGCCAGGTGGGGTCGAGCTGAGTGCAGGCCGGGCTGGCACAGCGTGGACCAGTGTGGCGCTGAGCGTGGCCCAGGCGGCTGGCCTGGTTGGGTCAAAGGCGGTCGGGCCCAGGCGACCTGGCACGGCTAGGCCCTAGCGCGCCGAGGCGGTCCGATCAGATCAGGACCGGTCCGGGTTGACTCGGGGGGCTGGACCGGTCCGGTTGGGAGGAGCGATTCACGCTGAGTTGACTCAGCGGGAATCGTTCATTTGCATCCTTTAGGGTTTCGTTTCAAGGCGAGCGGCGCGCGGCGGTCGGAGCTCGTGGCGTTGATTACGGGCGGAGGAGGGGCTCGTCGGGCGGCGGGATGGAGAGAGAAAGCGAGGCGGCGTCCCTCGTGGCGGTTGATGCGCGAAAGCAGGGCGGGAGTGCTGGATTCGAGCGGATCGGGGCGGAATCCCGCGTCGGGCTGGAGCGTCGGCGGCAGCGAGATCGTGGGCGGCGCGCGGTTCCACGCGCGGTGCAGGGCGCGGCGCGGCGAGGCGCGGCAGCAATCGAGGATCTGGAGTTCGCCGGGGGTTGGTGGAGGAGGAGGTGGGGGAGAATCGGTGGTCCGTGGAGGGAGGAGAGGGCGAAATCGGGGTGGACGGAAGCGGATCGGAAAGCGGCGGCTAGGGAAGGTGGAGGAGCTTACCGGAGAGGGAGGAGGTCTCGCCGGAGGAGAGGTTGGGGATGGCGGGAGATGGAGATGGGGATGGAGGTGGAGATGATGGCGGTGCGGCGGTCGGAGGCGGCGGCAGCGGCGCGGCTGGGCGGCGGCGGCGGCGAGGGCGGCGGCGTCGCGAAGGTGGTGGAGAAAGAACCAGTGGCAGGGGCAGGAGTGGCGGCGGTGCGTCGCGGCGGCGGCGGCGGCGGCGGCGGCGGCGACGGCGGCGGTTGGACTCCTTCCCGGCCTTCCTTGAGCAGCCACTTGAGAGGAGAGCACTCCTTTCTTTCTTCAAATGACGGCTAGGGTTTGTGGGGGAGGTCCCTTCCCTCTTATAGAGCCCTTGGTGGGCCAAGAGAGAAAGGGCCCACTTGAGGCCCCACAACCCACACCCATACTCATAGAAATAGAATAAAGGTTCACAAAGAAAAGGGCCTTAGGCTAGGGTCCCAGAAACAAAGGGAAACCCACCCAGCGGCCTAAAGCAGAGAGAAATAAACGAGGACCCGCTTAAACACGTGCGGGTCAAAAGATCCATAATAAAGAAATAAAGAAGTAAAGATAAGCGGATAGATCCGCGCGCGCAAAAGGGCTCCTCCGGCGCCGTGGTATCGTGTCTTGGTGGCGACCGGGGTCGTACGCCACCAACTTTCATTTACATAGAAGTAATTCATAAAATTGTGAGATGTCAGATAATCCACAACTTGAGTCAAGTTTGATGTCCCTAACGTCTATATATCCCTTTATTCTTATATCTTGTTACGTCTCATATGTCCACATAATAAAGTTTTCATCTTCTTTATGTCATTATCATCTAAAAATTCATAGAAAGAATTGGTGCCTCCCTCATGAAAATCTATTATCCTTCTCCTCACTAGCTTTAAAAGATCCAGAAAAAGTAAAATTGTGAAATTTTTAATAATATATGAATCTTGTACATAGAGTATTTCTTAATTTCAAAATCTTTGAATAATTGAAACTTCCAATTTGGATGATACCATTTAGTCAAATATGTTGCCCTCTTTACCTCATTTTCCCAGAAGCTCCTAGTCTAATTGGAATTCATTACAACCTTTTATCAAGTTAACATAGCAATTGTTCATCCAATTGACCTAGAAAATGAAGCACCAAAGGAATCTAGGGATACTTCATGGACATATGTATGATGTTCATCTAATTTTGAAATTAGAGTCCCTATCAATCTTATTTTTCATGCATAGAATTAAAAATCTGAAAGATTAAATATAAAACAACCTAGAATTTGAAGCTTTTCTCAAAATCTATCTAGTCATGGTTTGACCTTCTCCAACAAAAATTTCTTCTGATATTCAATGCCATGATATATGAATTCTAATGTGAAGGAATGGCAATAACATTATATATCATCTTCTAACATTCTTTTCTGGCATAGAATATGTCAATTTAGCCTTGATTTTACATATTTTATTTCAAATACATACTTTATTCTAGTGTTGCATAAAAAATCCTATATTCATTATTCCTTTGGAGAAAACTTGGTTTCTCCAAATGGCTAACAAGAATTGTAAACTGATAATATCTCATCTACCTAAAATAGAAATATCATTAAAAGAGGCATAATCCATATTAATTCTAAAAGGAATCTCATATCAAACCCTTTCTTATGTCATGTTTCCAATTTTAAAAGCCTAGTGGAAAATAATTTTTTTTTTGTCATTTTCTTGATATCATTTGGGCTATTATAGAGACCTAATCCTTATTTAATTTATCATATGCTTAAATATTGTTAATTATTTTGGGATCATACATATTATTTTGTAGGACTAAATTTGGATTATGGCATTTTCTATAAATCAATTAAATAAACTATTACAAGATGCACAGTAGAAGACTATATTAGTCAATGGCATCATCAAGGCTCTTTTTGAGGCCAAACATCAAATAAATGGTCAACATCACTGCTTGACCATTTTTGGAGCACTTGTGAGATGAACAAAAGTTGAAGTTAATGGATTGTTTGGCTTAAAATGCATACTAGAAGCTAATAGGCCAATATGTTGATTAAGTCAAACCCAGAAAATTTCTTAGATGAGGAACCATTTGATGGTATGAGTTTGAAGGGGAAAGAATAACATGGAAGAACATCCTAGATAGCCCTAGAAACCACTGAAACTAGAGGATAGAATGGGAGCAGATGAGATCCACGTATCTCAAAATAAGTTGATAGAGAAAGGTGGAGAGAGAATTGAAATAGGCAGGGGCCTATTTGAAGATCCCCCAAGAGCTAAAAAATATCCTCTTTCTTCTTCCTTTCTTTCTATTCTCTTATCCCTATTCAATTAATTCTTTTTTCATTCCTTTATTTTGTTCCTAATTCTTCCTCACACAAAATTTCTTTGCCTTCATTTTCTGATCTAATTCTCTCTCTTCACCTCTCCTACCATGAATCTAACTCTCATGGTTGTCAAATTCATCTGGAAAATAAGATCATCTCATGGATGTGGCACCAAGGTATCCTTTCAACACCTAAACCTTGACAATTCCCTATCAATCAAGCATTGAATTTCCTTGTGAGCAGGATACAAGGAAAGTTTCTACAGTTTTAGAAAATTCTCCTCCTATTCTTCTAATAAATCTCCTCTAAGCTATCAAATTTAGTATGTCATACATTTGTCTTGAATGGTATCTTGTTCATTTTGTGAAAAATTAACTAGACTAGTCAAGGTAGTATGGATTCTCTCTCCCTTATCCTCGTAAGAGCATTGACATTTTCAATGGAGTAACATAATGGGACATAATTTCTCATCTTCAAGGATTATGTTACTTTTAAAATTCTCTTAGAAACAAAATTTCAATCGCACAACTCACACTCCACTAGTCAACAACACCATAATTAACTTAGGTTTTCTTTCTTGAATTTTCTACTCTTAAAAACTTATCTTACTTGAATTCAGAATTAGTCATAATTCATCCCTAAGCACCTAATAATGATATACTAGGGATGAGCTCATTTGGATACCTAGCATCTGAAAACTTATAAGAGGTAAGGATTCTCTTTGCCTTATTTTCTACTTGAAATTGGATGCTCTTTAGTGCCTCTTCTCATCAAAGATCAACCTAAAAGTGCTAAAATGGTAAACGTCTTAAATTTTACTTATAATAAGTATAAAATGTTGGAAACTTGAGTTTGCATCTTTAATTCATTAGCATAATTAGATAAATAAAAACAGAAATAAACTCATACCTGAATTCATTGGGTCATTCTTCATCTTTGTAGATTACTGAACTAGAGAATAGTATCTTGAATATCCCCAAGATAATCACTTGATCTCTAAAAGAAATGGGAATGTATCTAGAGGGTCATAAGTATTGGATTATTCAAGTGGACTATGGCCTCCTATTTAGAGAGAGTGAGTAGAGCTTAAGCCTCTAAATCAGTAATTAGTCAGCCCATTATTGACTATTAATGGATTTAATTGCCTCTACATATAAATAACTGATAAATGCACGAAAAGTATATATAAACATTTAAGAATTATTTTAGTTAGCTCAATTAAATCGCAAATCTATCATCATATGCACTATTTCACGAGTTAATAATTTTATGCCATCAGTACATCAAAGAAGAAATTTTATACATTATTTTTTGGTCTCCTTGATTTCAAGAACTTACAAGCATAAGAATGGAAACAAAATCATCTAAAATAGAGGAGTAGAAGGCTAATGGGCTGTCCAAGGTATCTTCAGTGAAGAATCGGTGGAGCCCAGTCAAGGCATCTCTCCTCGCAGGGGTTTAAAAGGAAAGAGACAGAGAAAAGGAAAGGGGTTTGCAGCTTTTCACCTTCTTCTTCTTCCATGAACACTCTCTCTCCTAGGGTTAGTCGTTTACAAATGTTGTTCACAGGTTTTCTTTTTTATCAGAAATGATGTAATGTGGATGAAGTTCAATGAAATGGTTGTTGTTTTCTCCTTCTCTGCCTTATGAAATCCATCTCTTTCCCCGGTCCATCTTCTGCTCTTCCTTCTCCTTCTTTTACTTCAATGATTTCGCTCACTGTCTTCATCGCAGCCACTTCCTCTCCCTCACATTTTCTCTGTCTCTCTCTCCTAATCTCTTCCTCTCCCTCGATTTTACCTCTTGTAGTTCTATATTTCTCACTTCATCTATTTTAGTTTAAAATCGTTTCGCTCTATATCTCCTTATTCCGTCTCTAATCTTTTCGCGAAATCTTCCTCTCACCCTCGTTCTCATTCTCTCTCCCGAACTCATTTCCCTATTTCTTTTCTCTTCCGTTTTCTCTCCGCCATTTCCGTATACCCTTCTCCATCTCCCTTATTTTTCGGAATTCCCTACTATTTTGGAGTTTCTCTCTGCATCTGTAGCCTCCTCGCGTCCCTTCTTTCTTTCCTTTCTTCTGTACTTCCGCCTCTCTTTCTCTTCTTCTTCATTTCGAAATTTCAGTTCTCCCTTCCTCTAACTTCGTCACGCATCTCCCTTCATCTCTCCCGAAATCTTCTCTTCTCTCTCTCGTAATCGCATTGCCTCCTTCTCCTTCCTCTGTTTCTCTCCTTCTCCTTCGCAATCACCGTCGTGCGCACTACCTTTTCCCTCTCTATCAACTCCTTTTTTCGTTTCTACTTCTTACTAAACCTTCCTCTTCCTCCGTTTTTCTCGCGACCTCTTTTTCTCTTTCTCACGCGTTAACGGTTTTCATGGCTCTTCTCTAAATCTGTCTCATTTCCGCCTTCTTCTATTTGCTCTCTCCCTTATTTCTTCTTTTCTTTCTCTCTTTCCTGCTCACGCTTCCGCGCGATCTCTCTCTCTCGATTTCACGATTTATGTCTTCTTCTCGCGTTTTTCTCTTTCTTACCCTCTCTTCCGCTCCCTCTCCAAATTGCTTCTTCTCGTTTTGTTTCTTACGTGCTCTCGCTTCTTATTTTCTCTCTCCTGCGACTTCTCTCTCTTGATTGCCGTCTTTCCTCTACGTTGACTACCGGCGTTTCCTCTTTTCCATCTTCTAGCGTACCTCTCGCAGTCTCGATCATTTGCTTGCATTTTCATTCCGATCTTACTTCTTATCCTCGCTCTTCTCCCAAGCCTATTTCTCTCTCATACTCGCACTCTCTGTAGGCACTCAGACACTTGCAAGGTTAAGAACTTAACCTTCTCCACAAGAGGCACACTCACAAGGGAGTCACTAAACAAAGTAACAGTCTTAACGTCTTCCTTTGAAGTTCATGGTTACAATGAGGGTCTCACCCTCCTTATATAGACACAAGTAGAACTCTCTAGAATAAGCTAGAGAGTTTGTGTTAGAGAGAGATATCTAGAAATATCATGAAATGACATTGCTAAGATGTCATTTCAAGAAACTCACGCACCATCCAGAAAATTCTGGAAAAAGGCATTAAATGCGTGATGCCTTCACTCTCCACATTCTACAGTTTCTCTTTCACCCATTTATTTTCGGGTTAACATCATATAGTGGCACGACCTTTAGGGTAATTATCAGATACTGGCACGACCTTTTTTCACGCTCAAATAGTGGCACGACCTTTTTCGATGGCTCAAATACTGGCACCACCTCAGCATTCCCGCTGAGGTGGCATTTTTTATTCTTCCCTCCCCCACCTGGCTGCCACCTCGTCCTCCTTATTCTCTCTCTCTCTCTCTTCATTCTCTTACTCTCTCTTCATTCTCTCTCTCTCTTCATCTCACGCGGTACTCTCTCTTCATCTCTTACACGAGTGCACGAGCATTAAGAGGGTGCTGCAGAAGATCAACCGAGGAGGCCCCGCTCGCCGCCACGCGGCGAGCGGCGAGTCGGTGGCCGGCGGCGGATGGAACTCTTTTACGAAGAAGTTCAGGTGCAAATTCAAGCCGCAGGTCTGTGATTTTTGCGGTGGTGGAGTCGCAGCGGAGTAGGGTTGCGGCCGATACACTATCTCTCTTAAAGATACTTCTTCGAAGGAAATTGGTGTTCGTCGACTTCAGAACATTATCGCGCCTGTTTTCGCGCTGTAGCACTCTCTACCGGGAGGGATCAATGGAGGATCCACGGCTGAAGGATACTGGATGGGCGCGGACCAGTTTTACTACTATTAAGCCCAGAGAGCATCTTCTTACTACTACGAGCCTCAACCGCAAATCGAGACGCTCCCCCTTTTCCCGGTTCGCTCCGAGGAAGATAATATCCTCATCAGGAACCATTTCTCCCAGGCATACTTAGACCAGGCGCGTCCCGAGGAAGAAGAACGTCGCAGTTATAGACTCTATGGCGGCGATGGCGCCTCTCTCGAACTCTCTCTCTCTCTCTCTCTCTTTCTCCCGTACTGTTTCATTCAATATATCTGTCTCTCTCTGTGTATCTATATATATATATATATATATATATATCTCTCTCTCTCTCTCTCTCTCTCTCTCTCATTCTATCAGTCTGGTGGCGTACGACCCCCGTCGCCACCAAGGCATGACACTACGGCGCCGGTGGAGCCGACACCTACGCGCGTCCAGCCCCCTCGACAGGCGAAGACGAAGGATCCCGAGTTTCACTACACCAAGTGAGACCCTCTTCTCGCCACGAGCTCGCGCGCGTAAAGCTATCTTCCCGTTTTCTCTTTTATTATGAGTTTATTTAGCCCGCACGTGTTTAAGCGGGCCTTTGCATGTCTCTCTCTCTCTCTTTAGGCCGTTGGGTGGGGCTTCCCTCTGTTTCGGGACCCTAGCGTAAGGCCCTTTCCATTTTGTGAACATCTTATTCTATTTCTATGAGTATGGGTGTGGGTTGTGGGCCTCAAGTGGGCCCTTTCCTCTCTTGGCCTGCCAAGGGCTCTATAAGAGGGGAAGGGACCCCCACAAACCCTAGCGTCATTTGAGAAAAAGAAGGAAGAACCTCTTCTCGAGTGGCTGCTCATGGAAAGCTAGGAAGGAGTCCAACCGCCGACGCGCCGCCGCCTCCGCCGCCACTCCTTGCTCTAACTCCGGGTTTGCTGAACGCCGCGCTATCGCCGCGCTCCAAGCCGCTATCGTTGCCGCCTCTAAGCTCCGCCACCGCTGCCGCAGCGCCTAGCCGCCGCGCTGCTGTCGCCGACCTCGAGACGCTGCCGCCATCGCTGCCCTAAAGCCGCCGCTATCGCCACGCCAGGCAAGGCCGCTGGTCCTCTGCCCACGGACGCCGCCGCGAACTGCCATCAGCGCGCTCGCGCTGCCGCTGCCAAGCCGCCGCCTCCAGCCTCGTCTGTCCCACCTTTTCCTCGCCACTGCCGCACGCCCTGCGCGCCTCTTTCCTGAACCCGAGAGATGCCGCCCTCGAACCGCCTTCCATCGCCGGTGCGCGCCCGCCCGCCTCGCCGCCAACCCTAAAAAGAAACGAAGAAGACTGGACGATTCTCGCTGAGCCGACTCGGCTGGAATCGCCGTCCCCCATCTCGCCTCACTCGAGCCGCCCGAGACCACTCGCCACGCCCTGTCCGCCCTTCCCTCCCAGCCGGCCCGAGCCCGCGAGTCGACTCCGGCTCACCCGTGACCTGGTCAGCCGCCTCAGCCCCTCAGACGCCTCAGCTGGGCTGGACCAGCCGCCCTGACCTGGGACGGTCCCAGCCAGCCCTGATTGGCCTGGACAGCCGACGGGCCGACTCGGGCTCCGTCGGCTCAGACCGGTCCGTCGGCCCAGACCGGCCTAGTCGCCTGCACCGCCTCGACCCGGCCCAGACTGCCCTGACCGGTCCAGACCGCCCAGACGCCCTAAACGGGCTCCAAACTGTCCGGACCGGTCCCGAGCTGCCCGAGTCGGCCCCGACCGCCCTCGCTCCGCCCCCGAATCAGCTCCGGACGCCGCCACCCGCCCCCGTGTTCGTTGCGCTCGTCCGGCCCACCCGTCTCAACATCACTCCACCTCCCGCGCCGACCGCTCCCTCCGCGTCTCGACGCTGACTCGCCCTGGCGTCTCGACATCGCTGCCGCGCTCGACGACTTCCTCGCTTCGACCGACTGGGCTCGCGCCCGTGTGTTAGGCATTCATCCCCTTACTTTACTTTTGAAGTCTATATTTCCTTCAGCATTTCCCGCATTTGTCTCCACCGCCCTCGGACATAGTTAGGTTGAGTGACGTCGTGGCTCTGGATTGGGATCGTGGATCCGGTCGCCGGGTTGATGATCGAGCTGCCCCGACGACTCCGAGGCTGCCCTCTCCCCTGCATCGACGGATCTCGGGAGGACTCCCGCTCCATCCTACTCGGCGTACCCTGGGAACGCCGTGACGATGCGCCGATCGGTTGGCTGCTTGTGGAGATCTTAGATATCATTGCATCACGTAGAGCACGTAGATCACCCCATCCATAGCTTCCCCTTAGAGGATATTAGCGCCGGACCGATTCACCCCATCGGTCCTGCATCACAGTCTCTCGCTCATATTCTGTCTGTCTTTATCTCTTCATCTATCTCTATATTTATCTCTTTCTATCTCTCTCTAGATTTCTTTGACGCGGCGATTATTACCGATTCGCTGGCTGTGGAGCACCGTGCTGTTGCGGCTAGAATCGCCGGAGAGGTGATATAAGTATTCTCTTCCCTCACCATTTCGCTCTCAATCTGCCTTGTAGGAACTGTTGCGGCGGTCGTTGCTGAATAGCGGCCCAGAGAAAGTTGAGAGGATAGAAAGGACGTTGCCGATCTCGCCGAGAGTGGATTTTATCGTGGACACGAGGAGCGGAGACGGGGAGAAACCAGCGGCGGACACGTCAGCTCTCCCTGCGTGGAGAGCAATGATGAGGAGGAAGAAGGGGAGGACTCTGGATCTGATTGTAGGAAGAGTGTGCGTGCGTGCGTGCGTGCGTGTGTATCTGTGAGGAGAGGAGAAAGTTTCACGATGTCGTACTGAAATACAGGTCTTGGCTGAAAGTTTGGAAGAAAGATATTGGAAATAGCGCCGCGGCCGGCAAGTGGTGGACAAATGAGAAAGAAAAAAGAGGAGAGAGAGAAAGAGGTTGCACAGCAAGCACGTGGACATACCACAGAAGAAGGAGACAGACAGAGACAAGAGACTAAGCGCGTCGAAGCAACCCTACTCCGCTGCGACTCCACCACCGCAACAATCACAGACCTGCGGCTTTCCGGACTTGCCGGGATGGGCTCCCTCTCCGGCTCCCCGCTGATGTTCTTCACGAGGGAGGAACCAGTCGGATTTTAGACCCAAGTCGCGTCTTCATAAACAGCGCGATCGAGAGCTTTTTGATCCCTTTACGTGGAATTTTCTTCCCCGGTTTCATAAATGAATGTTTCCGAGACGCGCTGGGTCATGGCGAATTTGATCACCACGTCGCGTCGCAGTTCTTTCTTTACTCAGCTTTCCGCCCGCTCGTTGAATTTAATGGTCCGGGTAAGAGATTCCCGAATCAGAAGCCCTCGACGGAATTAAACTTCAGGGCGGTAGCCAAGCTCAAGCCGCTCTAATCGCCGAAACCCTAATTCCGATCGAATGAGATCATATCGCAGCGAGATCCGATTTAAATGCCGTCACTGCCGAACAGTCGACTATTGACGGCTAAGGACGCGACCTACGACGCCATTTTTTCTCGCCCTTTATTTCTTCGCCTCACGCCAGGAGAATTTGGAAACTAAGGTCACGTCTCCGGACTACCGGGCGTCATGCACATTTCATCAACAACTTCTTTCTCTAAAAACTATTTTTTTGTTAACCTCGTAAAGGTTAACTGAAGTCAGCGACTCGGTTAGAGATAACATGCAAAAGTAAGTCAAGAAGAGGTGGTCAGTAATCGGCCATAGGAGTAGAGAGAGAGTTCGAGAGAGGCGCCATCGCCGCCATAGAGTCTATAACTGCGATGTTCTTCTTCCTCGGGACGCCCCTGGTCTAAGTATGCCTGGGAGAAATGGTTCCTGATGAGGATATTATCTTCCTCGGAGCGAACCGGGAAAAGGGGGAGCGTCTCGATTTGCGGTTGAGGCTCGTAGTAGTAAGAAGATGCTCTCTGGGCCTGATAGTAGTAAGACTGGTCCGCGCCCATCCAGTATCCTTCAGCCGTGGATCCTCCATTGATCCCTCCTGGTAGAGAGTGCTCCTGCGCGAAAACAGGCGCGATAATGTTCTGAAGTCGACGAACACCAATTTCCTTCGAAGAAGTATCTTTAAGAGAGATAGTGTATCGGCCGCAACCCTACTCCGCTGTGACTCCACCACCGCAACAATCACAGACCTGCGGCTTGAATTTGCACCTGAACTTCTTCGTAAAAGAGTTCCATCCGCCGCCGGCCACCGACTCCGCCGCTCGCCGTGGCGGCGAGCGGGCCTCCTCGGTTGATCTTCTGCAGCACCCTCTTAATGCTCGTGCACTCGTGTAAGAGATGAAGAGAGAGTACCGCGTGAGATGAAGAGAGAGAGAGAATGAAGAGAGAGTAAGAGAATGAAGAGAGAGAGAGAGAGAATAAGGAGGACGAGGTGGCAGCCAGGTGGGGGAGGGAAGAATAAAAAATGCCACCTCAGCGGGAATGCTGAGGTGGTGCCAGTATTTGAGCCATCGAAAAAGGTCGTGCCACTATTTGAGCGTGAAAAAAGGTCGTGCCAGTATCTGATAATTACCCTAAAGGTCGTGCCACTATATGATGTTAACCCTTTATTTTCTATCCCTTTCTCTCTCGCTCGTGATTTCACGTACTGTCTCTCTCCTCTACTCTCGCAATCTTGCTTCCAACTTCTCTCTTCTCCTATCCCTTTCTTCCGCCGCCTCCATGCGAATCTTCCTCTATTGTATTTCATCTTCCGCTCTCCTTCATCCATCTCGTCATTTCGATTTCGTCAACTCCACTATTCCCATTCTCTCTCATCAATTCCGCTCTTCCTCAAAATCGGTACACGATCTCTCTCACTCCCTCACGTCTTATCTTTCTATCTTCTCTCTCCCTATCTCTCTCGCGATCGCACATTCTCTCTCTCGAACATCCCTGTCACGCACTCTCTCTTCCCCTCCTTTCCAAATCGTCTTCTGTACTTCTGCATTTCCGCTTCTCCCGAGACTTACTCCCAATCTTAATTTCTCTTCTTCACGATGTCCCTCTTCCTCTCTCAAATTCTTTTGCATTCGCTCTATCTCTCTCATTCCCTTTACCTCTCTCTCGAATTTACCTTCTGTAGCTCTACATCTCTCGCTTTATCTCTCTCACGATTTCACGTACTCTCTCTCTCTCCCTTGTCGTCTCGTTTCTCGTCTCCTGCACTCATGCATATCGGCCTCTCTGTCCGCTCTCTCAGTTTAGCACATCCCCTTCTTCCTCGTGGACCCTCGCCTAATCCCCCTTCTGTGATTCTTTTTCTGTCTTTTCCAGTTTTTCTTCTTTTTCTCTCTCTCATCGCCCTCTCACGATTTAATTTCCCTTTCTCCCTCTCTCTCTCTCTCTGTTGACCGTCATACTTTCTTTTCTCCTTTTTGTTTCAGCTCCCATCCATCTCTCCTTTTAAGTCTCTCTTAGCGGCTTTACAAGTTCTCTTTCACCCTTTCCTTCTCTCTCCTATCAGCATTCTCTTTTGGTTAATCGTGTGATCCATTCTCTTGTGTCTTCGTTTTCTCCTAGGTTTCTTATTTCTCTCATTCACCTCACTCTCATTCTCCTATATCTCTTTCATCCATTATCTCTCTCTTTCTATATTTCTCTATAGTGCTCATCTCTAATTAACTGGTTTTTTTTCTATTCTCTCTTTGGTTTGCACCCTAGAATCCCTATGGATCAACCTAGAAAGCTATACACCCTACATAACTCTATCATTCATAGCTTCCTAGCTTATAATTAGTAAGTTTTTTAGGCTTGAACACACGACGACCTCAAGCCTATCAATAACCTCCACACATAGGTTAATGTCTTAATCCCCTTATGTAACATAATTGAATCACTTAATGGGATTAAGCGATAGCTAATTAAGAATAGTACATAACTATGTCCACTTAATAGATATTAAACCTAACATAAACATCATCTTTGATTGCAGCAGCTAGACCCAAATTTATCGCAAATCATGTTTGATTACAACTTGTGGGGAAGTTTCCATTCACTGATTATTGCACCTTTAAATAGTTCAAGCTTTACAAGAATGTGATGGCTAAAGAAACATATTTATCCATAGATCAGAAATCATATAGTTAAATGATGATAATTCTAGCCTTGTTTTCCTGCACCAAAGAACAATGGTAACACTTTTTTCACTATCCTTCACAAATACAGTGCCTGTAGGGTTCAACATAAAGAAGAAAAGAGAAATTCCATAGCAAAAATTTATGTAATGGAAAGAAATATGTGTAGTGAAAGTAATGAAGTTTTCTTTCATCTTTTGATGGGACTAAAGCAGTTTTATGAATAAGAATTCAACCACGATGAGAGTATTCAGACAAAAGAAGCATGCTTTCTAGCTTTAAATTATCCACAACATAATGGTATTTATCATTATTAAAAAAAAGTGTAAAGGTAAGAAAATTTTCCGTTTATATCATTCATTGCTTTCAAGATGAACCGGAAGAGTTCTTTTTGTTTTATTTCCGATCACAATTTTGAAAAGATTATTTGGATGTTCTATATGTCAATTGAAACGTTGGTAGCCAATGGAATAGAAGATCCAAGTTTTCAGCTGAAGAATCAAATAAGGATTTAAACCAACAATCAAGGGAATGTTATAACTAATTTAATTTAATTATAAGTGACAATAAATTTCAAATAATTGAGAACAAACTAGCTCTATTTATCAATAAGGACCATATTCTTATCATATGCACAGGTGTGGATGGTATAGTCTATATCTCGATAAGTTCTTGATGAGTTTATCTATGTATGTTCTTGATAAGTTCAAATCATGAATAGAATCTTTTGATAGAGTTGTTATTAATCAACTTGATAATTGGTTTTAAGTATGTGAAGTAAATCCTATTATCAATACTTATTTCTTAAGTATGTGAAGTAGATGTTGGATATTCCCAAGAAGTGTAATTTGATAAATAGCCGGACAATATCTACATATATGAATAAAAGCAAGAAATTTCCCACAAATGATAAAAAGACTCTACGCAATGAACATTTTATAAAGGATTAGTTGGATATTTAATGATTCAATACATGCAAGACATGAATTCATGTTTTATGTCAATCTTCAATGAAGGTTTATTCATAATTCATTATAACATCTTGTTGTAACTAAGTGAGTACTTTAATATGTTTCTCTTAACTATGGATTTTTTCATGCACTATCAACAGTTATCAGACTTCAAAATGACAAGATTTATGTGTTGTGATTTTTCTGGTTCATCTGATGGTTAAAATATATCTACTGGCTATGCATTAAAGTTTTGGTTCAGACTCAGTAGCATATACCACAATTCAACAAGCTATGACGGTTTTATCAACTTCTTAAGGAGAAGATATTTCAACGTTAGGTGCAGCACAAGAAGCTCCTATGACAAGGATTAGATAATAAATATATTGAAATATCAAGCCACTCTGTGATCCCCTGCAACAATCAAGCAACTATATTATATGGCAAAGAACAAAGTGTTTTGTTGATCAGTTGATCTATAATCAAGATATCTCTAGGACAACCACGGCAAAGTATTGCACAAGAAAGAATCAATTTCCTTTTGAATTTATAAAAGCTTAAAAGTGTTCAACTTTGTCAAGTTTAGACAACATCTTGATGAAATCAGCTTTGGTTCTAGGGTTGAAACTGATACTGCACCTTTTTACTTGCTGTTTTTTCTATTTAACCAAGTTCTACGGACTAAAATATTTACTCTCTATAAAAACTAAAACTCGGGTATACTTTAAAAACATAGAGATGATGGAGAAGAAAGTACAGAAAGGGATTCTTCTTCCTCTCTTTTGAGTTTTAATGTCTTCCTCCTCTCTCTCTCTCTCTCTCAGTATCCATTATACGTGCTTGTACATGAGCTACTAGAGAGCTCTCCTCTTGCTCAGCCAATACCAAAGAAAGCCCTAACAGCCTTCGAGAAGCTGCTAGCTTGGGAAAATGAGAGACTAAAAGGGATTCACTCGTCGAAGAGTCATCAGTAGATTTTGGATGATCCATTGGGTAACAAACGAGAGCTGTCAGGCCAAGTGGAAGTGGCTAGATTTAACCAAAATTGAGAGCCCAGAAGCGAAAGACCCAAGAGTAGTAGAGAAAGCTCATCTGCCGGGTACGGTAAAATGACTTTGGATTGTCCTTTAAGTTTTAGTGAAATAACATGAGATGGATTTACGCCGTTTATAATCTTGCAAAAAATGACAGGGTGAATGCAGAATCGGTGGGGGCAACTGAAATCCTGAACAGGTAACTGAAGCGTCGCGAGATTTGAAATCTCTTTGAGATCAGGAACTTCGAGGATCTTTGAACTGTGCTTTTGGGAGATCAAAGGAAGTGTCGCTTTGAATCTTTTGGGATAATGTCTGACCTACCAGTCTGTCATCTGATACTGCGCTTTAAAACTAGGATTTTGTTCCCATTCTTGTCGCCTCCGAATCTATAGAAACTCAGCGGGATCCTTTGAACATCTGCCAGCTAAATGCTCCCCACCGATTAAGAAAGAGCGAGGAAGACCAATAAAAAAGGAAAGAAAGAAAATAGAGATCAATGGCCTCTTTAAATACGAACTAGCCTTCTCACCAAATACAAAATTTCTTTCTCCCTCAAATGGTCCGTCAAACGTGACTCCAATGACTATCGTCCCCTCTCTTCTCCGCCGCTTCTTCTCAATCATTGCACTCGCTTTGATTGCGACGGGTTCTAACGTCCACCGTCGCCTTATTCTTTCTCCCAATGTATCCGCCATCGCAGGCGGCTGGTCACCGGCCGGTGCTACTTGGTACGGTAGCCCAAACGGCTCCGGAAGTGACGGTAATACGATCATCTTACAAACTATCCTAAACATCATATCTCTCGTCATTTCCACTATTCTTCGCAGGTGGTGCCTGTGGCTACGGCAAAGCCGTGGGTCAGTCTCCCATTTCGTCCATGATCGCCGCCGGGGGCCCTCTATCTTCCAGTCGGGCAAAGGCTGCGGAGCTTGCTATCAGGTAAGAGATGAACGAAACAAAAGCATCCGCCCTGACGTCATAGCGAGCTTGCACATTGATACCAGGGTTTCGCTGCTTTCAGGTCAAGTGCACAGGGCATAGCGCTTGCTCCGGTAAGCCGGTGACTGTCGTCATCACTGACGAGTGCCCAGGTGGTCCTTGCTTAGCCGAGGCCGTGCACTTTGACATGAGCGGCTCTGCGTTCGGCTCCCTTGCGCGCGCCGGCATGGCTGACCTATTGCGAAATGTCGGCACGCTGGATGTGCTGTTCGTGCGGTTTGTCCCCAGACTGTGCAGATTAACTACGGATGAATATGTATGTTGATGGCCCTTCTTTTCCAGAGCTATTTGCAACTATCCGGGCATGCCGATAGCCGTAAAAGTGGACGCCGGCTCTAACACAAACTACTTCGCTATGCTATTCGAGTTCGAGGACGGCGATGGCGGTCTATCCGCCGTTGATCTCCGTCAGGCGCCTGATTCCAGCCCGTGGATCGCCATGCAACAGTCTTGGGGTGCAGAGTGGAAGGTCAACTACGGGTCCCCTCTGATAGCGCCATTCTCCTTCCGGCTGAAGTCACTGGAGTCCAAGAAGACGCTCGTCGTTGCAGATGTTATACCCGTTGGTTGGCAGCCTGGAGCAACGTACCGGTCACGGGTGAACTTCATGATCTAGGGTTTTCTTCATGAATCCAGAATTAACCGAACCACCCTGATCAATTTTATTGTTTATCCAGTACTTTTGTGCGTCAAAAAAATGTTTCCCGAGCACAAAATTATTTTCCGTAAACTTGTCTTTGCCTCATGTCAAATCAAATGAGACTGCTCGGACAGCTCAATATCAATTTCGGGGTAAATAGCCCCATCTATCCCAACCTTTTAAAGTTTTCCCTAATCTATCCCAACCTTTTTTTTTCGCCCCATCTATCCCAACCTTTTTTCTCTTTCCTCAATCTATCCTAGCCACTGAAGTGGGCCCATTTACGATCAACGTCGTAAACAAAAGGTTGGGATAGATGGGGGAAAACTTTAAAAGGTTGGGATAGATGGGGCTATTTACCCTTAATTTCGTGCAGTGGGCCCATTTACGATCAACGCGCCTAATAAAATTGAACTTGTAAAATAGTCAATGGAATTTTGGGAGTAATTTGGTTAAAAATCTAGAAAATGTTAGTAATTAAAATCAATTATGCCTTTTGTGTCATTAAAATAATGTAAAAGTAATGGCTTTTGGGCTTTTAACTTAGAAAAAATCTGAGTATTTTTCAAAAATATATAATGTCTCAATCAAAATATTATCACTCGTGTACATGGTGAACCAGATTTGTTATCTACCTTTCGATTATTAGAAAGAAAAACAGGAACAACAAAGGTGGAAGAAGAAAATCAAGTTTTGAAACAATGGCTGGGGAACTTAAGGGATTTGAATTGATTTAGATCACCTATTTTAATGTATCTCCCTTTATTTTAATTTACAGACGGATGGTTTTCCTAAGGTGTTTACTGAAGGAGCTGTTAGTGCAGATGACGAACAGAGGAAGAGAGAGAAAATGAATAACCTTTCAATAAGGGCTCAGAGTAGATTATATTGAATAATACATGACAGTAAAGGCTGTGAATGTAGAGGATGAGAAATAAGCCGTGATGTCCTTTGATGTGAGAGAAGGCCATTGTACAGTTTGCTGTAAATGACTCTAATTTACACTTGATAGCCATTTAACCTCCGGCTTGATGTTTCTTATCCAGACCACTTCGTGACATTCGAAGCCCGGTTTGGATTGGTTGGTGGAGTCGTGCTTTACGCATCTGTGCAACCTCAGTGTGCGAATGACATTAAGCTTGTCACGAAGCCATTGGAAGTGCTGCTGTTGGTAGAGGCTTGCTAGGTCCATTTTTGGAGTTGGTATTTTGTAGACGGAGCTATGAATATTTTTGGCCATCGCTTGTTCAAGCACAAAACAATAGCCAGTTTTGATGTGTTTGGTCTCTGCGTGAAATGCGAGGATGGCAGCAAGTTTATTGGCTCTAGAATTGTCTCACCACATCATGAAGGAGTGTTACCAGATAATTCGGCTCTTCTGTGAGCGAGACTTTTTATTTCGCCTCAGTGGTCGGTAGGGAAATTGTAGGTTGTTTTGTTAGCTCCACAAGATGAGAAAGTTTCCCTTGTAGACCAGATACCCATCTGTTGGGCACTAGTCATCGTCAGAACCAGCCCAATCGGCATCCTTGTGTTGGCAATAATCTTGCCTTGGGGATGGTTACATTCACTTTTGAATTTTATGAAATAGACATGGAGAGCCCATGAGGTGTCGGTATGTCCGTTGTCTTTTTTGAGGAAGTCAGTACGAGCTTCCCCTTGACGCCACCAAAAAGAACCCTGATGAAGGCATCAAGCACTGATGCCTTCTACAGATTTTTCTGGATAGTCTATGAGCATCTTGAAATGATATCTAAGCAATGTCATTTCAAGATATTTCCAGAAGCTCTCTCTCACACAAACTCTTTAGTTTATTCTAGAAAATTCTTTTTATGTCTATAGAAGCATAGTAAGACTCTCATTGTATGTGGAACTTCAAGGAAAGAAGTCTAGAGAGCTATTTTGCTTAGAGACTCCCTTATGTGTGTGTGCCCTCAAGTTAGAGAAGGTTAAGTTCTTAACCCTTACAAGTGTCTTGGTGTATACCTTTGGTATCAGAGTGAGTCTAATCCAAGGGGAGCATCATGCCAAAAAGTGGAGAAAATGCATCATAGTTTGGTAGAGCTTCATTTGATAAGGAGTTTGGTGCTGCCAATGGCAATTTTAGTAGGGGTTGGGTGATATAATCTCCCCTAGTCCTCTTCAAGTATTATCGAAGGCCAATTACCTAGTATGGGCAATGTGGATGCAAGTGCATCTAGAGGCATATGGTTTGTGCGAGGCAATTGAGTTTGATGCGGTGAGGAGGAAGAAAGATCGCCAACAATTTTCGGTAATATTTGGGGCACTATTAGAAAGACATCACGATACACACAGATATTTCCAAGACTGCCAAAGAGAATTTGAGAGTTCTTGAAGACAAGGCATCTGGAAGCCACTCGTGTTGTCAAGGCTAGAGTTCAAAGGGATTGACGTAAGTTTGAGACTATGTTTATGGGGGAAGAAGAATCGGTAGTTGACTTTGCTAAATAGCTTTATAAGGTCGCCACTCAACTAAGAAGCCTTAGGGGGAGAAGATTGAAAATTGAGTTTTAATTGCCTAACTCTTTCGAGCTGCCCCTGTAAAGTTTGATGCTATCACTTCATCTATTAAAGAATTTCGGTGACATGGATTCAATGCCGGTTAAGGAGACCATTTGATCATTAAAGATCTATGAAGAAAAACTCCAAGATCGAGAAGCGTAGAGAGAGGAGAAACTTCTTCCCTCCAAGGCCATGGAGAAACCGAAAGAAATATGTAGAAGGCAGTTCTCATGGAAGAGGTCATTGCCGCAGATCAAGATGAAGATGAGGAAGAGGTAGAGGTGATAGCAAACAAAATGACCATGGAGATGAAGAGAGACCTTGAGACAAGTCCAAGGTAAAATATCATAATTGCAGAAACTTGTACACTTTGCCTACAAATGTCTGACAAAACGATTCCATGTGGTCATTGAATTCACACAAAATCGTCTCAAACTTAAAACCAAACTCACCAGTTTTATCAAATAATCACGAATTAAGGAGTATAGTGGTGAATAAGGGTCGATTCCACGGAGAATTAGGGTAATTTTAGATGATCTTTTGAAATTTGATCAAATCAGACAATGAAACATTGTTGCGAAATTAGGGAAATCAATATTTTTGGAAAGAAGACTTGAAAATGAATCCATGGAATAAAAAATTACTGAATTTGGATCAAGATTCACAAAGAAATCATCAAGTGAATAAGAGAGAAATTTCGAAGTGAAAAATTCACGAAAAACCAAAATTGAAATTGAAAATGACTAATATTACGATCCGAAATTGAAATCTAAAGCTATACGAAGGAAGATTACGGGGAAATATGATCTCTAACCTAAGATTGCACTCAAATTGATCCAATTAGTTTCCGGATGAAACGCTTTTCATTCCCAAATTTGAAAAATGATCGTTCATATTCAAGAGCCGATTTCTTCCTATTCTCTCAACAAAATATCACTTTCAAGAACTCCGTGGATTCGGAAATGAGTCTAGAAGCGATTGGAAGCAAGAGATTCAAGAGATTTGGTGTCTAAATAGTTCGATTACTCGAATTGCCCTTGAATGCATTATAATGTCAAAGAACACCTCTATTTATAGGGTGAATTGGTCGTAACCGTCCGATCGAGCTATAAATCTTTGATCAATTGCACTGATGAATTGCACGATTGCGAATCGATATGATTAAGTCATGGCCGTTGGATCTCAGATGGACCGTCGAGAAGAAGCCACGTCGCGCGCGTTATAAGTAACGCATTGAATCGCCACCATTTGATCTCGATCGGACCCTCTAGATGCGTTTTGTCAGTTTAAATCTCAGTTGTTATAACTCCTTAGATCAACAGATGAGATTAAATATTTATAAACGATGCAGCGACGAATGCGATTGCGCAACTGACCCTCCCCCTTTAAGAGACGATCAACGGTCATGATTAAACGCATGATCAGACGCTCCAGATTTTACCACGTCACTTGTGCACTTATAAAATCAATTTTAAATTGAATAAATCGATTTTAAATTTATAAAAATTCATAAAAGTTCATAAAAAATCAAAAAAAAATCTTAAAATTAGAAAATTCATACCTTTCAAAAGATAATTCTAAATTAATCTAAATTTATTTCATTGGATCAGAAATTAAATTATCTATCATTCTAAAAAGTCAAATTTAGTACATAAAAAGAGAGTGAATTTCTAGTTCAAAAATTTACTCATTTCTTTTAGGTTTTAAAAGTTATAAAAATATATGAGTGTATATAAAATGATTTCTCTTATTCTTTAACTTTAAAAGACTAGTTATAATTTCAAGTAAAGACGGGTTATGAACATACTATCATTAATTCATCATAATTAACCGTAAATTAATGCATTTTGAGATTATAATGAGATTTTCATAGAATGATAGATAAACACTCAAAAATATGATAACATGCATTAGAATGGAATGTCTTATGCCTTCATTTGCATTAATAATCATGTATTTTCATTTTTAGTTAGCATGTTATCAATGTCGCAAGAGTAAGAAGGAGAAAATTCAAGTTGTTGAGGACAAAGAGAAGCCATAACCCACTCTTCTCATGGGGATTATAGAGACCTTGGAAGTTAGTTTACTCTAAGGAGTCAATAAGTAATTAATTAACAAGGGTATGTGGTATCTAGGTAATAGATGAAGCATTCAAATTACAGGTGATCGCCACTTGTTTTAAGATTTGAATGAAGTCTCACAAGGAATAGTGAGTTTTGAGATGGATCTACGACAAAGATTTGACAACAGGGATAGATCTTGCTTCGATGTCAAGATGGAGGACAAATGAGGTTAGACAATGTCCTCATCATTCTCGATTTAAAATCTAAGATTTTAACTTTGGGCCAATTCGATGAGTATGGGTGCAGAATATGAATGGAGGGCAGCTTTCTTACCATCTATGATCAACGTGAGAGACTCCTAGTGAAGGTGAAGAAAACTCTAAGTAAAATTTATCTTTTAAAGATAAGACCACTATTGACCTGCGTAATCGTGGATGATACTTCAGAGTTAACTTTAACATGGTATCAAAGGTATGGACATTTAAGTTTTCAATTCTTAAGGAGATTATCTTCTCAAGAGATTGTTAGGGGGTTTCCTAAATTAGTGTTCCCTGAAAATATTTGTTATGACTATATTATAACCAAGTAGTCCAGAAGTCCATTTCCTTCTAAAACCTTGTATAGGGAAAGCAAGCCATTAGAGCTTGTCCATGGAGATATTTACAAACCAATCTGATGTAGGATATTTTAGAATTATGATATTTATGAAGATGGTGATGTAAATGTAAAGATATGGATGAGAGATGAGGGGAATATGAGATGAATTGTTACTAATATTAATTATGAAATACCCTACATACTTATGGAGGACCTATGAATGATATCATTGAGGTAATAATGTATAAATCAGAGAATGTATCATGTAGAATAATTCAGGAATAAGAGGAGAATAGTGAAGATAATATTATGGATGCGTAGAGAGAATAATTGGATGAAATGTTAATACGATTTATGAGGTGGACAATAGGGATAATGATATGAATAGTAAGAAGGATAGAATTATGATAACATGCATTTATAACTTGAATTCTTACCCTAATTAACTCATATTCATGCTTATTTTATGTGAATATGATGCATGTTATCATACTTTTTAGGAATTTTCTCCATAGGCATGTCATTTCACTAAAGTTGCTATTTATGCATAAATTAGGGATAATTTCATGCTTAATAGATGATTAATCTTTTGTTTAAAGTAATAGAAGTTAATCTCTGTTATGGGATGCGTTTTGACTTTAGTAAATGTTTGGAAGGATGATTTTAGGATGAATTTATGATTTGTAATGTTTAATGAGAAATGATTTAAGTAAATTATAAGTCATCTTGATTTCTTCTTTCCAAATATATTTTAAATGGCATAATATTAAAAAGGAAGAAATTTGTGATCCAATGGAGAAAATTTGAGATTAAAAGGAGTTGTATTTTGAGAAATATGAATTTCTGAAGTTTTATATATTTTTTCAGATTTTTAATTGATTTATAAATTGAATTTCTAATTAAAAAATTCGCAAAAAGGGGCTTACGTACCTGCAGGCGCTGACGTGGCGATCGGGCCCAGGTGGTGGCTGATGTGGCGCGCGGGACCGCCTCGGGGTGCGACGGGGCACTGAGGCCACGTGGCAGAGCCCGGGTGGCCCGCACGGGGCGCAAGAGGCGTAGAGTGGCGCGGCCACGTGGCAGGAGGCCACACGATCACGCGGTCCACGTGGGCGCCCGTGTGGGGCGCCACGTGGCAGGCTGGTAAGTGGAGGGCCCACTGGAATAGTGGGCCCTTGTTAGTATTTAGGGGCGGTAACGCATAAGCGCATAACCGCTCCCTAATTTATAGGAGCATGTTCTCTCTTTTTCTTCCGTGTGGGACTATGTCACACACAATACTTACCGATTGCAGGTGACGTGGCGGCACGACAGGCGTCAGATGTGGTCGACCCCGATCGCGCGGCGTCGATCGCGTGGACTCGAGTCCACGCGATCAGTGATTTAAGCACGTGCGCTATTTTTTGGGTTAAGTGACGATGATTAAATGCCACAGATGCTGACACGTGGCAGAGCGATTTCCTATGGATCTTCATCGTACAGCCGACACCTTTCGCGACTGAGGGCACTACCCGATCATCCGATTTTCATTGGACGGCTGCGATCGTTCGCGATCTTGGCGACGCGTGGAGCCTTCTGGTGTCCGATCTCCATCACGCGGATGGCAGTGAATCACGCGGACCACGGGGATCGTGCAGATCACAATCGCTTGGATCTTAATCCGGCGGCGCAAACAGATCGTGGAAGAACTCCACGATCGCGGTCCGATCGAGCCGCCATCGAAGAGTTGACGTGGTGGAATCGCCGCCAGTCGATCGGACGGCGATCGACAGAAGGCCAGGACCACGATCGTGGCCCGATCGTGGCCGAAATTGTGGCTATTTGGAGAACATTCGAAGTGAAATTCACGGCCAATATGGGAGCTTCGAGTCTGCCCCAAGGAAGCACTCTCACGAACCTGTAAAACCGCTCCCACGACCGCCTCTATCGCCCACGATTTCGGGCCAATTTCCCTCTTTAAAACAATGTATTTCCCTTCTTTGTTCTTCAACTTTTGATCGATTCATGAAGGAATTAATCAAATTTCGAGGAAGATCTCTAGTTCATCATGATTCCCCCACGTTTAAACTCGATTGCGAAGCAATTGGAGCGGGACTAATCACGAATTGCTCCTTGATTTCATCAAATTTTCCCCTTGATTTCCGAACGTCCACGAGGAAGAATCCGAGCAAATTCGCTTCAATCCACGAGAATTGGAGCCCCATCCTTGCGGCAATCGAATTAGTAGTGAGATTCGATCGATTACCAGGAGGTAATTTGAGTTTTTTTTAGATTTAGAGGTTTAATTTTGCAAATTACTTCATAGTGTTCTTCATTTTACCAAATTTTAGGTCCGAAAAGTCACTAATTTTGAAAATAGGATACCTCTCTGATTATAATTCCAAATCACTTGAGTTTGCTTTTTTTGGATTCCTCTTTTCATCAGCTTTCCGTGGATAGCAAATTCATCAAATTCTGACTTCATTTAGCCATCCAATTTGACGTTTGACCAACGGATGTTCATCTTTCATCAGAAGTCAAACGTTGACTTTTGGGCTCAATTACTTTTGATTTAAAAATCAGAATTTGATAATTTTGGTCTTGTTTGATTCCTCTGGTTCTTAGATTTCCATTGACATAGAAATTGCAAGATTTGGATTTCATTTGGGCATTCAATTTGAAGATTTTCTCTGAGGTGTTAATTTCGGGGATTTTCTGATCATTGATTTTCAATAATTCATAATAAATCCATTTCTTATCCAAAAATTACGAAATATATATCAATAAATTCATTTTTCTCTCTAGTTTTCAAATATCCTATTTTCGTAATCTTCAGACTCTGTTTGACTCTCTGATTTTGCAGAACACCTACTATTGGTCAAAGTCAATGCTTTGACTTTGACTTTGAGTTTTCTTTGTGAAATCCGAGATTTAAAGTCTTAAAACTTCTTATTTACCTTATTTATATCATTTTCATATCTTAAATTTTATTTTCTCTTATTTAAAACTCCTTTTAAACCTAAGTTTGACCAAGCCAACTGTACGATTAAAGTCAACCCTGCTCTCTGTGGATCGACCCGATACTTACCCAATACTTGATTATTATATCTTGTCTTTGTGAGTTCGGTTTTATAAATTTTTTTTGACCATCGTCTTTGTGATTTAGCGACGCGCGAAAATGACACGTCAAATTACAATTGGGGTCATCTAATATATTATTATTTTGGATAAGAGGTAAGAAATAGAGAACAGAGAGGAAGAGAATAAGATGTTGAATGTGATGAGATGGGAATAGAGAATGATGGGGAGATTTAATTCGACCCTCGGATAACAATCACACGACAGATACTTAGGTAGAGAATTTTTTGTTTTTTTTTGGTCAATGTTGGACTTATGGATTATGAGAGGAGAACTATTAAACACCGTGAAGAGAGAGGACGTTACCTGAATTCGACGAGAAAATGTTGCTCTTGAATCACCAAATGACAAATGGTATTCCTTGGTTATCCTTTGACAGGTAATGGTTGAAAGTGACAGAACGGGAGGGAGGAAAGAAAGGAAGATAGAATTCGGAGAGATAGGATATGGAGAGAAGACGGGATTCACAAGAACACTGTATGTTTTCGTGAAGAAAAAAAGAACAATTCGTTCAAAAAACAACTGCCCAATTGTTTTACAATCGTCCCTTTTTAAAGGATGAAGAGACGAGAAGTTGGAGTGATAAGACGCGCCGTGTCAGTTTCCGTTATTTACGGACGATTACAGCATATGTCGGGAAGTCCTTATACTTTCAAGGTTCCCCTATTACCTGTAGAATGAGATATATTCCTCTACCGTCTCGTGGTGATATCGGTGGTTATTGGAACGTCATGATACATGCGAGGGTCTGATCATTTCATAGAGCTCTCGAAACTTCTTTATCCTGGCGCATACATTGTTGTAGTTGTGAAGGGACGTATGGACGTCAGATTGTGGTTGCAGGTCGACGGGGTGATTGGCGTTCCTTCTTTAAACTCAACATTTTTTTATCACTGCTTTCTTCGTCGCTTTTGTCGTTGACCTCAGATTTGGATTTGTCAGACTCGTTGTCTTCTTGACTCTTACTCGACATCGCCGGTTTCTTCTCAAATGGAACTGTAGCCCTTGTAAGTCGATCGTTCGCCTGTTCGATTTAGCCACACAAGACGCTGTATCAACCTCCGACATAGCTTTTCGTTTGTCACAAGCCGCCTTTCCCATAGTGCCAACGGAATTATCCTCTGGATGTAGTTCCGTGAATTCTTTCCTGAACTCCTCCAAGAAAACGAAGAATGCGCTAGGCGCTCTCTTAGACTTATTATGATCCTTTACCTTTTTCTCTGTTGGCTTCTTTACTAATTCTTCTGCTGCTTTCCTTTTTCACTGAAAGCCTACTTTTGGTTTTCGTCGCTTCAGCTGTTGACTTTACTCTGTGAGAGGTAGTTAGGATTGTTCTTGCAATCTTTACGATTCCACAACAGCAGGGAGAGAAGACATGAAATAACTTGATCTCCCGATGGCTTGTGGTAGTGGCGATCGTTGAAAGGATAGTTATTCATTCGATTTGTGGGCATCAGTCCAAGCCTTCATTCTCTGTAGATGTCGTGAGGATCTTTTGATGCAGCTGTCCTCATAGTCATCTTAAGTAAATCATGATCTTGATACTGTATATTCATGAAGCTTGATGTCACGTGGAGCTTCTTGACATAAACGTGGCAGGTGGTGACAATTCAGAGGACCGTTCTTTGGTTGATATCATACTGAATTTTCTTTTCTTCATCAATCGTGAAGGTTTTACTCAATTGAGAGACAATCTTCTTGGTTGGAAGCTTCTTTGATGCCGATTTTCATCATAAAACTTTCTTCATTTTGGATGATCTTCATAATTGCTTCAACACCCTTGATTTTAGGTGCAATCATGCATGACTTTTGTCTTGAAGTAGAACCCGAAGATAAAAATATTATCTAGATCTCTCCTATAATTTCTATCTATAGGTGGTATTCAAAGAGAGAGGGAAAATAGCAAAGATGTTCCTACTAATGTTCTTGAGATTAGTATTCATAACTATACAAGGTACCTATGATATAGTGGATATGGTTTGGATAATTAGGAACCTATATCAATGTAAGAGGTGTTTGACTTGGTGTATTCAAAGAATTCTAAGTATCTAAGGATGAAAGTTTAATTTCTTTTGACCAAGTCAATATTTGGATCAATATATAAATGGAAGAGGAGGGAAGGTAATTCCCTTTTCATCTACACTCTCTTCCAATATTTTAGAGAGGCTTTCTTGATTCATTTCACGAATGGATAATTTCTCAAATTGGTGGATAAGGTGGAGTCTAGTATTTTGTTGCTGTTGAGAATGATTTATCTTCCTTAGTGATGGGATCTGAGGTCGATAACTTTCTAAAATTTTGATCAAAACATCAAATGCAGCGGAAAACATTGAATTGGACATTCAAAATATCAAGCCACTAGGAATAGATGATCCTATCATCTAGTATGAATGAGAAAACATACTTACAGGGTTTCCTTGAGGGAGTTCTTGAAGCTATTCAAGTGTCTAGCCTCTAGCAGTATGCACACGGTCTCCGGATGGTTGGATATCCTCTTGAAAGCTCTTCACCAAGAGAGAAAGAGAAGAAAGGAGAGAATTCCCACAAGGCTTGCATGGGCACCTTCAGTTGTGGTCGTTCTCCCCCTATTTATAGACATTTGGAATGAGGTTTTTTCATAAAAACCCTCATAATTATGTCTATATCCACCAACATCCATAAACCTTATGTGTGTGACCCTCTAGGTCCATATATCTTACTAGTTAATAACTCTATAGATCAAATAACACCTTATTGGTCAACCTTAATTAATTATCCACATCCACATATAGATTAATTAATCAAGGATCAAATTAACCCAATCGATAGGTTGAGTTGCCAGCCTGTTGGGTGCCAAGCTACACCACGTATACTAGGAGATATGGAGTATATAAGAACTCACTTATGGAACCTTTCCGTCATCGATTACCATGTATGTATAATCTTTCATCCACATTATACTCATGAATGACTTAGGGTATGGCCAAATGTCAAACCCTAATCGGTCACTCAAGTTAGTACTGATGCATGTAGAAATCATTGAGAACTCCTTCGATATTTCTACTACCTTGGCCAAGGATTTCATTGCATCTCATTCCTTTGAGTCAATATCCTCAAATACAAAGGGTGGAAGATCCCATCTTGATCACACAATCATCTTCGTAGACTTCATGTCGCATCCAATATATGACGTTTTAGATATCCCGTGTCTAGGGATTCATAAGTCATAATCAAAACATTATCATACATCAATAAGACGTCTTTGGTGTCTCAAGTCAAAGGACCATATACACAACCATGACATGAATCAACCAGATTGACAGTTAGGTATAATACCATTCAGGGATTCACATGGATCAATTCAGTGAACTCTTTCTCCAAAGAGCACCCATTATCTATCCTTAGTGTCTCCACACCGATGGCTATAGGATCAGCCATACTCATCATATGAGATGGATTAGATAGTGCTATTCTTTCCGGATAATTCGATGTCCTTCTCGAATAGGAATGTTTAGAACATATGTTTAAAGACTAGTGATCACTATATTATGATCTCATCATAATTCACTTAGTCATTGCATATGCTTATGGACTTCATTGCAAACATCACACAAGAATGACAATAAATAAATTTCATTTCAATGAACATAAAAAAGATACATAAAAGTGTGATTGGCTTATAGGCCACATAATATTCATCACTTAGTGCATACCTAGGTTCACTTGGAACCCTTGTGTTCATGTGATGAGATAATTCTCCATCACAATCTCACCAGCCACACTAGGAGGGAGTAAGTACTTCTATTATTGGTCGATGATTACTATAGACTCATGTGGGTAGCAATGACAAGCCCAAGAGTGAAGCATTTTAAGCTTTTATTAAGTTCAAAAACCTAACTGAAGCCAAGAAGGGAATGAAAATTGGGTGTTTGAGAACCAATCAAGGAGGCAAATTCACTTCATCAATTTTTCAAAGTTCTGATCCGAATGTGCAATCAAATGTCAACTTTCAGCCCCATATTCTCCTCAACAAAATTTATTTTTTGATAGAAGGACTAAGCCTATGATAGACATGGTAAGGAGCATACTAAAAGATAAGAATCTTCCACATGAGCTATGGGAGAAGCCATTAAGATCAGGGTATATATATTGAACTAAGCCCCCACCAAAAGCGTGGATGGAGCCACACTATATGAGTTTTGGACAAGAGTAAAGCCAAATGTGGAACTCGGAGAGGAATTAAAATATTTGCAAGATAGGAGCAAAACCTTGGTATTTATTGGGTGTGAAGTTGAAACCATAGGATATGTGTTAAAATCTAAAGACTGGTAGAGTATATATCAACTGAGATGATATAATTGAAGAGATTCCATTTTGCATAGATCTCTTTGAGAATCTATAATTTGAGACATGGAGATGGAGGGAAAATAGGTTTAGCAAGACATACTGATAACATGTGATTGATGCATTTATTTTCATCATTATAAATATATTTTAATGCATAATTCATGCTAATATTATGCACATTATAATATTTTTTATGAAATTTTTGTTTTCATCTATTCATTCTAGTCATATACTTAACTTGCATCGATTTAGTACTAATTAGGTTTAAAAAATGAATATATCTTAGCATACATCATTCTTTTCAATTTCTTATAACATGAGAGTAACCCATTTGACTCTTTCAAAGACAAGTGATTGAACTCTCACATTTTCTATAAGGTATATGGATGCAAGGACATAGGCACACAAGTAGGAGAGCATGGATATGGATGATGATAAGAGAGAAATGGAACCAACTTTCCATCAAATGTGAACACCAAGTCAACACCTAATTTTAGTAAATAAGTGATAAATGAGGCTTGGATTTAGTAGAGGGATCATCCTTAGCTTTTTAGGATGATCAACAATTATTTGGGAAGTGAAGCTTGGGTCAAACTTCTTACTTTTAAGCAAGTTGGACCAAAATTAATTTTTATTAAGTTACCTCTTAATTTTTTTCATGATTTTAGAAATTTATAAACGAAAAGATAGAGAATTAAATTCTTGATCCAATGGAGAACATTTTATGAAAAAAGGAGTTATATTTTGTGAGATATTGAATTTCTAAGTTTAGGGATTTTAAGGGAATTTTTCTGATTTTTAGAGCACTTTTCTAAAAAAACCCTTCGAATTTTTTACGTGGAATTTTTTTAGAAAAGCCCCTCTACACTTAAAAGGCTGAAACCCCTTTTTTTAATTCAATAAGAGTGTGCCACATGGCATGTTCTTATTCACCATCTCAATTAAATGACTAAGATTTTTGTAAACTAAAATCATGATATCTCATGATCTACATGGAGTTTTGAGTTGAAATTTGTGGCTAGATTCATCTTTTAACCCTCTATCTGTCCATATTCTTCGATTGAAAAATTGAGCTTTAAAAGAATAATTTTAATGATTGGAGTCTTTTACCCACTCTACACACTCCAACCCTAGGAACCCACCCTGTGAATTGTTGGTTTCAAAAAGAAGTCTCAAAAGAGGAGTACAGTAATCTACTTATGTTAATGAAGACACACAAATAGCCAACATGATGTATGTTTTAGCCATGAAAGGTGCAATAGTCCTAGCGAGATTAGAGTTTTTGGAATCATAGGCATGCATGGGAGGAAAGCAAAGACAGCCAAAGGTTTTCAGTATTGTGTAGTCGGCTAGCTGGTTCATGAGTTTTTGATAGGATGGTTGTTGAGATCAAGTCATTGCACGTTTTAGGTCTGGAAATTTCAAATTTGGTAAGCTATCAAACCATGAATTGAAAGAGGATAACAATTATAGGGAGATGAGGAGAAGCGAATATAAAATATTTTCTAGTCCATTCTCATAGCTCATAAAAAGAGAGATGAGTTTCAATTGGTATAAAAACATTCTAACATTCATATGGATATGAGAATTATAGAGCACGCCTAGCATTAGAGAGGGAATCTAGGATTCAATAAGTGACATGGACGATGGGTTTAGAGTCATGAGTTATAGGGAAAATTCAGTCAAGAATGGCAAAAGAGAAAAATAATTGGATGGGATGGGGAGATTTTGATGAGGAATGAGAGTGACAAAGAGGTAAAGGAAGAGAGGAAAAAGAGATGGCTATGAATGAAATAGAATTGAACAAGAGGGAAATTAGGAATAAGAGAGAAAAGAGTAACTAGAATGGGAGGGGAGAGAGCGAGTTAGTGATTGAGAGAGAGAGAGTGAGAAAGGGAGATTTGAGAACTTGAGAGAGAAAAAGTGATGTAGGATAATTTCGGGAATGTTAATATGTTGAGGATGATGAGATGCTTATGAAGGTATGATGGAGAATGAGAGATTTATGGATGAATATCTACTGATAATGCTTAAGAAATAATCATACAGATAAGAGAAGGACCTATCAAGTGATATCAGTGAGAATATTGTAAGAGAGATAGTTTAAATAGATAGGGCGAATAAATTCAATGAGTATAAGGATTAGAGGAATGATAATAGATGGGAAGATGAGAGGATAATGTGTGGTAGGATAGAAATATGATAAAAGTGTATAGATTAGATAGGTAAAACAGAGTAGGTGATTTAGGATTTAGGAATTCGAAAGTGATTGAGGGGGAGATTATTTAAAGTGGATAATAGTTAAGAGAGTATAATATATGTTATAATATCGCAGATAGAGAAAGAGTGAAGGAATTATGAAAATAGGTAGGGACGCGGAGGAGAATAGAGGACGCGGGATATCTATGTTGGACTGAAAGATCTCGGATTGAACTTCTAATCACTGTGAAGGGAAGAGAGGACGATTACCTGACTCGGCGAGGAAATGATGCTCTGGAACTTGTCGAACGATAACGGATTTCCTCAGGGGGCCTCTGACGTCAGTGATTGAAAGCGAAAGAATGGGTGGGAGAAACAGTGGGGGAAGATAGAACTCGGGATGGAGAAGATGCGGGGGATGGGTTGACGGAGATACAGAGATGAACACGAACACAGGGTAAGTAACCAAATGTAACCAATATTTCATCAAAACAACTGTGTTTTCGGATTTACAACCGTGCTTTTAAGTAGGTAGATACGGGCGTTAAAATGAAAAGACGCGTCTTGGTGGTTGTACGCGCATTAGAAGTTACGCCGGTTAGTGATATTTTCCTTGCTTGTCGTGGATTTCATGACGGTCGTCGACTGAGAATTACTCACTTTAATTGATGATGAAATCGCCAGTAGTGGAGTCAGTTTTTAATGACCGGGTGTCTTTGGAAGCCTCTGATTATCGTCAAGAAGGGCGGTGGCGTCGTTTCGTGATTATGTCACTGATAGTGTTCGGTGGCGTTGTCTCGGGTTATCGTCGATATTTTGTTGGTTGAGCTTCATACATATTCGCTCAGGTCTTAGCTGTCATTATCGTCTTCAAGATTGACTTTTCTCTGTTCTTCAAAAGCAGGGGGGGCGGATGTGAAACAACATTGACTTCCCGTTGATTTGTCCATAACAGTGATGTTAGGAGGTCGTTGCGGTCTTGATATTTTCTGAGACCGTGGAGCTTTTGCTTGATGTGGAATTTCTTTTCTTCAGTACCAATTTCCCTTAAGCTGACTGTCTTCATAAATCTGTAGAAACCGTAAATAGTTTTGATGACGTTGTCTTCAGGAAAGCCTTTGTGTGTTTGTCGAGAATTTTCTTGAACGAGGTGAGGAGAGGCAGACCTGGAGATAGCAGCAACGAGAAGATTTATGACGTTTCTCTGTGCTCAATCTCTGGATTTTTGCAGAGCTTAGATTAAGGACGAGCTTGGTATTCTTCTTGTCTTGTATTTGTGCTCATCTGTAGGGAGAGGACACGTGGAGTGGTCGTGGAATGCTTCATGTGCGTTTCAATGCTCCATACTAATCTTGAAATGAGATTGATGTTGAGATATTCTTCTTTGTTGGAAGCTTCTTTGATGTTCTTCAAAATTTGACTTCATAACACTGCCTTTATCTTGGATGGATCTTCATAACTTGCTTGAACACTCTTGACTTAAGAATCTTCTTGCATAGGAGATTGATTTGAAGTAGAATCCGATGGCAATTCTTCCATAAGTACTAATAATTTGATCTCTCCTAAATTCTATCTAAGGGAGGTTTTCAAAGAAAAAGGAAATGGAATATCAAAGATATTCCGATTATTCTTTTCTTTTGAGATCATTTATTCACACAAAGGTAACTATGATATAGTGGATGTTATTGGAGAACTAGGAACCTATATCAAAGGTAAAAGGGTGGTTGACTTGGTATTTTCAAAGAGTTCTAAGTATTTAAGGATAAAAGTTAATTTTCTTTTGACCAAGTCAATCTTTAGATCAGTTTATAAATGAGAGAGGAGGGAACCTAATTCTCATTGGATCTTCACTCTCTTTTAATGATTTAGAGAGGTCTTTTTCACTCACTTCATGGATAGTGAGTTTCTCAAATTTTTGGATAAGGAAAAGAATGGTATGTTGTTGTAACTGAGGGTGGGTTCTCTTCCTTAATGTATACCTTGGTTCACTAGAAACCCTTGTGTTCATGTCTTGGGAGAATTCTCCATCAAAAAGGGAGAGCTTGAGAGAGAGAGATTGAAAGAGCGTGGAAGAAAAATCGATAGCAAGAGAGACTGAGAAGGTGTTAGAGAGATCTTGGGGGAGAGAGCAAGAGAGGGAGAATAGAGAGAGACTAAGCTAGTAGATATCAAGAGAGAGAAATCAATAGAGAGAGTGAGAGAGGGAGAGATTGAAAATTTGATAAAGAAAGAGAGAGAGGGAGAGGAAGTAGAGATTGAGAGAGAGATGGAGAGAAAGCATGAGGGAAAGAGAGAGCGAGAGATCAAGAGACAGAAATCAGGAGAAACTCAAGTCACGAAAGAGAGAGAGAGAGGTTAGGAAAGAGAGAGAGCAGAAGAGATAGAGATAAAGAGAGAAAGAGCGCTAGAGAGAGAGATGAAGAGAGCGGGAGAGATTGAGAGTGAGAGAGAGGGAGAAAAAGAGAGGATGGAGAGAGATAGAGAGAGATGAACATAGAGGGAGGGGAATCAGAAAATTTGGAAACTGGAGAAAAAAGGGGAAGATAAGAGAGAGAAAAACGTGAGATGCTCCCCTTTGCTCAGATAAGACATCCTTTGATTTTTTGAAGGTTCCTAAACCAAATAAAATGATTATGTTCCCCTTTGATTGTTTGATTATGTTCTAGAATTTTGTGTTAAGACAGTTGATAAGTCCAAATCAGGATATAAATCCTATGTCATTGTGATGGTTTCATTCAACTTATGCAATTATATTATGTTCTAATATATTTTTTCCCTTGATTTCTATTACTCCAAAAGCATAGCTCAATGAGGGGTCGAACCCTAGAGAGATCAATTCTAATCCTTCTTTGATCTATTCAATCTTCCCCTAACACACTTTCGATCCTTGATCACTACTCAACGAATCTCATTCTCAACTAGATCCTTTACTGCCGTCCATAGAAGGTCTGAATAGCTAGGAATTCTTAAAATTTCTTTTTTATATGTATTAATATCACTCTAAATCGTATACTAATACTTCTCTCTTCTGTTTATGTAGTAATCCTATTTCTGTCTTTTTATTCTAATTCTGTTTAGATGTATATTTTTTTCTTTGGTATTCCTTCTAAGTAGATTAGGCATCTATCAAGCTTATCTTAATATTGACATTCCCTACCATCCACTGTAATCAGTCCTATCAACCTTTCCTATTCAAATTCCTTTAATTTGAATAGAAAACATAAACGATGCATATCTTTTTATTTATTTATTAATAAACCTAAATTTATTGTAAATTTATATGTTTCCTTTCTATATCAAGACTATTATGAGACTTTCAGTGAGATTTCTCTCACTGTTATTTATTGTAACAGAATTCAAGAATGAGACTAATATAAAGAAGTAATTATAGAGATTACCTATATAATATTCTACTTGATTTATAGATTTTCGGTGAGATTTTTCTCATTGTTACCTATCAACAGAAGTGAAGAATGGTCAGGACATGAAGAGGTAAGTTCAGATATTACCTACATAAGATTCTAATTCCCTATTAATTGCTCACTCCTTCACCAAGAACAAAAGAAAACTCAGAATGACTGTGTAATTGTAAAAAGAAATTGAAAAATTGCAATTAGATTCAATTTGTAAACCCTAATAGGATCAGAGAAATCAATCTTTAAAGCAATGTAAAACTGAATCTATATGAAAGAAAACAAACCAAAAAAGAAGTAAAATCGAAGATTCGTAAAAATGTTATTTGTAAGCTTGTAAAAGAAATTCAAAAACCTCAACCGCTCCTTTGCGATAGCGAAACAAACTCTTGTAGATCATTTTTGGATGAAGTTGTTGCCTCAAGATCTTCAGAAACAGTTGCTGATTCTTCCTCCCGTTGTGTTCTCCAAGCCGAGTTTCCTCGGGTGAGAAATCAAGAATAATCGCCTCCTTCCCAATTCTCCCTATTTAACCTAACCGATTCGCGTTTTTGAAAGTATGCAAATCAGTTAGGAAGCTGATGTTCGTCGCCTTGCACCGTTCCTGTACTTTGTTTTAAAATTCCTTAGTCAAATTCTTCTCTGATTGGTAGCGCTTTGTAACCGTGAAAAGCAATGAACGTCTCTCCTTTAATGAATTCTCTGTACGTGATGCTTTACACGCAGCAGCATACTTTCATTCCGCATTGGTTGATGATTTCTGCATAAAATTCCTGTCCATCATGCTAATAAACCCATCAGATCTGACAATCCCATTTAGGGCTTAGTTACAATCAACATAAATATTAAAAAAAACTAGATCGCAGTATTTTAAAAGGAACATCATTAAAAGAAACAAGCAATTAGAATAGCTTAATGTTGCTTATAGATTACTTTTTAGAAGACTTCTCAACTGAATTCATAAATTGTTTATCTTTGTAAAATCATATGATAATATGCAAAAGATGAGTGATTTTAGCCACTAGAATTGAATTGTTCTGAAGATAAGCATCCTCATTTGATATCTTCTTGCATGTTATCAACAGTTATCTTGAACAAAAGGTTGTTCATGAAATAGTGCATGTCATGACATATTTAAGGGTTTGGTACAATTTAAACACAATATTTTATAAGTTCTTATAATTTCTTTTTATACTCATATCAGTGCTTGATTTCAGAAGAGTGAATAGATCATGCAATTGATGATAATCGTGGCCATTGCAGTAGCTTCATCCATGCAGATGATGCATGTTATAAAAGAGAGCGAGTTTTCATGATGATCGAGCTGTGCATTTTTCTTTGATGTCGGCACATGTCCTCTAATCATTAAACTTTCAAACGTAATTATTTTTTTAATTGTGAATATTCTTATCTTTGACAGGAAATTTCTGTATTCTTGATTATTTCATCACAACAAATTCGTCTCACTTCTCTCATCTATCCCATTCAATTTGTCCACCAGAATCTTAATTTTACACAAATTAAATTAGATCTAGTAACTTTCCTCTCTATGGTTCGATCCCTAATTTACTCAATTTGTGGTTATTTTTTAGTAAGCTGAAATCTCATACACTTTTATGATTTGCAAATATGACATTTAAAACCATAAGATTGAACCTGTCATGAGTTTATAGTGATATGTTTTTGAGTCATGTCCAGAAATATCTCTAGTGATTAGAATTATAGGGATAAGAGTTTTTTAGATTATTCACCATCAAAATATTCTGATATATGAGGACCGAGATAAATTCCCAGAAAGCATTGATGTCACTTGTGAATCTTGTAGACTTTGGTTATGGTAACAATGTTAGAGCTTCAAGACTAGTTATAGTTTCATAAGTGTGTAATCCCAGTTTCAATAAAGTATTTTGTATAATAACTACAAATTTTGTAGGAGATGTTCTTAGACCAACTGAAATTCGTATCCTAAAGGTAGTGGGGATGGATAAAATCCCACATAATTGTGTTTAAATGTGGTCCCTCGATCTCTATAATAACTACAAGCTTTTGAATGGAATCTGCAAACCCATCGAATGATTAGTAAAGAACCTAGTTGTAGATTGGAACTCTGTGTTTGTCCACGTCTCATCTCATAAAAACTATCAAAATAACCTTATTCACAGTTTCCCATGCAAGAGGGTTTTCTTGATTATCCACTTTCTACTTGTCCAGGCGTATTCCTATATTATAAATATTAGTGGCAAAGGGATGTGGACGGTCTTTTAACCTTTTGAGAACTTGCACTCTGGGGAGCCACAAAGGGTAAAAGAAAAATGTATATGTTCTTATAAACTCGTTTTTGAAAAGTATCAAATTTAGTTGGATAATTACTCCATGTATCTAATTAAGTCAAATGATATCTTCCATGCTTTTCAAACTGTTTCTCATTTTGTTCAAAGAAAAAACCTTGAATTAATTTTGTTGGAGTGCACCAAATTTGCTGAGTCACACTTGGAGGAGAAAATGGAAAATATGGCGGGAGCATAGGGAAAGAAGGACCACCTGATCATAACTGAAAAATTCTACAATGATATGTGGTCAACAGCCTCAATGAGACAGATGTCTTTCTTCCACCAATCTTTGAAAGAGACCCCCTAAGATTTCTTGTAAAAAGTTCTTCATAGAACCCTGATGTTTTCTGAATTAAATGAATCAACAAGGAAGAGAAGACCTATATTTCATGAGGCTACCGTCCCCCCTACTGGCCAAAAAAAAAGAAAAAAACCTGATCAGAGGCTACTAAGACTGGCCCTTTTAATGGACAGATTATCTCCCGGAAAACATTCATTGGTTTAACATCTAGATTTACTCTTTCACGAGCTCATTTGCCATCGTAAACGAAATGGTCCACGTTTTGGACTATTTGCGCAATCCCAATACAATGTTACTAAGAGAGACAGCAGGCTCCTTGGACTTGTTATTTCTTTCCCCCATACCTCCCATTTGTTAGTCCGTGAAATTCAGTGGTCCAATCTTTCAGTAGTCATTCAAAGCAAAATGGTCCACGTTTTGGACCGTTTCAGTAAACCCAAAAACCAGGCTACTAATAAACACAAAAACCCCCTTTTAACGGCTTGTTTATCTCCCCCAAAAAACCCATTCCTTAGCCGAATAAATTGACTTGTCCAACCTAAAACACAAGGGTTCACGTTTTGGACCGTTCTAACATTCCCAACTCGAGGTGACTTAGAGAGAATTAAAGGCCTATGCCATGGGCTATATATACCTCTCAGGACTCCCAAGTCCTTGCCTATTGAATGGACTGGCTCAATCTTTCACGTGTCATCTGAACCAAAATGGTCCATGTTCTGGACAGTTTCTCTCTCCTTCTAGAAGAGGTGGCATCTCTGAAAAAACCACGCTAAAATATACATAATTCTTCGAAATGGTCCACGTTTTGGACCACGTTTTACTATCACCTAAGCGAGGTTACTTAGAGAGACAGCAAGCCCAATTCCTATACCTTCGGAAAAGTCGGCGATCACATTCCGATCCCCCGAGTTAAATTCAATTATTGACCGTTGGCAATTTTTTATGACCCGTTATTATAATACTATTTCTCTGGCACGGCGTGAAAATACGGGTTAAAAAGGTCAACTGGTCAGCTGCTCCTCACAGCCCGGTACTATTGAAGTTCACCAAAGATATGTACGTGGCGCCGGGAAGCCACCCAACGGGTATGACGTCATCGGTGACGAGCGTCTTCTCGGACCCCAGCGTGGTGAGTCGGAAGGAGAACGGAGCCTGTAAAGCCGATGGCGACCCGTACCTCCAGACCGCTCCCCACGACTGCTGCATGGGCAACCAGGATCTCGAGCCGTCCATTTGACTGATTTCTACATCGGAGAGATCCCCGTCGCCGTCTTCGTACTCGATCAGAACAGCCAGATAAAAAGGGTTGGATCCGGGATCGACCTGGAAGACGACCTTCTGCCCGGGGTAATTGCATTCGGAGCTGCACTAATATTACAAACACGTTAACAAACTCCCTTCATTCACGTTTTGCACTGTCTATGTGAGTAAATGTGTTTAGAGGTTACCGGATATACTGCACGGCCAAGTAGCCGGCGGAGCGCAGTTGGTCGGCCTTGCCCGGCAGGGCCATGGCGCCGAAGGCGGAGCCGCTCATGTCGAAGTGCGCAGACTCGGCGAGGCACGGGCCACCCGGACACTCGTCGGTTATAACCACGGTCACTGGTTCGCCGGAGCAAGCCTTGTTACCCATGCATTTAATCTACAACCCAAGATTACTGACTCTTTTTCTCCATCAATTAAATACAGAAAATTAGGGCGACCACCTGGTAGCATGCACCGCATCCTTTGCCGGATTCGAAGAGAGAAGGTCCGCCAGCGGCTATCATGGACGAGAATGGAGGTTGCTCTACACTTCCGCGGTACCCACATGCTCCGCCTTAATGAAGAAATCGAGAATCGTATTGTTGTGAACCTGTTGTAATTTGCGTAGAGTGAGAGATATTACCGTCTGTTCCGGCTCCGTTGGGGCTCCCGTACCACGTGGCGCCGGCGAGTGACCAGACACCGACGACGCCCGAAGCATTGAGAAATGGGGAGATCTTACGGTTGAGACTGTAAGCGGAGCAACTAGGGCACTTCGATAGTAGCCCCACGAACGAGAAGATAGTGATGAAGAAGACGGACGCCATAATATTTTAAAGAAAATAAAGAGACGTTGACGACTCGCTCTTGGGGAAGGACGGGGTACTTATAGAGGAAGGCCCCCTTTCTAGGTTCTAACAAGGAAGAGTGGAGAGTCGTCAGTCGTCCAAGTGCCGGAAGGATCCGCCGCATGTCGCATAAATCGATGAAGAGATGAAATCCCGGGTTTCCCGCCCGTTGATGTCCGTTACAGCCGTTGATTGGCGGTGGTCTGTCTTTTGCATGCTGAAGTCCACAGAAGGACCCACCGTCGTAGCAAATCTCGTGACTCGCGTTCCACGGAAGCGCTTTAATGGGTGTCGGTGGCGACGGTTACTGGAATCTCCGGTTTCCTTTAGCATGAACATGATTCAGTAGGTCGTAATTTCTTGGAGGGAAGCCTCGTCCGGAATCTCGGTTCTGCTTCGCTCCCCCATTGGGTTTCTGTTTTTTTGGCGGTAGATTTGTTTAATGGAGGCTTCTCTCAGTCACCCATACCGTCTCCACCCTCTCCCGGCTGAAGTTAATTCACCGATTTGAATCAACGGTGATTTTGATAATTGAAATTGTTGATCAGATGTTTCAAAAATATAAATCGTCATCGTCAACTCGATGTTGATCTCGAGAATGGATTTTGATGATCAAATTGTCATCGTAAATATAAAATAGGAAAACTTCAACATCCTGGTTTCTACTCCAGTCTAATTAGTAATGAGTAGTTCTGAAAATTTTCTGTTCAAGTCTTGAATATGTATAATGTTGAAGAAGGAAAGTGATGTAGGATATTTTAGGAAGATGATGGATATGAGTTGAGAATGTAAGTGTGTATATGTGATGAAGAGATGAATGAAATAAGATATGAATATCTACTGATTTAATTAGGTAATAATCCTACAATCTAGTGGAGGACCTATGAAATGATATCAGTGAGGAATAGGTAATTAATTCAGAGGGAAATTGTATGGATTAATTCGGAATATATGAGGATTTATAATGAGAATAGTAAGGACGATGAGATGAATAAGTAGAGAAGAGATATGATTAGGTTTATTTAATAGGTTGGGATAATTAGTATATTAATTCGATAATGTAAGATGATAAAAGAGGGATATTATGATGGATATTATGATGGATAGGTGATAAGTTCAGTGAATATAGAGGTAGAAGAATGCGAATAGATGAATGAATGAAAATGCCAATGATGGTGAGGACGATAGAGGAGAAGTATGAGTAAGATATTAAACGAATTAAGGGATGGAATGTGAGAGTAACGTGGAGAGTAAAGAAGATGGATAATACTATGATCGGGGATGACCTGATATGAGATTACTTCGGATAATAGATGTATGAAGCAGAGAAGAGATAGGGATGATAGCGTCTACGTTGGACTAATGGAGTTAAAAGATGAACTATCAATCACGGTTTTAAGAAGAGAGGATAATTACCTTTTCAGACGTGGAATCACCACACGATCAAGGTTATCCTCGAAATACTTCTTGCTTTGAAACGGATGAAAGAGGACAGCAGTGGGGGAGAAAAGAGAGGGATATTGAATCTCGGAGAGAGGTTTCGGGAGAGACAGGGGAAGCACACGACACAAAAGTTATCAAAAGAAAACGATTTTTTCATCAATAAACAACTACCTTGTCTTCTGTTACAATCGTCTCTTTTATAGAAGAGAAATGATGGAGAGACTGGACGTGAAGAATTTCGCCGAGAAGGGAAGTTACATGCTCGGAGAGTCGTGGCGTCTTTTCGTGAAGGTGTCACGGCTCTTCATTGTTTCACGTCAGCAGAGAAGGGATGCGGGAAGTTCGGATTTCCTGAGAACTTCTAGGCAGTTGTAACCGTTGTAGATATCAGTAGCTGATCGGTCAATAATTTGAAGAGGAGTTCTTCTTGGTTTCCGACAGTCGTGGACGGCTTGTATTCCGTGGGAGGTAGTTAGGAATTATCCTTGTGATTTCCTCTCCGGTTTGCATAATCGTTTTTCATACAATCTTGGCCGCGCGACCGTTTTTCTTGAGATCCGGGGATAGCCCGCCGTTCATGCACATGATCTTATCGTAAATTAATGCAGCCACCGGCAGGCATTTAAAGCAGTCAGTGAATGTTTTCCATAGCCGCACGTTGAACTTGCGTTTGCACTCATCTTAAAATTGAGTTTATAGACGAGCAGAAGGCATATCGTCTCCACGCTCTGTTGGCCCCGGTCAACGTAATCTCCGAGGAGGAGATAATTCGATTCTGGAGGAAAGCCTCCGTCTTCGAGTAATCTAAGAAGATCCGAGAACTGACCGTGAAGATCTCCACAAATCTTTATGAGTGCTTCGAGCTCTAAGAGATTCGGTTGGCTGAGGAAAACGTCCTTCGCATCGTGGCAGAGTTGAAGGATTTCCGATTCGGTTAGAGGACTCTGCTTCGAGTTACGCCCAGTTTTAGTCTCTCGGAGCCGTCTAGAGACATATGATATAGGATATCTTTATCCTTGGGATCCTTGGGTTATGCTTTAACGGTTGTCCTCTTCGTACGTGGAGGGTTTCATGCTAATCGAATGTTAAATTCTTAGAACCCGTGAAGTCTTTCTTATTGTAGCTGTTCATGACGATCGACAGAGGAGATGGGGAATCTCATTACTCATGTGAAGATCGTGGTAGTAATGGTGATTATCTTGAAGAGTCTTCAGTAGATAACAAACCAATCTTCATCTTCATCTTTATGTGTGAGATTCTTGCTTGAATAGGAGATTACTTCCTGCTGATTATCTTCATAAAGGCTTGTCATGAACTTTGAAATCTTGGAGCTAGGAGGACAGTCTTCATGACTGAGTTGTCATCCTCTTCATTAATGGTGAATGCTTGTGTAAATGGGAGGTATTCCTCCTTGTTGCAAGCTTCCTTCATACTGATTATAATCATGAGCTGTCTTCATGCTGAATTATCTTCATCATAGTCTTGGGTAGTCTTGACTTCGGGTTCACTCATGCATGGACTTGGCTTGAGGTTGTCACCGATGATATTCACTTCAATAAGTTAACACATATAGATTTCCCCTATGCTTCTAACTAAGGGTGGTTGGTCAAAGAAGTAAGGGAATTAAAACAAGATGTTTCCTACTGATTTTTTTGAGATCATTATTTATAACAATACAAGGTACCTATGATATGGTGGTTAGGGTTTGGATAATTAGGAACTTATATCAAGGTAGAAGGTGGTTGACTTGGTGCATTCAAGGAATTCTAAGTGTTCTAAGGATAAAGGTTTTAATTTCTTTTGACCCAGTCAATCTTTGGATCAGTATATAATAGGAGGAAGAGGGAAGATAATTCCCTTAGATTCTACACTCTCTTTCAATGTTTTAGAGAGGTCTTCTTCATTCACTTAATGGATGGTGAGTTTCTCAAACTCATGAGTAAGGAGGAGTATAGTATTTTGTTGTAATTGAGAATGATTTCTCTTTCTTAGTGCATATCTAGGTTTACTTGGAACCCTTGTGTTCATGTTTTGGGATAGTTCTCCATCAGAAAGGACTCAAGTTGAATTAATAGGGAACTAATTGATTTCGTATCCCTTTAAAGGCATTAAAAAGGGGTTGACAACTAGTAAAACCTTTGATAATTGATTAAGAAGAGATCACAAACCTAATAACAAAGGAAGAAATATATCCCATGTGGGAGTAAGACCCTAAAGGGCTAAGCCAGTTGGGCCATAATCTAATACTCCAAAAGGTGGAGAGTATTGATTTGCCATTGGACGCTCTCGATGAAGAAAAATGCCCAATTGGATGTGAGAACATGTAAATTCATGCATTCATACTATGCATTTTATGCATTTATTTCTATAAATATGATCATAAATGCATAGTATCGTTGTTTAAAAATGATTAAAATGATAATCTTAATGATTAAAATGATATTCTTGAGTTTTCATGATTTGATAACAATATATGAGCATTTCATGACATTTTTTCATTAAGAAATCTTCTTTAATTATAAAATAAAATTTCTATTTATTTTTCATCTCTCTTTCTCTCTTGCACTCACACGCTTGTAAACTTGCGCTGATAGAAGAGAGTTTCATCGCCACCTCTCCATTCCCACCTCCTCATCATGGCTGCTTCTCATCCTTTTTCTCTCTTTTTCTTTTCATTTTCCTCCATTGCCACACCATTTCTATTGCGTGCGGCATTTCTTCCTTGCGGTAAGAGAAGTCGTCTTCTCTCCTCACCACACTTCTCTCTCTCTTCTTCTAAATTGCACTGCCTCCATCTCCACCATCGCCTCTCTCTTTGTTGTCCTCTTCTCCTTCAGCATCTCCTCTTTCTATCTCTCTCTCCTCTTTCTTCTCTTTGTACATTGCACCACCTTTCATTCCTCTTGCACGGCAGAACTTCTCTTGCCTATGGAAATTTTCTACGTGGTAAGAGAAGTTCTCTCTCTCTCTATCTTCCACCACCCTTTCTCTCTCTTACTCACCCCTTCTCCTTCTGCTGTTGCCACTTCTTCTTCTTTCCCACTCACTCTTTCTCCTCTCTTCCGCATCTTTCTCCCTCATGCATGCGGCTAAAAGAAAAGTTTTATGTCATGCCCTTTCTTCTTCCTCTTTGTTTCCTACTTATTTTTCTTCTTTACCTTCTCTCCCCTCTTCCCCTACTTCTCCTCTCTCTCATGCGTGTGATGGAGAAATTCTCAATCACCGCACTCTTCTTTCTCCCTTATTCTTTTTAGCTTCTCTCTCTTCTGTCTATCTTTTGTTGTGGAAGAAAAATTCTCTGACTGTGTGAGAGAATTTGTATGTTGTCCATGTCTCTCTCTCTCATGTGCACATGTGAGGGAGATATATTCACCTTCTTCTCCTTATTTATACTCTCTCTCCCTCTGAATCTTTTCTCACCCCACTTCTCACTGCATCTCCCTCTCCCTCTTTTCTCTCTCCACCGCAGATTCCCTCCTCCCTCTCTCATGCATGTGCCCATACATCTTAATTGCCACACTTCTTGCCACCTCTTTCTCAAGGTTCACTTCTCTCTCCTCATCTTGCTCTCTCCTTTTTCTCTCTCATGCACACCGTCAAAGGGATGATTAGAGAAAGGAGAGAGGAGAGAGAAGAAAAATATTGATTTTTAAGTTGACTACATAGTTTGACCGGAGCTTATGAGATGTCATAGAATTTGAGGCGTCTAACGAGGAGAGAGAAGATAGGTCAATGATCCAAATTGCTCCAAATTTAAAGCTTGATATTGGAAAATATTAATGGAATTTGGTAACAAAATTTCATGGGCAGATGAATCTCTTCATATTCTGTCCATCCATATCTCTATTAACAATAGAAAGGAGGCAAAAAAATTTGGTTTTTAATGTTTCATTGTGTATGTTTAGAATTGGCTAGTGAGATGATGGAGGGCACCGATTGATTGTTCTTCATATATGAAACATTATTCCTAGTCAGTGTCTTCTCTTTTTTTATTCATTCATTGTGTTGGATGCAAGGCACCAAATCTAGGCGAAATGTATGGGCTTTCAAAAGTGTGTTTGATTGGAGAACATTGCTAAAGCATGTTTTGTCGCGAATCTTCAGATTAAGATCATTCTTCATCGATCTTTTTTTTTTCTAAATATTTTCATCTACACTTTCATATTATCAAACCCTTAATCATATTTCATATTTTCTCAGCACGGGTTTTCAATCTTCAAAAGGAGTGTAAAAGCATTTGATTGGTTCATTGTATTTTTCACATGCACCTCTCTCTTTTCAAATATCATTTCTGCGTCTTAATCTAAATGATTCAAAAAAAATATTCCTTCATTTAAATCTCTTAATTGTCCTCCCTGTGGATTCAACCTTGACTTGCCACTATTCTAAAAATTTTGATTAAATTAAAAGAGTTGAGTATGATTCTTTGTACGTGAACTTGCACTTTTAACAACTATCATTTTACACATATCTCGGTGCCCAAGATTGGCCATTGAAATTCTTGATGAAGTCATCAAGAAGCTCAACAAAGGAAGCTACATGGGGTGTTATAACGGCCCTCTTCAAGACCTTTTCATGAATGAAATGCCACTTTGTCCTAATAGGCTACTGCCCTCATGAAAAATAGGATTCCTAAGTACAAAGATAGCACCTTGGTTATAACATTGCATAGGCACAAGCGTTTGAGTTGTAACCCTCATCTTAAGGAATAGATCTAAGTCACACCATCTCACAACTTGTATCAACCATAAGATGTGGTGGTGTATGACATCAGTTGCCACCAAGACACGATATCACAGTGCCGGAGGAGCCCTTTCGCGTGCATGGATCTATCTACTTATCTTTTTACTTTATTTTGAACTTTTTGACCCGCACGTGTTTAAGCGGGTCCTCGCTTATTTCCCTCTCCCTTTTAGGCTTTTGGGTAGGTTCTTCCCTTTTTGGGATCCTATTTGTGAAGCCCTTCTTCTTTGTGAACCTTATTTCTATGAGTATGTTTAGGTTTTGGGTTGTGGGCCTCAAGTGGGCCCTTCCCCTCTTGGCCCATTTTGGGCTCTATAAGAGGGGAAGGGACCCCCCCCCCCTACAAACCCTAGCCGTTATTTGAGAAAAGAAAGGAGTTTCCTCCATCTCGAGTGGCTGCTCACGGAAGGCCGGGTAAGGAGTCCAACCACCGTCGCCTCCACCGCCGCCGTCGCGACCACCGCCACTCCTTGCCCCGGCCACGAGGACTTCGCCGTTGTCGTCGGCGCCGCCGCACGTCATTGTGCCGCCACCGCCGCCGCCTCCGGACCGTCACGCCGCCATCCCCTCCATCCAGCTCCGTCCATGAACTCCCCCTTCGTCCACCATTCTCCACCGCCGATCTTCCCCTCCAGCTCCGCGATCCCGCTCAGGCAAATCCCTCCCAGCTTCCCCGTTCTCCTCTCCATCGAACGATCCCTCTCCCCGTCGCTCAACCTCACCATCTCTCTGTCGACTTCCATATTTCCTACGAATTTCCTCTTTCCTCGGGTTCGTCTTGCGCTCAACCTCCGTGTTGCCAAATTCCCAACCCGCGAACTACCATCTTCCGTCGCCGATTTTCCGTCTCACCATCGTCCTCGCGAATTCTCGACTCCCTACCACATCACCTAACCTTCCTCCCATCCTCACTTCTCTATCACCACCAATCCGTCGACACCCCCCCCCCCCCCCCAATCCTCAATTCCCGTCTCCTAGCGCCCCACCATGCTCTCGACGCCCAGCTAAGGTCGCTCGTCACCTTCCAGTCGGGATTCACTTGGATCTCCGCGCGTCGCTCTACTGCGTGCCCAATCTCCGCCATCGCCCTGCCGATTTCCCGAATTCAATTCCGACGGAATCAATCCGTCGCCCCAATTTCTCTCTTCCCCATAGCCCTCCCGCAATTCTGCCAATTCGCCCCTCCTCGCCCAGCCAGAATCGACGACGTCACCCATCCCTCCTCTCGCTGAATCCACTCTCGTCACCCTGCCTGGTTCACGCCGTTTCCCCTCTCCGTCGCACGGTCGAAATCGTTCCCGCGCCCTGATGAAATCCCTCCCTGAATTCCATTTTCGAATTCCCCTCCGAGTTTGATTCAACTGTATTCCGTTTCTGACTCCAACTTCCCATTCCTCTCCGACTTCAGTCCTTCGCCCCGACAAAATCTCAATCTATCCCCTGCCTTGCGGAATTCACTCCACCTCTTCTCGGCGAATTCAATTCGCCGCGTCGAGGAAGTCAATTCGCCACGCAACGGAATTCCCCTCGCCGCGTCAGCCATCTCCGCCATTCCCCTACCGACTTCATCCTGATTCTCCAACCCGATGCCCCCATTTCCTACTGAATTCAATCCCGGTAGCCCCTCCGATTCCTCGTCAAATTCACCCTCCCGCGTTCTAACTCCCTGCCGATTCTCCTTCCCGATACCGCATTCCCCTACCGGATCAATTCCGACCGTCCTCCCGAGTCCCTACATGCTTCACCCTCCAGACTTCCAATTACCTGCCGAACTCACCCCGTTGCCTCCGAATTTCACTCGTCGTCCAGCCGATCTTGATTCGACGCCCTGCAGCCCCATTTCCAACGCCCCCCCCCCCCCCCCAACCTTTCTCTGCCGGACGCCTTGTCCCCTCCACCCGCCGCTCAGCCGAATTCACCTCTTGTGCGACCGAATTCGCCCCGTCGCCTTCATCACCCTCTTCTCGCACGCTCGACCTGCCCGCATCACTGAGCGGCCCTGGACATTCCGTCCCGTCCCGCTCAGGATTGACCGCACTACCTCGGGTTGACCACGCCACCCTTTCTGGCCAGAGCCGCCCGGTTCACCCTGTGTCGTCCGACCTGACTGCACCAACCCGGGGCGCCGAGGATTGTCCGCATCTCCACAGGCTTCCCCGCGCCGGCCCGACCCACCTGCACCGCCCAGTTGGCCTACCCGATCCTGCTGGCCCACGCTGGCCTGGATTGTCCCTCGCCGCCCGGGTTTGCCCGCCTCATCCTAATCGACTCGGCGCTGACCCAGTCTGCCCCGGCCCGTCTTTCTTATCCCGATCCTGTCGCGCCCAGCCACCCCACTGCCCCTTGCGCTCGAGTTTGTCGTCTCCCCGTATCCGAACGACACGGCCTAGCCGATTCTCTACTACGCCATGACCCACTAGGCACCCCGCCCCGCAGGTTAGCTTCAACCCCTCATTTTAAAGTTTAATTACTTTTTGAAGCGTTTCCTTTACTCGTCTCCACCATGATCGGACGATGTAGGTAGGGTAGAGCGGATATAGGTTCGAGAACTCCCACACGTACATCAGGTCCGGAACTGAGCATGAGTTGTAGCTTTGGATACTCCACGACAACTACTTCATGCCTCTGGATGTGGACCAAGAGGATCTCACCCTACCCATCATCGCGAGTTTCCCCGGGTCGCTCAGAGTTGACTCCGCTAATCGGCACACTTGCTTGCTCTTAGGTTTAGGTTAGATATCATACTTAAGGTCTAGGAGTCGCCAGCCCGTAGGCTAGGTCTGACCGCCCTATCCTCAGTCAACCTTAGTTCCATTGATCATGCACGAGGGTTTTCACAACCGCGTCATGCATCAACATGACACCTAGCTTCTACAGTATAATAGAAAACCTCCATTTGCATCTAGGATTTTTGGGTGATTAGATTGCAAGAAACATATGTTTAATTCCTGATTTGTGATTTCCCATATTGTTTTTCCTCATTACATCTTACTGTTGAATGATCTTAAATGTGAATATGATCACATTGCTTGTACATGAGGCACCATCCTAGTACACCTTTTGAGGTTCCAATATAATTTGGCTAGGAAAACTAACCATAGATATAATGTTAAGGTCGATGCTCATCTAGTATATCTACTTCTATAGTAGATGTTTGATAACATGTCCTTGATGCATTCATTTTGATGATCATAAATGGATATAAATGCATAACTCTTTTTAATATGATGCACATTATCATGATTTTGTGATATCTTTGCATTCATCATGTTATTCCACTCATGTGATCAATTTGCATCTAATTAGTGTTGACTATGCATAAAAATGAATATGCCTTGTCATACATCATTCCTTTGATTTGTAGATCTTGAGACTAACCCCATTTGACTTCTTTGAAGTTAAGTGGTAAAATTTTCACATTTTTATGAGTTTTGTGGCTGCAAGGACATAGAAAAACATATGAAAATACATAGAGGCAAATCGCAATGGACCAGAGGAGAAAATAACCTCTTCATCACTTTAAGGGCCAAGTCAACTCTAAATCCTCAAAGTCAAAGGGTATAATTAAGATTCAAGGTAGTCAAAGATGGTTAATGAGAAATTTTCATACAACCATTGAAAACATACGAATGTGCGTCAAAACAATTACCAAACACCTCAATTTTAACTTTTAATCAATAATTAATTAGTATAATGGTGAGAAACGAACGAACCTACAAAGAAATAGGAGAATTTCTGAGATGTTCTTTAAATTTGATAAAATTCGATGAAGAAATAACCTGAGAAATGAGAGATTTTAGAGTTTTTTTGGAAAGAAGAGTCTAAGACAAATCTACATAATAAAAAATCACTCAATCTGGATCAGTATATGTGGAGAAATCGAGTAACATCAAGGTGGAAAAATCGATCTCCAAGAGAAAGAATTTGATAAAATTTCTAAAAATTAATCTAATCTAAGCTTTAAAATTAAAATCTAATGATAAATGACAAAATATTAGGAGGAAAACATGCAATCTAACCCAAAATCGTGCTAAAAATGATCCAATTGATCACCAAATCAAACGCTTTTCATTCCATGTTTTTCAAAATTAGAGTTTAAGCAGTGAAATCTCCCTATTTTTCAACTAGATCTTGATTTTAAGAACTACTTGGACACATAAATGAGTCTAGAAGAGGAAGAAATCAGGAGATTTAAGGATTGAGTAGTCAAGAAGGTTTGTTCAATGGAGACAATCCAAGAATACATTTTCCATCGAAGAGAGAATTTATAATGTTTTGAAATTGAGCATGACTGTCAGATCTTTTGCTTAATGAGATCAACGGTCCCAATGGAACCCGAAGAGGCCAATCTCTATAGTTAAGTCACAATCGTTGGATCTTCATCGAAGTGTCAAGATCATGCCATGTGATCGTGTGAAGAGAGATCTTCACAAAATCATATATGTCACATTGTGAATCGACTTTTCAAGTCTCAAATAGCTCTGGAAATCTTGGCCATTATAACTCATCAGATGAACGTCCAAGATTGATCCGTAGAATAAAATGAATCGTCATCCACTCAGATGCTGCGACTTACCCCTTCACCTAAGTGAAAGTGAGGGGCTCAGATTAAATGTCCTTTATTAGCATCGATCAATCGCTCATGAGTGCCCCACATCACTAGTAATAAAACATTAAAAAATCCCATATTGAGAAAATCTCAAGAGTTTTTGGCATATAAATAGAAACACATGTATATTGTTTAGCTTATGCCCTAATGATGAGCACTAATGTGCTCTAATGACAACCACTAATGACGAGCTAATAACACACCACATCTGTGCCATGTGAAGCACACAAACACCGTCACATGGCAGCAAGTGGCCCTATCACTTCATCTCCCACATCACTGTGCACATCAAAAACAATTTTTAAAATACTTTTAATCAATATAAATTTAGAAAATTTATAAAAATCAGAAAAATTCTAGAAAAATCCCTAAAAATTAGAAAATTCAGAACTTTCAAAATACAACTATTTTTCAATCAAAATTTTTTCTGTTTGATCAAAAGTTCAATTTTTTATCATTCTAAAAACTTACATTTAATAAATAAAAAAATAACAATGTTTTATCTAAAAAATACACTTATTTATTTGAAAAATAGAACTAGGAGAATAAAATGAGTGTATATAAAAATATTTGCTCTTTTTATTTGCAATTAAACTTAATTATATTGTCAAATAAATATGAACATAATCTACTCTAAAATATCTTCTTTAATTATGCATTATTATCCCTAAAATAATGAATTTTGAGATTATAACTTTTAATTACATAGAATGATAGATATGCACTAACAGTATGATAACATGCATAACAATGGGATGTTTGATGCCTTAATTTGCATTAATAATCATATAATTACCGGTACAAATTGGATGTTATCAGTAGTCAATTTCATCTTTTAAATACTTATAGAGATCATCCTATCTTTTAGGGGGCAGCCACTTCACTAAGCTATGTCAAGGAAGTCCAAATCGGTCAACTTTCACTATTTTAGGGAATATTAGCCAAACTACATTAAAATCATATTAAATTATATTATTTTAAATTTAAAATAAAGTGGAGGTCACCCTCTTAATGTAGACATCCTCCTTAATTAACGAGGAATTCGGAGTCTCCTTTTTAGGAGGTGGGGCTCATGTCTTTAGAAAGGGGGGTGATTACCATTTTTTTAGGGAGGTGAGCCTCATTCTTTAGAAAGAGATTGGGCCACCTCATTTAGGATAAGTTTATTGCTTAAAGGAAGTGACCACACCCTTGGATGTCCCTGGGGTAGGGCATCTCCATCATGGATCGACATGGCCCATTTATGCTCACACTTCTTTGCATGCTCTTGCTTCTTTTCATGTTCTTACCTTTCGTTTGAACATCAAATCTCATTACCTCAGCTCCTTGTGGATTCAACCTTTGCTTACACTATAGTAAGGAAATATAAATATTATTACGTGAAATTAATATACAACAACGACAAAAAACTTGTGCAATTGAGATTACCAATATTGATGTTAGTTGACATTCTCTAGTGTCTTTGAGTTACTATCATAAGACTTGGGTCGAGTCTCTAATGATGAAGACTCTATTTTTTAGCTGAGTAACCCTATTACTTGAAGAATATCTAGAGCATACTTCATCTTGGAGAGAATGAGTTTACCAAGCTGATGAGCAAACTCAAAGTAACAAAATGTCTACAAATCCATGTCATAGATTGCTGATGAAGATAGATCTTTGTAGAAAGACATTTGGTTCATTGCTCTTATTAGCAGGATGCCACCAAGGTCAACTACCTGTGTTGTAATCCTCTAAGACATGGTCTTCCGCCATACACTAGGACCTTCTATGCATGAGATGAAGCCGTAGGTAGGAAGCAAGCGATTAAACTATGAAAACCATGCACAAGGACTTTATTTAAGTTCATAAATCATGTGAGGGGGTAAGAAGACTCTCCAATTCTTCCTTAAGATAAGCAGACCATAAGGGAGAAGGTGATGGTGAATAAAGATCACATTAGTAGAACTGACATAGCCAAGTGTGTTAGGTAAGTAGAGATCATAACCCTTGTACGTCAATAGCCAGCAAAATCGTCTTTGAGAGCTCTTGGCGTAAGCATAGAAATAAAGTGGTAGTGGTTTTGGACAAATGCCATGGGACCAAAAACCCAAGGGGGTGGTGAGAAAAGAGGGGCATCACGTTAGAGCATTGGAGAAAATCCTAAAGAGGAGAAAATAGAGATAAACGAACTTTGAGAGAACATTTACCTAGAGCATTTGAGGGACATGCATCTTAAGGAGAAGTAAATGAGTGTTGATGCTTTCCTAGTTCACAAGATATATGCACAAACCTTTTTTGTGTTTTGTAAATAAGGGATGATTCCCTATCCTTGGTAGCCCTGCCTAATGAAAGTGGAATAGATGAGGTGCATTTTTTTATTAAAAATTTATGACCTTGGCTAGGGACTTCAACAAACACACGCAAGCCCAAAGTACCAATCCATGCTAGGAAGGGAGTGGTGCAAACCTTATTTTTTGTGCAATGGCCAACCTTGCTAGATATGGTTGTATGGAAATCAAGGTATAACTTTCTTGAAGTCTAGATAAACAATAATTACCAATTCTACTTGGCCATAAAAGAGAAGAGGAGGAATTCGAACTAGAAAAAAAAAAAAAAAGAACGTTGACAAATAAAGTACCTGACACTAACACAGATTTCATGACCAATTTCATGTTCCAAACTAATCCTCCATCTGACATATAGATCCTTGAAAATACAATGAAAAGAGACAAAATAGTCACATATTCAAGGCATGATTGATGGCACTAATGAATAAATGGTTAGTTAGAAAACTAAGGACATTAAGGACCACAAGCAAGGTATGTGATAACACTTATTTATTTTTCCAGTTTTATTTTCTAAAAGAAGTGTGTATTTATTAAATCAAAAAAAACATTATTCATTAAATTTAAGTTTTTAGAATTATAGATTATTTTATTTCTGATTAAATTACAAATTTGGATTAATATGGAGTTATATTTTCAAAGTTATGAATTTTCTAATTTTGAGGAATTTTTCTATAATTTTTCTTAATTTTTTTGAATTTATTTGGATTGATTTTTATTGTTTTGGATTGAAATAATAAAATATTATCAAATAACTGCAAATTGATGTGGCAAATAACACAGTGGAGCGTGCTTATGTGTTGCCACATGGGGACGTATGAACGTGCCACATGGCACATGCGTGTCATCAGTGCATTTAGCATCCTTTAAATGATATAAGCTAACACACTAAGACCGTTACATATTTAGAAATTATTTTTGCCTTGATTTTTGCCATGTAGGACTATTTTTCTCTCTTTTTATACACAAGTGATGTGGCACATTCTGGAGCATGCGATCACATGAATCAATCACAATTGTCAATTTTCACTTAAAGCATGGGGTAGGTGGCGCATAATGGTTGGTTACAGAATCACTTTGAAACGTTTTAATCTTAATCGTTCATCTAAAATAAATTACGCTTGATGGGCTCCCATGGACACGTGTACACATCAAGATCATTCGATGAAGATAAAAAAATGACGGTTACGTGATGTTTTTCCTTCATGTGGTGATGTGGCAAAATCTCAGCGCTTCATTGCGAATCTAGTGACCACGACTTAACAACATTAACTCACATTCTAGCGTTATGTTTAAGTTGCTGACTAAAGATGAAGAGGTAAATTGAATGGTCACGCCCAAATTAAGCCTATTTCTACCCTTATTCTTCCACAAAAAGATCTTCTTAGATGTTTTGAGTAATCAAACTATTTAGACATCTCAATCCTTGCATCTCTTGCTTTCTTCCTCTTCTAGACTCATTTCTGTATCCAAAGAGTGTTTGAAGTGACATTTCCTTGAGAGAATCAAGAGAATTTGCCTCTTAAACACCAAATTTTCATTTTTTGAAATGCGGAGTAAAAAGCCTTGATTTGGCAATGAATTAGATTATTTCAAGCATGATTTTAGGTTAGATTACATGGTTTCTCCCTAATCTTTCTTTCTACAACATTTGATTTTAATTTTGAATAGTAGATTAGTCAATTTTTTATGAAATTTTATTGATCAATTTCTTTAACTCTTTCTTGATGATCGATTTCTCTCTTTATTTTTCTCCTTCATTTCTCCATGAATACTTATCCAAATCGAGTAATTTCTTATTCTTTGGATTCCTCTTGGAGTTTTATTTCCAAATTTACTAGAAATCCTTAATTTGTCACTTTGATTTGACATCTAATTTAATCAAATTTGAAGAATACCTTGAAAATTCCCCTATTTTCTATGGATTCTACCCTTATTCACCATTTTACTAAATAATTATTTATTAACACTTTCAATGAATGAGTTTTTTAATTTTTTTGACATGCATTCGTGTGTTTTCAAGCAGTGCACGAAAATGTATCGTCTGTAAGGAAAGGAATAGATTTATTTTTGTTGTGGCTTTTAATAGGAAACTAAGGGCCATCACCAATAGAGATAGGTGGATAGGTAGACTTAGGTGTAACGGGGATTGAATGCAGGTTTTATTGTTCATATGGGAATATCCCTTTGGGTCAATGATCCAACATGACTTGGATGCAAGAAAGGCATGTGCACCTAAGGTAGATTCAAAGTTGATGAAAGGCTAAGATTACTTCCATCCTTCATACTCTGCGTAGTGACAGTGAGCTAAATCATTTAGAGAGCCACAAGAAAAATAAGAAGAGTAGTAGCAATAGAAGCCAAAACTGTAGGAGCTACCCTACGACACTTTTTTGAGGTATGTCTAAGTTAACCACTATAAGTAAAATAAAGAAGGGTAACCTTGAATTAATTTGAACTAAGTTGAACTAAGTTTTCATGTACTCTTACTGTGGACCCATCACAAGACGTTTCCAACCTCATCCTCCATCCCAATCATGTGAACTAGATGCTACTAGGGAAAATTACTCTGATAAGGTAGATGAAGTGAGAGATGCCATAGTTTTTGAAGTGACACTGGTGCAGGAGCCCCTTCTTTATTTTGAAGTTGGGATGGCTTCAACAGGAAGGAAGGGGATACGAGTGAGTTAATGAAATAAGTGAGAGTTTATAAGGGCAAACCCAAAGAGTCAATGAAAAGTCAACCTTTTGTTGTTTATAGAAAAACTACTACAGGAAAACAACATGGAGGTGACTAACGTGGTTTTTCTGAAACTTGTAACCCTTTTGGCAAGCAAACATTGACTCAAAATTTTCCACTCTGTAGATAATGTTAGTTTTTTTTTTATATATATATAGTCTCCAAGGCACACCATATGTTTTATGTGGGCTTGGCACAAGAAAGATGTTAGAGCAATAGCACGAGTAATTCCTTGGAACATCCATGCCTAAATGGTTGAGTAAAACAATCTTCATTTGGGATAACTTGGAGCAGCCAAGGTAGGGGGTAAATATGGTATTAAGTTGACTTAATTCCTACCATGCATCAATTTCTATATCTTGTTGACTTTTTTAGACTTCTCCATTTGGCTTCTTTGAAATCAAATGATGAATATCTCTCATTATCTTGAGTTTATGTGGATGCAATTATTTACGTGAAATGTAATGAGAGCACGAATCAAAACTAGAGGAATAAAAGGGATCCGTTTTGTCTTTAGAATCCAACTAAAATATTTTAACCTTTTTTCAGAGGTTGATCAGTAGCCTCCTAAGGGGCTCAACCCATTACACCTTTTTCGGAAACTAGTGAGTTTATTTTTCTTGAAAGTCAATGATAATCATAAAGATTCTTGACAAGTCAAAAGTGGTCGAATGCATTTTTGTATCATCATGGAGGTCAAATTTTTATTAACTAATTTAGTTCTTCCCATTTTTTTATATGAAAAAGGTGTCACCCTATTCTTAGGGAAAATCATCTCCTTATGATGTGGTAAGGCTACTTCTTTCAAAGGTGATTATGGGGTCCAACTTTTTAGGATGGGCCCTTCCACTTCCTTTGGAGATGGTTCTGGATGTCACATATGAACTGAGTATCGACCATTCATTAGGTAGCACCCTACGAAATTAAGTATCTACCCTTGATCAAAGGTAACTTATAAACCTAACATATAAGAGATTCTTCTTCTTTCTTTTTTTTGGCTCTCTATTTGCATCAAGCTATTCAAAGGAAAGGGAGAGGATCAAGGGCCAAGATTTGCATTGTTTGATGTTAAAGTTGTTCATGGACTCAAGATCAAGGAAAGGATTGACATAGGAGCAAGTCTAGAATTACATGAAAATAAGGCTTCACATGAAAATAAGGCTTGTGAGATGATTTGGATAAGTCTCTGATAACATGCATATTTAACTAAAATTCTGATCTTATTTAATTAATATTCATGCTTATTTTATGTAATTATGATGCATGTTATCATAGGTTTTATAAATTTTCTCCATTGGTATGCCATTCTACTAAAGTCCATATTTATGCATTAATTAGGGTTAATTATGTGTTTTATGGATGTTTAATCTTTTACAAGGTTAAATAAATAGATATTAATTACTTTCCTTAATTTACTTTGACTTCAGTAGATGATTAAAAGGATTAATTCCAAGAAAATAATGATTGGATGATTTAAAGAGAGAATTTTTAATGAATGACTTGGTATTATTTTCAAGCCATCCCATTTTCTTGTTTGAATTTATATTTTTAGGTTGTATGATATTAAAGATGAAGAAATTTATGATCCAATGGAGAAAATTTGAGTTTAAACGGAGTTATATTTATGAAGATATTGATTTCTGAATTTCCTAGATTTTTTTGGATTTTATTTTGATTTTTATTGATTTTAATTCCTTTAAAAAATGCAAAAAGGGGTTTATATCTCCATAGGAACCGCGGAGCTGACATGGCGATTGGGAGCCGTGCGGATGCGACATGGCACGCAAGGCCACGTGGCAACGCCACACAGACACACGCGCTGATGTGGCGCCGACGCGTGGCAGGGTGATGGGCCCACGAGTATAGTGGGCCCAGGTTCGATAGTTGGGGCGGTAACGCAAATGCGTTAGAGCACCCCACATTTTATACTCGCCAATTCCCTTCATTTCCTTCGTGTGGAACTATGTTCCCTGTAAGCCTCTTCTTTGGCAGAACAAGGAGCATCGGATGAAGTCGCATGGATTAAAGCATCTCGATCATGTGGACCTGAGTCCACTCGATGCCCATCAAAAGCATGTGTGTTAAAAATTACTTAAATGTGCGCGATCGATGACTCACCTTGCAACACGTGGCTTTGCGAGAAGGCTCCGATCAGGATCGCATGGGCGAAATAAGCAGAGTGCGTGGGTCCGAGTCGTGCAATCATGGGGCGAACCGTGGATGCCTCCAGATCTTCTGATCAAGATCGGACTGGTGATGATCATAACATCATGGCCCATGATCATCGCTTCATTGTCGTCGTCGATCGGTTTTCACCGAATCGAACGGTCCACGATTTTCGTCGACTTTTTCTATAAAACGATGTTCTTCCTCTCTTTGTATCTTAACTCTTGATTAATCGTGAAGCAATTAAGCAATTTAAAAGGCATATCTTGAGTTCATAGCGATTCCCCTGCGTTCTAGACTCAATCGCGATCAGATTGAGGCAAGATTCATCGCGATTCATTGCAAGGATTGATCGAAATCTCCCCTTGAACGCCGAAATCATGTCGAGGAAGAAACTGATTGAATACTCTTCAATCCGCGTGAATTGAAGCCAAATCTTTACATCAATCATCTCAGTAGTGTGATTTGATCATTCTGCTTGCAATAATTGTAATTTAGATTTGATTTGGTAGGTTAATTTTGCTTTAAAAGGCGTTTTGTTCTTTATTTTTGCCCAAATTTGGTTCAAATTTTTGTTGGTTGTGAAAGAAGGATTTCTCCTGGATCCTAAGTCTGAATTAGTTGAATCTAGTTTCATTGGATTCCTTTTTTATCAGCTTTCTATGGATAGAAAAATTATAAAATTTCACTATCATTTGACCCCTCAATTTGATTTTTGACCAACTACTGTTCATTTTCAATCCAAATTTGGGCATTGACTTGCGGGATTAATTACTCTTAAAATATAAATTAAAATTTGACAATTTTGGTCTCAATGTAATCCTCTGGTTATTAGCTTTCTATTTATATATAATTGCACAATTTGAATATCATTTGGTTAGTCAATTTGATGATTTAATCTGAAGTGTTCATTTCAGGATTTTTATGATTTTTGATTTTCAAAAATTCATAATAAATCAAATTCTTCTCGAAAAATATGAATTTTATATCAATAATTTTCATTTTTCTCTAGTTTTTGAATATATAATTTTTGTAATATTTTGAGCTATTTTTTATCTCTGATTTTCAGAAAGTCAACTGTTGGTCAAAGTTAATGCTTTAACCTTGACTTTTGGTAGTTCTTCTTAAAATCCATTTCTAAAGTGTTAAAATATCTTCTCTAATATAATTCTATCATTTCCTTTAATAATCTTATATATTTATTACTTCAAAATCGTAATTAAATCTAAGTTTGATCAAGTCAACTCTATGATCAAAGTCGATCGTGTTCTCTGTGGATCGATCCGATCTTTATACTATACTTGATTTTATATCTTTGTTATTGTGAGTTCAGAATTATAAATTTTGCTTGACTGACGTTTATGTGTTTTGACGACCGCATCAAACGCTTCGTCAGTCTCCCTTAGTGCCTTCCAGGATAGAGCAAAATGTATTTTCATTTTTAGATCTTTGTTTGTTTCTTTATCCATCACAAAAATATTTCACATTTATCTATCTCTCATTGTTTTCTTAACATCTCCATTTCTTTTCCGCAATCTATCATCCCAATACTTCCATTCTTTTATCAATCTCCTTTTGAACTACAAAGATATACAAACATAAAAATCTAGTGGGAACGACATTCCATCCTTTACATTTTCCTCCATAGTTTTCTCTATATCAACTTCCTTAAACACATACATCTCTCTCCCCCTACAATCATCTAATCTGATAATGTAAACTCTCTTAGAATTCCACCCTTGCTTTACCATCCCTATCGTAAGAATAAAAATATAAATATTTTTGAATGAAGTCAATTCACATAAATGACCAAAACATCAACAATTTGCATTCATCAACTATCAACTGTCAACCTCGAATTTCACATCAGCCACAAGAAAAAACTGTTTCTATTTTCCTATTGGCTGCCATCATTCAAGTTTCAATGTCACTAATGATTCCAATTTAGAGGTCTTTTTAGTCATTACCAAGAATCAATTTCATGCAACAATTTTTGCATTTTCTTACAAAGGTTTTTGATTTAGGATTGAATCTTCAAGGAGCTGAGGTAAGGAAATTAGACCTTTCTAGAGAAAATAGATACTTTCATAGGGAAGATAGATATGATGAGATTATGGAGAAATGTGTGGCATTGACATGATAAATATAGAATGAATTTTATTCAACATCTGCACTTAGATCTTTGTATGTATCATGAAGGAGAATAATAAGAAGAAAATGAGCAAAATGAAGTGGAGAGACAAGAAAGGTGGAACGGCAATAGCAAGAATTGATGAGTAAATGATAGATAAATAAGAATTTCATAATGAAGTGATAAAAATGCAACTACATAAAAAGAAAAACAAGTTCTCTACTATACATGAAGGGGATAACAAGCAAGAAACATCTTCTAATCCTCCCACAAGCTTCTTTTTTATGCCATTCCAAACTTGGGTGACGTCAAACTTAATTCAGCCTCATTTCTTTGTGTGATCTTGCCTCCGCAACAAGCTTCAACATTGAGTAATGCAAAAATTGTGCCTAAACCTCTCCTTTTCCTTCTTGTTTATTAATTCTAATAAAGAGCCAAAAATATAAGGATGAGAGAGAGAATTTTAATTTTCTAAGAGAAGGATTACGGCTTATGGTCAATGAAGGAGGGAGATCATTGACGTGTCGTTTTCGTGCGTCGTTAAAACACAAAGACGATGGTCAAACAAAATTTATAAAACCGAACTCACAAAGACAAGATATAATAATCAAGTATTGGGTAAGTATCGGGTCGATCCACAGAGAGCAGGGTTGACTTTAATCGCAGAGTTGACTTGGTCAAACTGAGGTTTAAAAGGAGTTTTAAATAAGAGAAAATAAGATGTAAGATATGAAAATGATATAAATAAGGTAAATAAGAAGTTTTAAGAATTGAAATCTCGGATTTGACAGAGAAAAGTCAAAAGTCAAAGTCAAAGCATTGACTTTGACCAACAGTAGGTGTTCTGCAAAATCAAAGAATCAAAGAGAGTCAGAAGATTACAAAAAGTAGATATTTGAAAAATAGAGAGAAAATGGAATTTATTGATATATATTTCGTAATTTTTGACTAAGAAATGAATTTATTATGAATTATTGAAAAACAATGATCAGAAAATCCCTGAAATTAACACCTCAGAGGAAATCTTCCAATTGAATGCCCAAATGATATCCAAATCTTGCAATTTCTATGTAATGGAAAGCTAAGAACCAGAGGAATCCAAAAGGATAAATATTATCAAATTCTGATTTGTAAATCAAAAGTAATTGACCCCGAAAGTCAACGTTTGACTTCTGATGCAAGATGAACAGCCCTTGGTCAAACGTGTAATTGAAGGGCTAAATGAAGTCAGAATTTGATGAATTTTCTATCCACGGAAAGCTGATGAAAAGAAGAATCCAATGAAACCAAAATCAAGTGATTTGGAATTATAATCAAAGAGATATCCTATTTTCAAAATCAGCAACTTTTCAAACCTCAAATTGGGGAAAATGAAGAACACTTTGAACTAATTTGCAAAATTAAACTTCTAAATCTAATAAAAACTCAAATTACCTCCTGATAATCGATAGAATCTAACTACTAACCCGATTTCCGCAAGAATAGAGCTTTAATTCTCGTCGATTGAAGCGAATTTGTTCGGATTCTTCCTCGTGGACATTTGGAATTCAAGGGGAAAATTCGATGAAATCAAAGAGGAATTCGCGATCAATCCCGCTCCAATCCCTTCGGAATTGAGTCTAAACGCATGGGGATCACGATGAACTAAAGATCTTCCTTGAAATTTGCTTAATTCCTTCACGAATCGATCAAAAGTTGAAGAACAAAAGAGGGGAATACATGCTTTTAAAGAGGGAAATTGATCCAAAGATCGTGGCCAATTGAAGCGGTCGTGGGCGTCGTTTGAGGGCGTCGTGGGAACGATTCCTTGGACGCGGCATCGTGGCTTCAATTCTGAAAAAAAATCCGCTTGGATTTAGCTTCAATTTGGTCTTAAAGAGACCCCGATTTCCGCCGCGATTTTCGCCACGATCGCGCCACGATTAGGCCGCGATCGGGCGTCAATCGTGACGCTCGTGCTTCGTCGATTGCCTGCCGATCGATGGGAGACGAATCCCCGCCGATCCCGCGCCGGAATCTCCTCGATCGCGGCTCGATCACGCCGCGATCGCGGCTCGATCGGGCTGAGATCGTGTTCTTCCACGATGTTCCACCGCCATCCGATGAGGCGTCAGGAGAATGGACGGTTTGATCACGATCAAGTGGCCTCTCTTTTTGATGACGATCTGACTCTCCTCGCGTCGCCACGTGGCGTCAAGTAAGCGCGTTGATCGCGTCACTTACGCGATCTATTTACGCACGTGCTTTGATTGGTGATCGCGTGGACTCGGGTCAACGCGATCTCGGCCGTTCCGCCCGCATCCGACGCTCCTCGCGCTGCCACGTGTCCTGCACAGGGTAAGTATCGTGTGGGACATAGTTGCAGAGAAGAAAAAAAACTATTCTGCGCCTAGAAATTAGGGGGCGGTAAACGCTTACTGCGTTACCGCCCCTAAATACTATCCAGGGCCCACTATTCCCGTGGGCCCTCCACTCACCAGCCTGCCACGTGGCGCCCCACACGGGCGCCCACGTGGACCGCGTGATCGCGTGGCCTCCTGCCACGTGGCCGCGCCCAATGCGCCTCTTGCGCCCCGTGCGGGCCACCCGGGCTCTGCCACGTGGCCTCAGTGCCGCGTCGCACCCCGAGGCGGTCCCGCGCGCCACGTCAGCCGCTCCAGGGCCCGCTCGCCACGTCAGCCTGTAGGTAATAACCCCCTTTTTTCGATTTTTTTAATAGAAAATACCTCTAAAAATCATATATAAAATCACATTAAATTCGGAAAAAGGGCATAAAACTTCAAAAAATCATAAATTAAAATATACAACTCCTTTTTAATCCAAATTTTCTCCATTGGATCACAAATTCTTTTTCTTTTTTTAATATCATGTCATTTAAAAATATATTTAGAAAGAAGAAATCAAGATGACTTATAATTTACTTAAATCATTTCTCATTAAACATTTTAAATCATAAATTCATCATAAAATCATCCTTCCAAACATTTACTAAAGTCAAAACTCATTCAATAACAGAGATTAACTTCTATTAATTTAAACAAAAGATTAATCATCTATTAAACATGAAATTATCCCTAATTTATGCATAAATATTAACTTTAGCGAAATGACATGCCAATGGAGAAAATTCCTAAAAAATATGATAACATGCATCATATTCACATAAAATCAGCATGAATATGAGTTAATTAAGATAAGAATTCAAGTTATAAATGCATGTTATCAATCATCCACCCTTGGAATCAAGGATGGAGAAGCATCCACACTTGATGCCCCCTAACTACCTTTTAAATGCTGGTAGTGGGGATGTTTCTTATGGGGGTAAACTTAACCCCTTAAGGAGGGCATTCTAGCCCCACTTTCTAAGGGAGTGGGGCCAAGCCCGTAAAAAAAAGTAGGCATGAATTTAAATGCGGCACTCTTCTCCTTTAAATTTGTGGTGGGTATCATCCCCCTACAAAGATAGCTGATAACGTGTCATTCATGCGTTCATTTTAATAATTATAAATGGGTTTTAACATATAATTCTTGTTAATATAATGCACATTATCATGTTTTTATGATATTTGTGCACTCATCATTTCATTCCACTCATATACTCAACTTGTATCTATTTAGTGCTAATTCGGTAAAATAAATAAATATGTCCTATCATCAATCATTCTTTTCAATAACTTATACCTTGATACTAACACCATTTGACTCTTTCAAAGTCAATTTGTTCAATTCTCATAGTTTCTATGAGTTATATGGATGTAGGGACAAACATACGCAAGTAGGAAAGCATGGATATGAATGACGATAAGAGCAAAGAGGAAACAACTCTTTACCAAATCTCAACACCAAGACAACCATATTTTTATGAAATAAGTGAAAAAATGAGGTCTGGATTTGGTATAGAGATCATACTAAGGTTTTTAGGATGACCCAAAATTGATCTAGAGTGATTATTTGGTTAACCTCCTTATTTTTAAGGAGGTTGGACCAAAATTAATTTTTATTGAATGAGACCTTAATTTTTCTCATATTTTTAGATGTTTTGAATCAAAAGATAGAGGACTAAATTCTTGATCCAATGGAGAAAATTTTGTGGAAAAAGGAGTTGTATTTTCTGAGATATCCAATTTCTAAGTTTAGAGATTGTTTTGGATTTTTTTAAATTTTTTCTGATTTTTTAGCATTTTTTTAAAAAAGACTCTGATTTTTGAAATTAAAATTTTCAAAAAAGCCCCTTCTCTCTTGTAAATACTAACACACAATTTTCTGGGTGTAATAAGAGTGTGCCACGTGGCACACTCTTATTGCACGATCTCAATCAATAGCTAGGATTTCTATAAATTAAAATCATGATATCTCAGGATCTATATAGAGTTTTGAGCTGAAATTGTGGCTAGATTCATCTTTTAAACCTCTATCCATCTATACCCTTCAATTCAACAATAGAGATAGACAGAGATGATTTTTATTATTGGACTCTTTTACCCCTCTTTACACTCGAACCTTACAAACCCACTTATAAAAGCCTTGATTTTCTCTATCGTTACTTTTTTGGCTCTCTCAAGCTACCGAAAGGAAAGGGAGATGAAGTTAAGGCCCAAGGAGGATCATTCTTTGATTCTCAATCTAGCTGTGGAGATGGGAGCAAACAAAGATCATGATCAGACTAGATCGAGCATCACACAACCTATGATGCTAATGTTCATCATATTTATTTATAATGCTAAGATAACTATCTTCTCTTCTCCTATTGACTAGCTTGTTTTTTTGGTTTGTCTGTTATCGTTCCTTCACTTATTTGTTTTGTTTAGACAAATTTCGGTTTATTACCATTTCCTTATGTTATTGTTTATTTCTCTTCTATTCTTGTTTCTTTAGACTGGTTATTTGCTCCCATTGATTAAGAAAATATTAAAAATAAACCGTTTTTAACCTCCAACTTTCTCTGAATCACTACTTGCTCTTTGAGGACGATCCCTTTACTCACTTCTATATTAATTCGCCTGTCAAAAGGTGTGTATAAATTTATTATGTAACCTGATTCACCAACAACTTCTTATAACCGATTTTGGATTATCAATAGCTTGGTTGTCAAGCATGTCAATTTCACATCAAACTATTGGATGTCCCAACCACACTTTGCAGCCAATCCAATCAACACCCTAACAATATTAAACTTTTCTAAAGGGACAAAGGTTTCAAAATAGTCTACACCATAGGACTAAGTGTAACCCTAGGCAACGAGATGTGCCCTCAATATCTCCAGTTCCATTTTCCTTAAATTTTGGAGTGCGCGCCTAGCAGCACCCAACTACTCACTTCCCTTTAAGAAGTGGAAGAAATTATCAAGTATCCTTTTTCTCTAAGGCACACATTTCCACGCCCATACCTAATGTCCAACTTTGATTACAAAGTGCTTCCTCGACCTCTTTGGAACAAGAATTTCCCCAATCTTTTTAGAAAAGTTTTGTGTTGGGAGCCCAAATATCATTTTTCATATGAAGAAAACTACCCAATAGGAAACTTGAGGAGACGAGACCGCGAGGTCACTGAAATCACACGGTCACGTGTCAAAATAAATTCCAAACTTATGAATTTTAATAATTATTCACGAATTAAAGGGTATAATCGTAAACAAGGGTCGAATCTAGAGGGAATTAGGGAAAATGCTAATGATCTCTTCAAATTTAATCAAATCAGACAATGAATCGGTAGTAAAAATTAGGGAAAATGATATTTTATGAAAGAAGACTTGAAGAAGAATCCATGAAGTCAAAAATCAATGAATTTAACTTTGATTTCACCGATAAATTGAAGATTGATTAGAGACGATTTTTCTGAAAAATCTGAAGAACAAAAAACTGAAAATAAAAACGAAATTCACTGAAATTACGACTCTAAATTGAAATTAAATACTTAACGAAGATAAAATAGGATGAAACATGATCCCTAACCAAAAATTGCGATCAAATTGATCCAATTAATCACTAGAATCAAAGCTATTCATCAAACTTTGGAAATCACGATATGTGGAGTTCAAGCGTCAATTTCTTCTACGTCGATCGTCAAAATCTTGATCTTAAGCACTCTGTGGATGTGGAAATGAGTCTAAAAGTGATTGGGATCAAGAGATTCAAGAGATTTTGTGTCTAAACAGTTCGGTTAAGTCGAATTACTCTCGAATATTTTACAATCTCGAAGAACATCTCAATTTATAAGGTAATTTGGGTGTAACCGTCCGATTGGGCTTTCATTCACGATCAAGGGCTCTGATGAAATGCATCGTATGTGAATCGTTACGGTTAAGTCACAGCCGTTCGATCGCCAATCAACCGCCGAGATGGAGCCACGTCGCATGCGTTATAAAACGCATCATAAACGCTCGCGGTTGGATCACTATTGGACGCTCTTGATGCTTTTTCCGTCGATTCAATCTCGACCATTATAACTCCTCTTGATCAACGAATGAGATTAAAACGTGATCCGATGAACCCGATTTCACCTCGTACCCCTCTTCACTTAAGTGAAGATCAACGACTCTAATTCATCGCACGATCGGACGCTCCACAAGCTGCCAAGTCGCCTCCTCGCATTGACCGTTGATCACGACGCGATTGGACACTCTAGATCGCACCACATCACCTGCAAGCTTATTAAATTAGGAAAAATCGATTTTAATTAAAAAATCCATTTTTTATTCTGAAAAATCCTTAGAAATTCAATAAAAATTCAAAAAATTCAAAACAATTCTAAAAAATCCCTAAAAATTAGAAAATTCATAAATTTCAAAATATAACTCCAAATTAATCCAAATTTCTTTCATTTGATCATAAATTTAATTATCTATTATTCTAAAAAGTCAAAATTAATAAGTAACAATAGATTCCATTTCTATTTCAAAAATACATTCATTTCTTTTAGATTTTAACTTTAGAAAATTAAACATTTTTTTATAAAAATGATTTCTCTCATTATTTAACTTTAAAAAATACTTATAATCTCAATTTAATATGGGTTATACAATTATTTATCTTTAATTCATCATAATCAACCCTAAATCAAAGTATTTTGATATTATAATGACTTTTTCATAGAATTATAGATAAACACTCATAAATATGATTACCTGCATAGGAATGAAATATTTTATGCCTTAATATGCATTAATAATCATGCATTATCATGTCTAATTAGCATGTTATCAGTACCTTATTTAGTATAACAACTCGCACCTTTTTTTAAAGCAATGGGCCACCCTAAGTCATCTTGCTTTGGTATTGGTGTTTCTGTAACCTCATGTACTATACTTTCATGTTTGGGGAAATTTTTACCTTCTTTGAGTGTTGGTGCATCTCTATTGGCTTGGGACATCTTAGTACTGTTTGGAACACCTTCGTGTGGGAGAGAAACTAGCATTGTCAATTTATCTCTAGATGATTCATCTATTGATTCGCGTGAGTTCCCCCATTTTTGTTCCTATCCCATCAAATATTGAAGTTTCAGATTCAGCCTAATCTTTGGGGAGTCATCTTGATGGGAGCTAATTTGTGGGGAGGCATAAGAATTGAAATCTCATGTCACCCTTACCAACACTAGGATCACTTGGTACTATAATTGTTTCAAAGAACATTTTTGTTTCAATAACTAAACATGCATTGAGACAAAGAATTTCAATTATGTGGGATGGTGACATCTTTATCCCTTTTGAGTACTTGAGTATCCCACAAAAACACACTAGAGGACTCTAAGACACAGATTTCTAGATTCGTAGCGTATGAAAGTAGCTCAACCAATGACCTAGGCAGGCAATCATGTTGACTATTTGATTGAGTGAAATGAAGCATTGAGGAGATTTACAAGACTTTAATACCCAATCTCTTTCATTAGCATCCAATTAAGTAGATGCTTAGTAGTCGTGAAAACCTCTCCCCAATAATTCTTAAGCATATGGGCTTGAAGCAGCAGGAATCTAGCAGCAGTTAGTGTATACCAGAGTCTCCTCTTTGAAAATCCATTCTTATGAGGAGTACTAATGCATGATGACTAATTTAAAATATCACGATTAGAAAAATAGGTGTTTAGTGCAGCATTAAAAAAATTTATCCCATTGTCAAATCTGAACCACTTGATAGTTTTCACATAATTATGTGAGATTAGCTCACAAAATGATAAAATAACTTGGGACACCTTTGCTTTATGCTTCAAGAGATAGAACTACAACATGCAAGTACAATCATCTAGAAACACAACAAGCCACTAACATATACAAATAGAAATAACTAGGGGTAGCCCCAAATGTCATTATGAATTCGATCAAATGGATTCAAGCACCAATCATCTATACTTCTAAAAAAACTGACAAATTTGGGCTAGATAACAGGCCTCAAGAAATTATTTTTTTAACATCCACTCTATGACACAAAAAAAAGAAACAAGTCTCTAATAACTCAAAATGGGGTATCCCATGCGTGGATGCAGACAAATAACTCTCTCCTTTGTAATATGAATAATACTAATAAAGACTATGCAAAATCTAGGGGGAGGCATAGAGCAGGAGTAGTCCACCTTCTCGTCTAAAGGATGAAATCCTTCTCCTAAACACCTTTTTAGACAAAATGGTCATCTTCATCACGAGTGGATCGTCACCTAGTATCACATAAAGTGATGGATATTATGTGGCCAAAAGCCGATCACACTTTCATGTATCGCCTTTATGTTCTTTAAAATAAAATTTAATCATTTTCATTCTTGTGGGATGTTTACAATGAAGTCCATGAGCACATACAATGACTAGGTAAATTATGATGATATAATAATATACTAATCACTAGTCTTTAAACATAAGTTCTAAAAATTCCTATTCGTGGGATATTTGAGGAGGACATCAAATTATTTAGAAATAGTAACCCTATCTAATCCAAGTCATCTGATAAATATGGTTGATCTTGTAGCCATCAATGTGTGAACTTGAAGGGTAGATAGTGGGTCCTCTTTGGATAAAGAGTTCACTAAATTGATCTATATGAATCCATGAATATTATTATACCTAAATGTCAATCAAGTTAATTCATATCACAATTATGTATATGATCCTTTTACCTAAGACACCAAAGACATATTATAGATAGATGACCATGTTTTGAGTATAACTTATAAATCTCCAGCCACGGGATTTCTTATGAACTCGATTATGCGTGTTTTCCGTCGTCATGTATCAATTTCATGCAATAAAATTTATAATTTCTTACTTGGTATAATATCAGAAAGGGTCAAATCCTTAGGGAGCTCATGTAATGATATTAAACTTTCAAATGAAAGTTAAGAGCATAGAAAGAAGCAAGAGCGTGGAAAGAAGTGTAAGCATAAATGAGACGTGTAGAGATGAACATGAGTGATAATTTTTAGGTTTATTTTGAATTTAGAGAGAAATTTAAATAGAATTTTCATATAAAAAATGAAATGGGGGTGAGATGATGCCAAGGTGAGAAGAGTGGTTGGCAATAGAAATGAATCAATGTGCAATGATAGGGAGAGATAGTTGAGAGTGTTGATGATGTCAAAGCTGCTACATTAAAAGAAAATATAACACTATTTGTGGAGATCAACACAAAAAAGAACTCAATATGGATTGTCGCACAAACCCCGTCGTGATGCCCCTCCTAGGCCGAATGATGCACAATTCACTAAAATCGCAATCCTCTACTAATTTCTTCTCCACTACAAGATTGAGTATCAAGAAACACTATTCTTGGGCCTTGATATCCTCTCCTCTTCCATTTCGTAGCCTTATTTTAAGAGAGCTAAAAAACAAGAGAGGAGAGAGAAAATAGAGCCCTATATAGAGAGAGGGTATTTTAGGGTTCTAGAAGACCAAGGGTGGAGATGTGCCACCCCAAGGACATCCAATGATGTGTCACCTCCTCAATGAGGTATCTTACTTCTTATTGACGTGGCCCAACCCCTTTCTAAAGAATAAGTCTCAACTCCTCAAAAAGAAATAATAATCTTATTTCATAAGAACATGGGCTCCACCTCCTAAAAAGGTGACACCCTACTCCTTCCTAATGAGGAGGACGTACATCTTAAGAAGGTAACCTCAAATTAATTTTAAATATAAAATAATTTTACTGAAAAATATTTTAATATAGTTTGGTCAATATTTCCTAAAACAGAGAAAGTTGACTTACTTTGACTTCCTTGACTTAGCTTAGTAAAGTGGCTGTCCCCAAAAGGATATGATGATCTCTATAATTATTTTAAGGATTAATTTGACCACTTTTGACCTTTCTTCACACCTTTGGCCACCTTGACCCATAATTATATCATTTGACTTTGTGAGTGTATATGGGCCAAAATGACACTTTCCTAATTCTAGATTTTCTACTCTCTCTCCTCTCCCCTATATGTCTCTCTTCTCTTCTCTTCTTCTTCTTAATCAAGATCATTGTCTCATTTTCCACATGGTATCATAGCCCTTGTTAGAGCGATAGTTTTGACATAAGTAGTTTATCTTGAATTGCCACAGGTATAATTAATTTTGCTTTGAATCATTAATTTTCTTTTATCTATTAATGATGTGAATCATTACCATCTCATCTTTTACATGATTATTTTGAACTAAACCGCTAATAGTTTTTATGGAGGTAATGGGTGTATTTGATTTTAGGAAAATAAAAGTTATCTCCTCATTCATATGATTATGCATACACTCAGAATAATCATGTCATATAATAAGTTGTATGCCTTTCTTTATATGATCATCTCTATGTTACTCATTAGTCCATTTCCCTTTATTCATCTCTCACTCATCATTATACATAGTTTTATTCTACATATCTTCAATACCATGAGGGTATTATTGTAACTATATCTCATCTCTTCAAAACTGATGCATAATAAGAGCATTAGGGTTCACGAAAATTGATGTGGAGAAAAGGGAAAGTAAAAAGATCCCCGAGTATTTGAAAAGCTTGGCTTCTGGTGATCCTGATCAAAAAGAAAAATGAGCCTTCGTGTTGTTTTCATTCTTCACAATGGCGGACGAAGGAAATGCCCCCTGCAGAATATTGACACCATTTTGTGAAATCGTCTTCAACATTCTACAACAACAAGCCTATTACTACTTTCTTCCTTCTCCTGGTCACTTTTTGTCATCAAATCTCAATATCCTTGCATTTCTATTCTCAACGAATTTTTGTATAGTTATAAAAAAAATTTTGTGTCGCTCATAAGTTCACTAGCATATTTAGTGCGTTATTCTAACCATTCCTCAATCTTGCCCGGTTTTTAATTTCTGGTGTTTTATGTTTGATCTACTCACTTGATTCTAATTTTCCAACTCAAATCTTTCAAACTTCAAGTCCTTCAATTTTTAGTTGTTCCTCTTTGTTTTTTTTATTTTTTGTTCCAATTTGCAGTCATCCGAATTACCATTTTTTTGTTTGTTTAATTTAATTGTACACTGATTCCTTAGGTTTATAGAAATTATTTTGTTATCTCAATCCACAGATTTCTCGGTCAACACAAAATTACAATGATTGAAATCGTTGTTATTTACTGCCATTTTCTCAGTCATTTACAAAGTTTCATCCATCTTATTCTATTATTTCATATTAATAGTCTATTTACTTTGGATTAAAGTCTAACTCTATCTACTGTGTTAAATTTAGTGCTTGCACTAAGTTAATTGTCTGATTGGTTAGTTTCCTGTATACATGTAGTGAAGTTTTATCTATCTCATTCAATTATTTCATATCATATTCTATTTAATTTGGATTAAAGTCTAACACTATTGGTGTGTTAAATTTAGTACTTGCAGAGTGAGGTTTTTGTCAGATTGGTTAGTTCCCTTTATACATATAGTAAAGTTTCATCCATCTCATTCTATTATTTCATATCATAATGCATTTAATTTGGATTAAATCTAACTCTATCTGTTGTGTTAATATTATTGTTTGCACTGAATTTATTTTAAGATTGGTTAGTTCCCGTTATACATATAGTGAAGTTTTATATATTTCATTCAATAATTTCGTATAATAACATTTTCCATTTGGATTAAATTTAATTCTATCCGTTGTCTTAACTTCATTTTTTGCACTAAATTTATCTTAGCTTGGTTAGTTGTTTTGTTCTATGTTGTGAAAATTAGATAGTGTGCTGATTGTAGAAGACTAACTCTTTCGTTTAAGTTTATCCTCAAAAGTCAACTAAGATAGAAAAATTCAACCCACTCAGTCAAAAGTCAACTTAGACAGACATAGTCAACCCACTCAATCAGAAGTCAACTGACATAGGCAGATGATATTTTTCTAAGTTTTAATGTTTAACAGAAATGAGTATATTTTTTAAATAAAAATTTCTTCTTTGGTTATTTAAATTATTTCACTTTTTATAATGATAGATAATTTAATTTCTGATTCAATGAAATAAATTTGGATTAATTTTGAGTTGTATTTTGAAAGTTATGAATTTTATAATTTTTAGGGATTTTTTTAGAATTTTTCTGAATTTTTTTAGAATTTTTCTGATTTTTTTTTTAACTTTTTTGAAATTTAATGAATTTAAAATTGATTTATTTAATTTAAAATTTATTTTATAATCGCACAAGTGACTTTGCAAAATCTGGAGCATCCTATTGCGCGATTAATCACAACCGTCGATCGTCACTTAAAGTGGGGGGTACGTGGGGCATTCTTACTCGTCGGTGAAGCATTTTTAAAATGATTTAATCTCAGCCATTGATCTAAGGAGTTATAACGGCTGAGATTAAAACGAGCAAAAATGCATCCGGAGCGTTAGATCGAGATCGAACGGATGGCATTTCATGCGTTTCTTCTTCACTTGCAATGTGGTGAAATCTCAGCAGTCCATTACCGATCCAAAGGCCACAACTTAACCGTAACGATTTGAATCTCTACATTTCATCAAAGCCGGTGATCGAAGATTAAACGCTCCATCCGATAGTTACGCCCAAATTTGCTATAAATTGAGATGGTCTTCGACATTGTAATGCATTCTTTGATGTTTTCAAGCAATCAATCTGTCTGGACACCACCATCCTTGAATCTCTCACTTCCAATTGCTTATAGACTCATTTTTGCATTGACGAAGTGGTTGAAAGTGAGATTTCGTTGATAGAATAGAGAGAATTTGCCTCTTGAACATTGATGATCGTCTTCGAAGTTGCAGAATGAAAAGCCCTGAATCCAGCAATTAATTGGATCATTTCGATCGCTATCTTGGGTTACACTATGTGCTTTCTTCCTAATCTTTCATCTTGTATTATTATATTATAATTTAGGATCGTAGATTTAGTTAATTTCATTTCTAATTTCATATTTCTCTCTCTTCACATTCGGAAATTTCTACCTAATTCGCTCTTTGATTTCTTTGTGAATCTAGATCCAAATTGAGTGATTTTTTATTCCGTGGATTTGTCTTTATGTTTTCTATTCAGAAATACCAATTTTCTTAATTTCTCACCTCAATTCATCATCTGGTTTGATCAAATTTCAAAAGATATCTCAAAATTCCCTTATTTCTTAGCGGATTCGACCAGTATTCACCACTACACTCCTTAATTCATGATTATTTGATAAAATTGGTGAGTTTCATATTAATTTTGACATGAATCAGTGTGTAATCAACAACCGAATCAATTCGCTCCATCAACAGAGTCAACCCATTCAATCAAAAATCAATTCAAATAGATAGAGTCAACCATCTTAAGTCAAAGTTAATCATTTTAGTCAAAGTCAAACCTTCACAGTTCGAGTCAATGCTGATTAGAACGTCAACCTTAGGTCAGAAGTAACCCTTGCTTAGTCAAAGTCAACCCGATTGGTCAAAGTCAACCCTAATTAGTGAGAGTCAACTTGATTGGTCAAAGTTAACCATCTTATGTCAAGGTCAACCATAATTCAAAGTCAACCGTCACATGACTTTTTTGAATTTCTGATGTAGGATATTTCTAGAATTGATAATAATCCTACAAATTAGGGAGGACCTATGAATTGATATCACTATGAAAAGATATTAGGAAATAGAATTAATGTGGATAGAAGATAATGTGGAGAATGTTAATTTAATAGTAAGAGGGGAATAATCGGGTCTGTCTTTTATTTAATTATTTCGGATAGGAGGAAGATAATAACGGAGAGGAAGGAATGGCGGGGAATATTTTAAGACTGATATTAATTCGGATATGAGATATAAAAGATGAAGGAAATATTTATAATATAGCTATCTTTTGGACAGAAGATACGGCGCCGATGATGGAAGGGCTTTGTGACTAATATTGGACTTAAGACATAAGAAAGAACTATCTCGCGGAAAGAGGGGAGGATGATATCTGATGAGGCGGTGAAAGTTGATGCTTCGGAGTCGCCAAATGATCCGGATATTCCTCGAAATGCGTCAGACGTAAATTGTGTGAAAGAGGACAGAAAGGAGGGAGAAAGGGAAAGGGAGGTAGAACTCAGAAGGAGATTTACGGGAGAAGCACAAGAACACACGAACACAGGGGTGAAAATCACCGAAGAACCAAAGTAACCAATTTTTTTATCACAAAAAACATCTACATTTTCGTTTACGATTGTCTCCTTTATAGAATAGGAGAGACAGAGAAGTTAAGATGAAGAGATGCCTCGAGAGAAGGATGCAGTTACGGCGGTTATACGGTTTCTCGGTTTTTGTGGGTACGCTTTCCATGACAGTGTCTTTCGCCGTGACGTGGAAGTACAAAGGAGTTTATTAACTCCGTGTAGATCTCTAGCGATTGAGGTGAGTTTAATTTTCCGTCGTGAAGATCTTCGTGTTTTCTCCGTACTCTGATATTGGTGATACTGTGAGTCGCGGAGTGGTGATGATGTGTCGCGTGATTGACTGGTTGACCCGGCGGGAAGTCGTAGAGTTTGATAATTTAGAGAGTTCCCTACGTTTCCTTTGTTTCCGCGCATACTTTAGTGGCCGAGATCTTTCTTATAATGGTTGCCGCTTTCTGCAGTTCACTATGCCCGGTTTACAGTATCGAGCCTGAATCAGCTGAAATCTCCAACACGCCTGCTCTCCGCGCGCAAGCTGAGATGTCCACGAGAGCTACGCGATGACGACGGGGTAGGGCGAGCTCCATTTTTAGAGTTTTCGTCGGATAGGTCTCCTGCCGTCGTTTTCCTTGTTTTTGAAATCGCGGGAATTTTCCATGATCGTCGCCGCAGCCATGATCGCCGCGGGAATGCCGTGGAATAACGAGATCAGATAGCTTGACGCTTCCGGACGTTGCTTAGCATTCCAGTTCCGGAGGATAAGAGCATATCCATAGGTATATAACAGGCCAAATGCAGAAAAGAATGACCAAAAGGACAGAGGATCTGGAATTGCAATCCTCATCTGAATGTCGCTAGATTTCAACTCCGCGGGGAACAGAGTTAACCGAGGAATGATAAATAACAGGTGCAAATCACCGAAACGCAAACAGACTAGGAGACGAACGACTGTTCTTTCCTGGCTCGTGATAGCAGCGGCGAAGAGAATGGCAGAATCCTCGACTGGCAGAAAGTTTGGATTCACGGACGTATATTGCAGAGTTTCGAAGAACTTAGTTTGGAGACCGAGAAGCAAAGGAGAAATGATCGTCCGGTAGAGGAAGAGAAGGAAGGAGTCGTTTGTGCTTTTCTGTTCTTCCTCTATCGTGGAGGTCCTATGCATTTTCGTTATCCTCTTGATAGTCTCTTGATAATTTGGGTTGATTATAAATTCTCTTTTGGAGGTCCTCAAAATCTGTAGAGGTTGTGAAGACCTTTTGATGCAACTGTCCTCATAATCATCTTTAGATAACCCGAGATCTTTGTTATTCCATATTCATGAAGTTCACTGTCTTGTGGGAGTTATTGACATCACATTGTGGCAGTATTGATAAGTAAGATGATTGACCATGGTAGATATCATGATGAGCTTCCTTTTTTAATGACTGTCTTCTTTGTTGAGAAATTCTTCATATGGATAAATGCATATTAATGCTCATGCAAAGGCTTTGTCTTGAAGTAAAATAAGAAGGTATATTCTTCCATTAGATCTCTCTTAAAATTCTAACTAAGGGTGGTTTCAAAGAAATAAAGGGATGGAATTCAAAGAGGTTTCCTACTGATTTTCTTTTGAGATCATTAATTAAAATGATATAAGGTACCTATGATATGGTGGAGAAGGCTTGGAAAATTAGGAACCTATATCAAAGATAAAAGGGTGGTTGACTTGGTCCATTCAAGGAATTCTAAGTATCTAAGGATAAGGATTAAATGTTTGACCAAGTCAATCTTTAGATCAGTATAAAATAGGGAAATGAGGGAAGATAATTCCCTTAAGATCTACACTCTCTTTCAATTATTTAGAGAGGTCTTCTTCATCCATTTAATAAATGGATAATTTCTCAAGTTGGTGAATAAGGAGGAGAAGGATAGGTTCACTTAGAACCCTTGTGTTCATGCTTCAAAATAATTCTCCATCAATTTATCTTTAATTTATGTTAAATAAATAATAATAAATAATTCTTAAGGGCATAAAGTCTGTTGACATGGATGACGACATGACATGCGTGCTTTCGTGTCGTCACATGACAATGTATGTGCACGTGTAACACACATTTTAGGGGCCCTTTATAGAGCATAAAGTAACCCTTAAAATGACACATCTATTTATATATGATAAATCCTATCATTTTTGCATTGTGTGACTATGTTTCTCCTTAGTCATGCACGTGACATGGCACACTAAGGAGCGCTCGATCAGTGCAAAGAATACAGAGCTAATTTTAGCCCCTCACTTTCACTTAAGTGAAGAGAGTACGTGACACACTCTGATTCAGCGACAAATCATTTTATCTTAATCTCCCAATCGCACCCGATTATCAGAAGAGTTATAATTGCTAAGATTAATTGCGCTTGATGGAATTCAAGAGACATGATAACATGAAATTTATACATGTAATATTGTGATTATTAATGCAAATTTAGGCATAAAACATTCTATTCTTATGCATGTTATCATACTTTGAGTGCATATTTATCATTTTATACAATTTTTAAGTTATAATCTCAAAATATATCATTTTAGGGATAATTACGCATATTTAAGAATATATTTTAGAGTAGATTATTCTCATCTAGATTTGAGATTATAATTAGGTTTGAATGTTAAATAATAAGAGAAAATACCTTTTATACACTCATTTATTTTTTTAAGTTTTGTTTTCAAAGAGAAATGAGTATATTTTATAAAAAAAAATTTATTCTCTTGTTATTTATTAAATTTGGCTTTTTAAAATGATAGATTATTTAATTTATGATCCAAAAAACAAATTTGGATTAATTTGGAGTTGCATTTTGAAATTTAAGAATTTTCTAATTTTTAGGGAATTTTTTTAGAATTTTTCTGAATTTATTTAGACTTATTTTTTATTTTTAAAGAAATAAAAAAATGTTTTTATATTGCACACTGATGTGGTACTTGACGTGGTAGGGCATCGTCACATTGAGCCCAGAGTCATTGTTTATCTGAGCCCAAAAAATTTACTATTTATACTTGAGAAAACTAAGTTTGGATGGAGATAATAAAGGCGTATAGCTTTCTAGGTCGATCCATAGGAATTCTAAGACACGCAATATCAATAATAGGAGTTGAGATGAGAGTAATGGTGTAGGTTTGGTGGTCAACTCTCCCAGTTGACCATGAGAGGGAGGGATTTTAATGGATTGAAGATGATTTAAGAAAACTGATAGATGCAAGAATCCTAAATTCAGAGTAGCAAAATTAATGGAAGGGATAATTAAGGAAATCTAAACCGTGAAGAAAGAAAGGAAGGAAGAGAGAATAATAAAGAGAGAATGAGCTGAGAGGTTGGGAAATCAGGGGAGCAAGGTGGTGAAGTCAGAGAGAGAAATGGAGGGAACAAAGAGCTAGAGAGGGGACCTATTTAGGGAAAATAAATAGAGATAAAGAGTGAGAAAATAGATGAATAGAAAGGGGCAGAAGCAAGAGCAGATGTGAGGGAAGCGAGTAAATAACGAGAGATTAATCAGCTAAGAGAGAAACTAGAGAGAGCCCAAGGATAGAGTTGCAGAGCGAGAGATTGAGGTAGAGAAAAGAGAATGACTATTGACCGACGAGGGTAGAGAATAGAGAGAGCAGCTGAAGGATGTAGAGAAGAGAGAGAGAAGTCCAGATAGAAAAGAGAAAAGAAGGGAAAGATCTCTAGAGGACTTTGGAATAGAAGACAGAGAGAGATGCACAAGAGGAGGGGGAGTAAAAGAGAGAATGGGAGAGAGAGTAGAGAGAGATGAGGGGAGAGGAAGATTGACCATGAAAGAGGATTAGGCAGAAGAAAGCGAGGTTGCGAGAGAGAGAGAAAGAGAGAGCACGAGAGTGAGATGCAGTGCCGCAGAATGGAATCACAGTGAGGGAGGACAAAAGTGAACAAGAGAGAGGTAAAGAGAGAAATTGTAAGAGATAAAGCTTGAATGAAGATAAGAGGATGAAATTGAGAACAAGAGAAAGGAAGAGAGCGACAAGAGCACCACGCCTAAATTTGCTAATTTATACGCATGTTCTTTGACGAAAAATATATTATTAGATGTTTCAAGCTATCGAATTGTAAAGACATCTGAATATTTAAATCTTAACATCTTCTTCTTCGAAACTCATTTCCGCAACCAGGGAATGTTTAAAATCAAGATTTTGTCGAATACCGAATTTCGTCTTCAAAATCGTTAAATTCAAAGCCCTTGATCCAACGATCGATTGGATCAATTTGAGCACGACTTTAAGTTAGATTATGTGTTTTCATCTTAATCTTTCATCCTGTATCATTGCCTTTCACTTTTGAATCTTAGATTAGGTTAATTTTAGATTTAATTTCTATTTTTCTCTCTCCTCGTGATTGATTTTCTACCTAATTTGTGCTCTTTGATTTCTCCACAAATCTTGATCCAAATCGAGTGATTTTTAATTTCGTAAATTTTTGCTCTTTGATTTACTAAATACATGAATTTTCACCTCAATTCATCGTCCGATTTGATTAAATTTGAACAAGTTCCTCAAAATTACCTTAATTTGTTGTGGATTCGACCTTTATTCAGCATTACACTATCCAATTTGTAATTACTTCTCAAAATTGGTGAGTTTGGAATTATTTTTGACACGTCTCCATATGTATTCAATGTCGTCATAAATTTATCTCGTCGAGACGTGTGGCGACATCTCAATTGTATAACAAAGATCGAACAACGTGCGTTACACAACACTTCTTCTTCAGGTGCATTGTGGCTTCATCATAACGCTCCATCTTTGATTAGACAAATGTGCCTTACGATATCAATTTAGATCTTGGTGTTTTATCTAGACCCTTATCAAAGATAAATTAATAGATTGAATGGCCACACCCAATTTTTGCCTACTTATATTCTCTTTCTTCGAATGGTATACTCATGCTCGGGTTTTCGATTGATCAAACCATTTGGACAACGCAATCTTAATTTTTTTTCATCCTCTTCTAGACTCACTTCCATGTTGGGGGAGTGTTTGAAATCCAGATTTTGTCGAGGGAATAGGAAGAATTTGCTACTTAAACTCTAAATTTTTATTGCTCAAAATTAGAAATGAAAAGCCTTGATACGATGATTAATTAGATCATTTTGAGTGAAATTTTGGGTTAGATTACAGGTTTTTTCTTTATCTCTTGTCCTATATCATTAGTTTTTAAATTTGATGCATATATTATATCAATTTTACTTAATTTTGTGACTTTTTCTCTCTTTGCGATCGATTTATATCCTTTTTTGCTTCTCAATTTCTTCGTTGAGTGGTTTTTGATTTTGTGGATTTTTCTTAGAGTCGTCTTTCTAAAAATACCATTTCCCCTAATTTCTCATGTCAATTTTTTGTCCAATTTGATCGGATTTTGAAAGCCTTAAAAAATTTTAATGCTTTGTAGATTCGAATCTTACGCACGATTATACTAATAAAGTTTTGATTAAATCCTCAAATTAGTGAGTGTGGAAATTGTTTTGACATGTGAACGTGTGTTTTCAATGATCTAACATTCTTGATTCATCAATTATCTATAAATTGGATGCATAGTCATGACATTGTCACTCCCTTGTCAAAGCTAAGATGCTCTTGCCTAAAGTTCATAGATCACTTATCATGATTTTGCTTCTCAGTGTATTGTTGTATGTCATCCCACAATTCCTTCACATAATTTACATGCAAGAAATTTTTCCTCATCTTCGGGGTCTCTCAAACAAGAATACACTGATGAATAAGAGCCTCTTTAGAATTCCATACCTTGTAACTTGGATTTGTCAAGGTTAGTGGAGGATTATCAAATGGTGGCCCAGCTATCTACTGTCCAAGGTTAGTTGGAAAAATTTGGACCTCTCAAACATATTCGGACCATCAAGCTTGACTTGGATGTTTGGGAAGACAATGGGTGTCCTCTCTACATCAGAGGTAATCAACACTTCTAGTTCGTTATCTTCCTTTTGCAATGTTGTTGATATCTCTAGGGAAGGAGGTGGAGTTGGTCGATTATCATCGTTCGCCATCTCAGTTTACCATAACTAGGTCAAATACACTAATTTCTAGAGGAAAAGCAAGGTAGAAGATAAGAGAGAGAGAGAGAGAGAGAGAGAGAGAGAGAGAGAGACATGATCTTTAGTGGATCAAACCTAGTCAAACCGGCTCTGATACCATCTCAAGAAAATTGAAATGACTCCTTGTTAGAAATGGTGACGCTTGATCTCTTAGGGCTAGTGTTACAAAACAATAGAACACTTTTGATGCAGGATGCGGTGGTGAAAACCCTCGTGCCTGATCAATGGGACTGAGGTTGACCGGAGGTAGCCGGTCAAACCTAACCTATGGGTAGGCGAATCCTAGACTCTAAATACAACCTCTAACCTAAACCTAAGTGCAGGCAGGCGTGCCGATCAGCGGAGTCGATTCCGGGTGACCCGGGGAAACTCGCGATGATGGGTAGGGTGAGATCCTCTCGATCCACGTCCAGAGGCGTGGAAGTCGCTCGTCGTGGAGTAGCTAGGAGGCTGTGGCCCACGATCGGTTCCGGACCTGACGTACGCGTCGGAAATCTCGAACCTATAATCGTACTATCCTACCTACGTCGTCCGATGGCGGTGGAGACGAGTAAAGGAAACGCTTTGAAAAGTAATTGAACTTAAAATGAGGGGTCGAAGCTAACCTGCGGGGCGGGGTGCCCGGTGGGTCGTGGCGTAGGGAGAGATTCGTCTTACGCAGCACGGGTGTAGAGCAGAAATGAGGCCGGATCGAGTGATGTCGAGGTGGGCGGGGCAGCAATGTAGCAGAGCGCGGGCAGAAAGACTCAGCCTGAGGAGCGCGATGATTGGGAGGCGATTATGCGTGCGGGCGCGATCAGGGGCAGAGGGGCTCGGGCGTGATCCAGGCCGGGTATGGAGGTGAGCAGTGGGCGCGATCCTGCCAGGCGCGTGCGTGGCTGGACCTGGGGAGGGCAGGATGGCAAACACGCACGTGGACCTTGGTTGACCATAGTCAGACTTTGACCACGGGGAGTCCCAAACTCGGGATGAATGATGAGGTGGCAGCTGGGAGAATTCCGGCGGGGTGAAATGCAAGAATTCATGCGCGAAGAGGAAGAGGGAGGGCAGTGGGTGTCAGGCGGTTAGAGAGGAGAATGGAGAGAGGCGTGGCCGGCAGGGAAGGCTCGGCGAGGTGAGCAGGCTGAAAGTGGTGTGGCGATGGCAAAGATTCGACAAGGCTTGGGGCTGGAATTTCTGCAAGGAAGGGGAAGGGAAAACAGGGCGGTAAGAAGAGTTCCGCCGGGTCGAGGGGTAGGGAAATTCGGGTGATAGCGTGGGGAGGAGGGTGTGAATCGGGAGTTGGGAGTGGAAGGTGAGAGGGAAGACTAACCGTTCAGCGTGGGGGAAGAGGCGAATGCAATAGGGGCAGAGCTGGGAATTCGGCCGGAAGCCCAAATCCGACGGAATGCGAAAGAATTCGGCTTGGCGACAGAAGTGGTGCAGGCGATGGGAAAATTTTGAGGTGGCGACTCAATGGGAGTCGAGCGGCGAAATTTGCCGGGTGGAGATCGTGATGATACTTTTTCTTTTTAGCGTGACGGGATGGGAAACAGATGACACGAGTGGAGATCTGGTGGTGGCAGGGTGCTTCACGGGGGAAAAACCGGCGGGAGATGGGGAGGATTTCGGGGTAGTGGGAAGGATGGGAGTTGCGTAGGGATTGTTGGGCCAGGGTTCCGAGGAATTTCGGGATGGGTGAGGAAGGGGAAGTTGAGGCGTTCGGCAGGGGAGACGGGAGGGCAGGTCTGGACGGGAAATCGGGGGAGGGGTGAAATGGCGGGGCAGGGAAAATTCACGACGAACTGGTCGAGACGGGGAGGAAATCGTCGCGCGGGCAGATGTATTGGTGGGGAGAGAAATGGTGAGAGGGAGGAGGGGAAATCACGAAGGTGGAGGGGGTTTCGTGACGGGGAATGCAGGAGGAGGAAAGGTGGAGGTTCGTCGCTGGATGAGGGGGGAAGAGGAAGCGGCCGGGAGAGAAATCGCCAGGAGGGGAAGTCCTGATGGCGCGACGGGGAGGAATTCGGGACGACGGGGGATGGCCGGTGAGGTCGCGAGGTGAGGACGGAGAAAGGGGGGTTCGGACGTGCGGAAGCAGGAGAGGATTCGGGAATGGTGGGGGCAGGAGAGTGAGATGGTTTCGGCGGAGGAAATCTGGAGGTTCCCCGAGGAAGGCCTGTTGGGGAAGACGGGAAGTTCGTGGAGGGGATGCGCAGTGCTGACGCGAGAGGTGGGGCAGCAGAGAGATTCAGGGAAGAGGATGACCGGCGGAAGGTGGAGAGGGTACAGTGGAGGAGATGAACGGGAAGGTGGAGGGGCTGGCCGGAGAGGGAGGAGATCTCGCCGGAGGAGAAGCTGGGGATGGCCGGAGATGGAGGTGGAGGTGGAGATGATGGCGGTGCGGCGGTCCGGAGGCGGCGGCAGCGGCGGCGGCGGCGGCGGCGGCTTGAGGACGGCGGCGTCGCGATGACAGTGGAGATGAACCAGTGGCCGGGGCAAGGAGTGGCGGCGGTCGTCGCGGCGGCGGCGGCGGCGGCATGGAGGCGTGCGGCGGTGGCGGCGGCGGCGACGACGGCAGTTGGACTCCTTCCCCGGCCTTCCTTGAGCAGCCACTTGAGAGGGAGAGAACTCCTTTCTTTCTTCAAATGACGGCTAGGGTTTGTGGGGGGGTCCCTTCCCCTCTTATAGAGCCCATAATGGGCCGAGAGGGGAAAGGGCCCACTTGAGGCCCACAACCCACACCTAACATACTCATAGAAAGAAATAAGGTTCACAAAGAAGGATGGGCTTCACAAATGAGATCCCGAAAAGGGAAGAACCCACCCGGAAGCCTAAAAGGGAGAGAAAAAATAAACGAGGACCCGCTTAAACACGTGCGGGTCAAAAGTTCATAATAAAGAAATAAAGAAATAAAGATAAGCGGATAGATCCGCGCGCGCAAACGAGCTCCTCCGGCGCCGTGATATAGTGTCTTGGTGGCAACGGGGGTCGTACGCCACCAACTTTATTTGGTGAACAAGTTGATTTCAACCAGCATACAGAAAGGAGGTCGGGCCTGACTTAACCATGTAGTCGGGCCCTAACTTACTAATAAAACACATGAGGCCACTTAAACCAGTGGCCCACTAAGAGAAACAAAGGCAAGCACGAAAGAGACAAAGATATACGAAAAAATACGGCACATTCTAACGATCATGTGAAAAATTATTTTTTTGAGTTTTTGAAAGATATTGAAATAATTAACCTTGAATATCTTTGTGGTCCAACAATTATTGGGCCTCGTGGGCCTTGCTAAAGAAATGTCCACAGAGATAAAGAAATATTCACCACCAGCCGCAGCATCGAGAAACCTAGAATCTCGTCCGTTGAGCTACCTCTTAGCTCATCCGATCGCCATGGCCACCAGCTGCATCCGATCCGTCAGCCGCGGCTCTCGTTCCTCCCTTCACTCGTACGTAAAGGAATGCGTATCCTCGGGCTCGCGGCGGTCGACCCAGTTCTCCTCTACACCGAGGACTCCCCTCTCCAGCTCTCCCTCACGCTTCTCATTTTCCAGGTCTGTAAATTTTTTATTTTTTGGGCTCTCCTATTTACTCATCGCGAATTGCACTCTCGTCTCCGGTAGGTATCCTTCTGAGCTAAGCTGCTGTTCGGTTTTCTTGCTCCCGCTTCAAAGTGGTGCAGCATTGGCAAGGCTGAATGCGATCCCTAGCTTCGCATGTAGGTGCTACCGAGCTCTCTCGCAAGGTAACCGATTTCGTGTACTTTGAAGATCATTTATATCATTTTTCCTTGTAATTGTGCCTTGATGCTTGTTATATTTTCGCTCTCAATTCCGCTTGATCCTGATTTCTGTTTCGTCTATGTTCTATTCTTCTAGAAATCGGGTCGAATTGGGAATGATTTGGGATAAGAAGAATTACATGATTTTGTCGATAATCCGATACTTTTTACAAGGGGAGATTATTGTCTTTGTATGAATATAAGGTATTTGGTTCGTGCAGGCACATGAATTTCTATTGGTTGGAATCAGTAGACTGTGGGACTACTATCTACGCCTCTTCTGAAGTAAGGACGCTGTTGTGAAATTTTGTCAGCGACTCAATGAATTTGGGCAAAATAGTAATTTTTCAAAGGAATTGTTGATGAATATTTGTCGTAGTCGCTCCTAGTGTTGGTCATTTTGCCTCTTGTGATTTGATTGGATGAAAGGCATATTCGGTGAAATAGGGGGTATGATGGATTTCTATCTGTTTTTCCAGATGGAATCGACGAAACGTGAGGCATTTCATCCGTCGCATCTCCTCCCCCGTTGACTTTCTACTTGGATGCTGTCGCTCTCTTTAACTATCTCTTTCCATATGTTGACGCCGATGGCCGAGTCCACCGATTTTATTATCAATTCCTCACATGGGAGCTCAATATTTCATCGGAGTGAATGAATATTTGGAGGAATATTGGGTTGCCATTCTTTTTAGCCCAATAATCTGGCCTGATAATTTAGGGGGACGTGGGGCTGACTTTTAGTGCGAAAAGCCACGTGAGTAGATTATGATGGTCCAGTCTCTTGAAGCCCTGGCAGGCGCCTGCCCCGGCAGGGATCCTGTTTTATGAAAAGCAGCACGCAGGGTAGGCTTCGATGATTGAATGATCGTCAGATCATTATCCGATCTGATCTAATGGTCGATCGAAATTGTCTGTTGGCTTGTAATGATTTGCCGAGCTCAGGTTTCTTCAATGAGGACCGTCGGATCTGGTGTAGATCGGACGATTCAGTAGAAGGCCCATTCCGGCCGCTCTCCTTACGGTTTCAGCCGTCTAGAGAGAGAGAGAGGGAGAGAGAAGAAACTGCGAGTCTCGCCGGAGCAGTCGGTCTATCTTTTGTATATGTAGAGATATCGATCTTTCCAGATCTTTGATGAAAGTCAATAACGACAAATATTAGTCCGACAAATGGTGTAAGCATAGCTGGGTGTGTTGAGTGTCAAGGATCTAACGCTGCGTGGAATGTATTTAGAGCTTCGGAGGACATAATACCCCTAATCTTTGTCGCGTATTGTCAGCATTCTATGCGCATGAAAGATGGCTTTTCCTGAAGAGACCCAGAGAGGGGCCCAGTCTTGCCAAGTTGCCCTGCTCCGCCGGTCCACTAGACGGCCCTCCTCGCCTCTGACGCGTCCCACATGCGCCGCCGCCTTCTCCACTCCATCCGCCGACACAGTCATCTGACTCTGTCTCTCTCATATATCTTCCCATCCCTCTTTCCAGGCAATAATCAACGTACCCATCTCTCTCTTTTCTCTCTCTGTAAGCATGTATCTGGCGTTGTATCGTTCTACATCTCTCGGTTACGTGCAATTTATCTATATATATATATAAAGTCTAACTTTGGATATCTCAATTGACTTCATTATAAAAAAAAATGTTTTGATCATGGCACGTGTGGACTGCAACAGATGAGTCTCGGGATCTCCCCTTTCACGTGATTCGATGCCCTCAGAACGGACAAAACTACTCCCAGTAATATTATAGTGGTAAATTATTTTCCATTAACACGAAGAATGCGTCGAATCATATGATTGACTGTGGACATGGCGTGAGCCAAACGTGACGGAAACCTTAGAGTTCTCGGTCAACGGATCCGAGGAACTCAGGCTGAACTCGTGGGCGAATGGAAATCTGCCATGTCGATGTACAATCCGAGAGGCCTAATAAGATTCAGGAGCGCAGGATTTTGGTGCACGTGGACGGAAGACGTCACTGATGATGACAGTCGGGGACTGTAATTCCTCCGGACGTACGCTCTAGCACCGCCGCCAAGCCAGTCGCCGGAGTTTGGCTGCCATTTTGGCTTCTTGTAAATCTTAGCTAGCAGTTAGCGACAAAAACGCGCGCCGGCCTGAGATAGACGACGGATCTCTCTCTCCCTCTGTGTCCCTCCCTCCCTCCCTCCCTCTCTAGCTATCTATTTGCCTATCTCTCTTGATTTCGTAGCCCTTAATTCCTGTTCTTTTCTCTTGATTTACACGTCTATCAGTTTCTCTTTCGGTCCCTACGAATGTATGGTTTCTCTTTGAAACTAGTTTCTCTCTCTTGGTCTCATTGCTCCTTATTTTCATCCATGTGCATCTCTCCATTATTCTTGCCCCCACTGTTCTAAGTTTATGTTCTCAGGCTCTCTAACTTTTGTTCTCATTCCTCATATTTTCTCGCTCTAGGTTTGTCTGCAACGAGCTTATTCACCCAACGCGGATATATGGGTGGTATCCCACGGGATTCTTTACTTTCCTACCGCTGCTGCCGTTTCTGCATGAGGTAAGAAAGTTAGAGAGAGGAATATCACGACAGAGGAAGGGAGGAAGAGATCAAGAGGAAGAGAGAGATAAGGAGGTCGCAGTTAATCCACTCTAGGTGACAGCTTGCAACAGCTGGCCCATCCACCACCGCCAGAGAGAGGCCCGAAATTCAGAGATAGATATAGAGAGATAGCTGGAGGTGGAGGAGAGAGAAAAGGTAAAGGGGGGGAGGGGAGAAGAGACGGAAGGGTTTAAGAGAGACGAAGGGGGATATGGTCCCCCAGAGGAGCCGACAAAACACGTGTTTTCTCCGTTCTGCTCGACCCATTTCTCCGCCGACGGGGCTCCCACCGTGGCCGCACAGTCAGACGGAGGAGAGAGGCACCAAGCAATAAAACAGAGGGAGCAGCTACTTCCAATAGCCTCCAATCTCCTCCTTCAGCTTCTGGTTGAATGGGACCGGTAAGCCCATCCTATCCCTCTCTCTCATCCCATTAACGTGGGTGGGGCGCATGAAGAAGAAGCAAGCCCGTAAACTTAATTACTCCTGCAGCTTACCTGGCCTCGCAACCACCACGTTCACGTTCCACCCCCAATCTCCAATAAAAAATCTAGTACAGTGGAGATCACAGTCTCCTCGGGCCTTGAAGAAGCTCGTGGGTACTCCAGGAAGAACTCCGTCTAGTGAAAGGAGGAGCTTTTACTGTACTTCACATCCTCTGATTATTCACCAGAGAGATAGAGAAGAGATAGAGATAGAAAGGGAAATTGGAGGAAGTCACCGTACGTATTGTGTGAACGAGTTGTTTATCGAAGCTTTAAATGCCTGTCTGCGGGGAAGAAACGTGGATCGATCGTGGGCGTTTATTCTCCTAGGGTTTCTAAGTTAACGGGCATCGGCATGTTAGAGAGATAAAAAAATGGGGTGCATGGGAGTGAGTCACGTTCCCTGCCCATTGATACTCGTCTAAGTAGAAGACACTCCCCTCGTATAAATTACCCTCCTTTCCCTTTCCCAACCCCCCACCACTCCCTTTCGCTCTTACTCTTCTACTCTGAAAATCCCCCCTGGTTATAGACAGAAGAGTGCGAAGAAGATGCCGATTATGGGAATGGACTATATGTGCGGGCTGCCCTCTTCAGACGCCATGAGGATAGACGATCTTCTTGATTTCTCCGAGCAAGACGAGCTCTTTGATGCGGCAGCTACCTTGCCGGAGAACCACATTCTCCCTCTTCATGACATTTCCAGCGCCGCCTACGACTCATCAGCTCCCCCACTGTGCACTTTCTCCGAAGATCTTTACATCCCTGTAATTTTTTAGACCATTATTCCGAATACAAGATCACTGCCGTAGATACTTGGATTTCTGATTTTTTGAAGTCAAACTTGCTGCAGAGCGAAGAGGCGGCAGAGCTGGAATGGCTATCCAAGTTCGTAGACGACTCCTTCTCCGACAATCCTTTTCCTTCTTGGAGTAACCCAATTCCTTCGTCAAATTCAAGCGTCGGAGTTTCGGACGATCCCGCTCTACCGTCTCGAGCGAGGAGTAAGCGCACAAAAGCTGCGGCAACGCAGCAAGCAGCTTCATCCAACTCTGCAACATCTTCCTCCTCTTCTTCGTCCTCCTCCGAGTTCCCAAGCTCCGGAAACCCTAACATTTCGTCCTTCCCCGGCAGCAAGAAGAAGGAGTCGAAATCAGAAGAGGGAGGAGTGAGAAAATGCACCCATTGCGCTTCAGAGAAAACTCCCCAATGGCGGACAGGCCCTCTCGGGCCTAAGACGCTTTGCAACGCTTGCGGGGTTCGCTTCAAATCCGGGAGACTTGTTCCAGAGTATAGACCGGCTGCTAGCCCCACTTTCGTGCTCACCCAGCACTCGAATTCTCACCGCAAAGTCTTGGAACTTCGCCGCCAGAAGGATGTCGTTCGCCAGCAACCAAGCTCCGAACTTCTCTACCATGACTACGAGGTCTGCTAGGTGTATTTCTATTCCTCCTCTCATACCGCAGTCCGAGCTGGGTTTCCATGTAACCGCTACTTATCGTTTCAATTTTCGGACCCACTTAAATTATCTGACGCAGCCCCTGGATATGATGTTGGTTAACTCGCTTTTACATAAGAATTTCTCGGTTCCTTCTTCTTAGTTTCCAACAAGAGAGAGAGAGAGAGAGAGAGAGAGAGAGAGAGACGAGGGTCGTCATGTTGGTGTTGCTCGTCAGGGAGATCGGTGTCTATATCGAAAGAAACAGACGTTGTATACAGAGTTTTTAGGGCCAAAACTTGTTAGTTCAGTCTTTCGCAAGAATCTGAGATGATGATTGTGAGCCCGTGTAGCTAGGCGCATTAATGGCTAGTTTTAGGTCAGACGGCCACGACTGTCCCTTCCAGAGCGCGGTTCTGAATCAGTCGTCGGCCAGAGACAGATAAGCTTGCATGGCATTTTCCCCAAGCTCCCTCCGCGCTTCTCAATAGCGTCGACGACCGCCATGGCCTTCTTATCGGCAGACGCTCTTTCCTTCTGTTTCTTCTTCTTGGCCTTCATCTCTGCGCTCAGTATAGTCCTTTGCATCTTTTCCATTGCCTTTTCCCTCTTCTCCTCCAACTTCACCTGCATTCAAAATATGTGGATTGATGGATAGTTAGTTGTATAGATACATAGATAGATGGATAGATAGATAGATAGATAGATAGATAGCCAGATAGATGGATAGATAGATAGACAGATAGATATATAGAAGATGGCTATTAGTTAGACAGATAAGTAGTTTTTAAATAAGATGATCTTCCCACAAAGAAGAGGATAAAGGAGCACCTCAAGCTCTCTCATTTGCATCCTGGCTTTCATTGTCTTCAGATTCTCCCACTCGGCGATCTCATCTTCCTTCTTCTTCAGCCTTAAGAGAACGTTAAAAAACGTCTATCAGATTCGAGCGGTCGAAAAACTGCTGGAAAGCTCTGAACATGGATTCTTACTTTCTTGCTAGCTGCAGCGTTCTAGCTTCTGCCCATTGCTCTAGCCGAGCCTCGATCGTACTCATCTCATATGTAGCCGTCGGAAAATGAAAACTGCTTTGGCCACGACTAACGGCCCGACGGAGATGATCCTCAATTGCGCTCTCATCCTCTGAATTTTCTTCCTCGCTGCTATCGCCTGTCCAAGACGAAGATAAAACCCTGATTTGTAGCTCTAAACCCTTTTTCTGAAACAAGATTTATTGCGGAAAATCCCAAGTAACATTGATCAACCTGAGGGATGAGAATCGTGTTTTCGGATGGTTGCCTGAATGTGCCCTGGTGCAATGGAGTAACGGCGGGTGTTTGTCCTTATGGCCTGGGTGTCTAGAAAATTGAGACAGAAGTTAGAGGGAGAAAGGTCGTCGGGTAAGAGAGAGATTTGAATGAAGGTGCCACCTGCTGATCTTCTGAAAGTAGAGGGTAGCGCTTCTTGCTGACTCATCTGACGGACCTCGATTGCCAAGCTACTCTCGACGTGTTCTTTCCCTCTTCTTCTTCCTCCTCCAGGCTGCGTAAAAACCATCAAATTGATATCCTTCTTCTAAACGGAAAAAAAGCGCTCAAGAAGAACAACTTTAAACACATTTCTTTAGAGAGAGAGAGAGAGAGAGTCAGAGAGAGAAAAAGATATAAGACCTCAAGAGAAGGGCTGTAGGAATCGGAGGTTGCGCCATGAGAGCAGAACATCTCCGAAGGAGGCGAGATGGGGAAAGAGCTTGCGGATTTGCGTGTAGGAGAAGGAGAGGGCTGAAGACACATTCTCCTTCTTCCCGCATTGTCCGAGGTTTTGGGAAGAAGGAGAGAAGTCTCTCCGTACTCGTCGCTGGTTGTTCTTGGTAGGTGGAATCCCCCGGCGTAGCCGTCAACCATGGCCCCCCGCCGCCACCGCCGCCGTAGAGACGGGGTGGGCAACCGTCGAGCTTGCCAGAGTCTGTGGTGCCTCCTAAAAAGGTCAGCCTCCTCGGTGCTAGCATTGGGTTTCTTGACTGCGTCGAGTTCCTCTTTTCCATCTTTTGATTCTTTCTCGTTCAAGAAGTTGTAAGGAAAGAGAGATATAGAAAGACGGATGGAATTATAAAACCGACTTCCCCCATGCGGAGTTACAGGCAGCGCCACTACGATATAACTACAAATATTGAACATCTGAATAAAAGAGCTATTGGACCTGTCGGATCATTAACTAGATATATACTTGGGCATAGAGGATCCCACAATAGGTTCGTGGGCAACTAAGAAATTATAAAAATGTCTTGGGTTTTTAAGAAAAATGTCGCTTGTTATATAACGATTATAAGAGGAAGGGTTTAAGGGACCCAAATAAATCTCATTTCTAAATCAAAATGTAACTTCGTAGATCACGTGCAATGTGAGAAGATCTGTCGAGACGAGGATCGGGAGGATAGCATAAGAGGTTGGGCATTTGTGAGGCTTACGACATCACATTCATGGAAGTTGAGTGTAAGGATTCATGGGCGAGAGAGAGACAGACAGAGACAGAGAATGTAAGGATTAAGGAAGGATGAGAGAGAAAATTCTTTCCGTGTCTCGGAGCGGGGGAGGAACGCGTGAGAGGACCTGAAGCAAAATGTCGTCGGGGAGGAGGCCCGTGAGACCCTGATTGGATGCTTGCAAGGGATTGCAGAGAGCTCCGCGTTGCATCTTGAAGGCGACATGCTTGGGAGGTTTGCATCGGAACCACCTTCCTCGTCTCCAGCCACCACAGCACCGGACGTTGGCAGGGCATCTTCTTCCTCGCCTCTTTCCTCCCGTCTTATTCGCTACGCCAACGATCTTCCGTTTCCCCAGTGTCTGTCTCTTTGAATTCTACAGAAATGAATTCCGCCGGAACGACCGGAAGGATATTATTGTAAATTTTTCAAACACGGAGGCTGTAAAGAGGAAACTGGTATTTTATAAGGCGCGAGACGCCATATTTCTGAAAACTGTATGGACTGGCGATCGAGGGTAATTCGGTCATTAGAAAAGCTCGATTGAGATCGCCGGCAACGCTCGACGAGATCGCAGAAAGCGTTCAGCGATGCTAACTGGCAGTGGCGAAAAACGGCGGCGGTGGCCAGACACGGAGCGACTGCCAGGTGGCAGTGTTTTTTGACAGGTGTTTTAGCCGATCAGACGAGAAGCAGTGAGCGAATTTGCTGATGATAAGACCAGTTATTTCGCATCTAAAAAAGCCTTCGATGATTTCCCACAACCGTGAATAATAGTTTCGATAATCTCAATTGTCTCAAAAATTGAGTTTCTAAATATGTAAAACAGATAAACCCAACCAATTACTATTCCCTTCGTGTAAATGTTTTATCTACTAAAACCGTGTGGGATTAAATACAAGTAAGTCTGCAAGGGCTTTGAGAAATAGTCTTACTTCAATATGTTTTAATAGGCTGGTTTATTATTATATATATTCTAATGTCATCAGATGGAATCCTAATTGCTCGTTGAAATTGATTCACAAAGGCACTGAGATCTTAGGTCAAGAGGGAGTGTGAAATTGACCTAAGAAAACATAGTATATGCTCCATTACCTCACAAATGCCAAGCCTCTTATCCCATCCTCCGGATCCTCATCTTGACAGATCTTCTCACATTGCACATGATCTACAATGTTAGCTGATACATCTTGATCACATGAATTTAAGGGAGAAAAGGAAGACAAGGATGGATTTAGAAATGAGAGTAATTTGGTCCGTTAAACCCTTCCTCTTGTAATCCTTATATAGCAAGCGACATTTTCTATAAAAACCCAAGTCATTTCGATCATTACTTTGTTGCGCCCACAAACCTAACGGGTGACCCTCTATGTCCAAGTATATATCTAGTTAAAGATCCAACTGGACCTATGGCTTTTTTACTGAGATATCCAATTTAATTAACTTAAATATTTCGATAATAAGCAATTAATTATTGATTGATTTATCGTAATCGATTGGTCAAGTCTTGAAAGCTAATGAGGTCATGCTACCTGCATATAGATCTTTTTTGGGAGCTTTTAGGTTAATTACATGATTGTCTATCTACATTACCTCCTAGAAAGACTTATGGCATTGTTAGATCTCTAACCCTAATTTTCCATTTTAGTTTGAAACAATGTAATGAAAAATTATAGTAAAACTTGTTTTCAGATATTTCTATTTGCCTTGTCCAAGGAATTACAAACAACTATTAATACAATTTGTCTCATCTTAATATCTAGGGTAGACACCCTATCTTGACTAATAAAATGTATTTTTAAACGTTTAATTCATTTTCTTCGATGATTTTAAGACATAATTATCATATTATTACGCATGTTATTATGTTTTAATAAATTTTTTTGCCTTCCTCATATCATATCATTCATTAGCTGAATTTGTATTAAATTGAGGTTATTATTTGGCATAATTGATGTTTGACCTTTTTCAATCTCAAGCAAGGATGAATTAATCGTATGTGCATGAGTTTCATAATTATAGATCATGAACAAAAAATAACATGGATGAAAACATGAAGAAAATCAGTGATATTTAATAAATATTTAAGTGTTATAGATTTTTAATATTTTTATTTCAGTGATATGATGAACAAGAAGATAAATCAAGGATCAAAATGACAAAATATCATTTCAAAAGGAGTTTTCTATGAAAATATATGAATATTTTTAGGTTAATATATTTTTCCTATATTTTTTCTTATTTTTTTGGATTTTTTTCTAAGGTTTTTCTATTTTAATATTTTTTAAATATTTTTCAAGAAAAAAAGGGTTTTATTTATGTGGGCTGACTTGGCATGTTGATGTGGCAGCATGGACACGTGACACAAAGGGATGACACCACTCAATACCTCCCAATAAGCGCTAAGTTTATCGTCTTCAGCCAGACTCGTTTAAGCTCATATTCTCCAAAAATTGATGCGATTATTTTGAAATAAAACTTGATGCATGATAAGAAATTTCCTCAAGATCCAAACCATAATTATCCTTTTTATGAATAATAAATCATTATACTCCATGGTTTGAAAGTGAAATTAAGAATTTTATGCATGAAATTCAAATCATATCATCAGATCAGATTCATGTAATCACAAATTAGTGGAGATAATATATTATAGATATATCATACTATAGATATAAATATAGAGATATAAATATATTTTGTTTTCGAGAAAAATTTTCTATCGATAGAGCGGTTGAAATTTAGATTACTTCGAATTTATCATGGCCTAAGTCTACACAGAGCATGGCTTCGATGCGGCCTAGGACGACGAGAAACTCTAATAACCCTAGTACAACAGGCTTTTTCGTGTAGAATCGTGAATTTCAATAAAATAAAAATTTCAACAATGATTTAGAAAATCAAGTCATGCGTGATTCCGTGAGAGCTTGGCCCTCTCAAAACGATACATGTGAGGAATAGACCGTAATCCTTAGAAGAGGGAAAATTACTCAAGATGGCATCGAGTTGAGGATCATTTAAGATAGATTTCATCTTCGGAAGGCATTAAACATGTTTTCCAAATGAATGACATTTCATGAAAATAATTATATACTACTAATTATCAAATAATGGCAAAGATCATACCTGGGTGTCGGTATCCGCGAGTGTTTATAATTTCTTAACGCGATTTTGAAAAATGATCGCCCGTAGTCCGTAGAGAAGGGGTCGAATTCACTTATTCTCGTCGAATTAAGGATCACGAAGATAGAATTCACTTCGGATCACTCAAATTATGATCGATGCGAGGTAAATTCAAAAAATAAAAGAAGAATCCGATGTTGACCAAGTCAAAATTGACGAATTTTCTAAAAAATATGCCTTAAATTCCCCGGCAGCGGCGCCATTTGACGAGACGAGACCGTGAGGTCGTTGATTTCACACGGTCTCGTGTCAAAAATAAAGCCTAATTTACCAATTTGGGGAATTAAGAGAGAATTGAGGGGTATAATGGTAAATACGGGTCGAATCCACAGGGAATTTAGGTATTTTCGAGATATCTTTTGGAATTTGGTCAAATTGGACGATGAATTGAGGTGAGAAATTAGGGAAAATGGTATTTTTAGAAAGAAAACTCAAAGATCTATCCGTGAAATCAAAAATCACTCGATTTGGATTAGAAATCACGGAGAAATCAAAGATGGAAGTGGGAAGAAATTTTCGGAATCGCAAAGAACACAAATTGAAATTGAAATGAAATTAAACTTAAATTGAAGTCCTAATCCTAAAATTGATGATACACGACGATAGATAAGAGGATAAAATTGTTTTCTAACCCGAGATAACGATCAAATCGATCCAATTGATCGCCGGATCGACGGCTCTTCATTCCGCGAATTCAAACGTGAACATCGGTGTTCAAGAGACAAATTCTCCTCGCTCGATCGTCGAAATCTCTCTTATAAACACTCCGTGGACGCGGAATCTTGTCTAGAAGTGATTACAAGAGAGAGATTCAAGAGAAGATGCAAATAGATAGGTCAATTAGATCAAATCTCTCAAGAATACATCAACACGACGAAGAACTCGTCGATTTATAGCCCAAATTGGGCGAAACCGTCTGATCAATGCGTTAGGCTCGATCAACGATCCAGATTAAACGCTTCAATTAGTGAAATGTTACGAATATATCACGATCGTTAGATCTCCGATGTACGCTCCAGATTCACTCTCGCGATTTGCGTTATAAAACGCCTCGAAACGGCACCCGTTGGATCGCGATCTAACGCTCTAGATGCGTTTGATCGCGTGAAATCGTGGCCGTTATAACTCCGGTTTTTATGCCACGTGCGCGATCATCTGATCGGTGGTCCGTGTTCACCTGATCGGCGCGCGTGATGCCGCCACGTCGCGTCAATCACAGCCGTTATAATAACTCTAATTAAGCACGTTTCAATGGTCCGGTGCTCACGCGATCGACGCGTGAGATCGACGCGCGCCGTCGATCCGACGCCTATCGTCGCGCCACGTCACCTGTAAGGTAAGAACAGTGTGGAGATTAGTCCCACACGGAGTATATTTAGGAAACCGTCGGGTTTATAATACCCGACGGTTTCTAAGGCTATGACCCTTCCCATATAGGGAAGGACAAAGACCCCTTTTACCTATATGTAAAATAAAAATATATAAGATATAAAAGCGCCACGTAGGCGCGCTACGCGGGTCCGCGTGGCTCTGCCACGTGGCCTTGCGTGCCATGTCGCACCCGCGCGGGCCCCGCGCCCTTTTTACATTTTTTTATATTTATTTTAATCTATTTTAAATCAAAATTAAATCGGAAAAATCAGGAAAAATCCAGAAAAATCCAGAAAAATCCAGAAAAATCCCTAAAATTGTAAAAATCATATCTTTTAAAATACAACTCCAAATTAATCCAAATTTCTTTCATTGGATCTGAAATTTAATTATCTATCATTCTAAAAATTCAAAATATTTAAATAACAAGAGATTTAATTTATATTTCAAAAATACATTCATTTTTTTAAGATTTTAACTTTAGAAAATTAAATGAATGTTCATAAATATGATTTCTCTCATTATTTAACTTTAAAAACCATTCATAATCTCAAGTAAAGATGGGTTATAAAATCATTTATCATTAATTTATCATAATTAACCCTAATTTAGTGCATTTTGAGATTATGACATAAATATGCATAGAATGATAGAAATGCACTCAAAGTATGATAACATGCACATAAATGTAATGTTTTATGCCTTAAATTGCGTTAATAATCATGTTTTATCATGTTAAGATTGCATGTTATCAATACCTAGTCAACACCTACGTGGCACCATTAAGGAGAGTATTAGTTCTTAAAATGTCTTATTTAGATTTAATAGCCCTTAATTGACTAGATATTTAAAGGCTAAAATATTTGTTGATAAATTCAATGAGAGACTAAATTTTTTTATCACAAGGACATGTGGTAGCTTGTGGTTTGTTCAGATCCCATTGTTTAGCATGCGACACATGGGTTCTTCTTAAGCATCATATCATGGACCACTAGATGAATGGTAAAAAAATGATCCCCATTTATCCGATTATCATGACGAGTAGGCAAGCAACATGTGGTCCAATTGTGAAGCTTCCGCACTTGATAAAAAGGATCTGATGGCTATGATATCTTTCCCTCTCTCTCCTCGTAGAAAATGGGAATGCAATAGGTGATGCATTTTTTAGAGCTTTTTTTGAGCTCTAAGTCATTGTGCATTCAAGCCTAACACATCTAATATTTATAAGCTAGAAAACCATGACTCGACAAAGATATTTAGAATGTAGAGCTTCATAAGTTGATCGATGAGGATTCTAGAGTAGAAAGATTCCAATAATGAAAATATGGGATGATGGAGATAGAGAAGATTTTTTGTCAACTCTTAGAGCTAATCAGGGGAGAGAATGGAATCATTAGGTTTTAAGTCATTCTAACAATCCTTAGAATACGAGAACAGAAGAAAAGGCTTATCATGAGAGGGAAAATCTAAGATTTGATAAATGACATCAACCCATAGAGAATCAAGAGAGGATTTAGGGCAATAAAGAAGGAAAGGAAGAGAGAGAAGAGAGATTTCTAAGATCTCAAAGGAAATATAAAAGGAGGAAAAGGAGATCAACGAGAGAGAAGAGAAACTTGAAGTGGAGTGAGCAAGAGGAATAGATCATGAGAGAGCAATGGAGAGAGGGCTCGAAAAAGAGTAAGGGAGAGCAAGAGAATAATTTAGAAAGAGAATGAGGATGTGAGGTTGAAAGGGCTGGAGAGGGATCCAAGGAAATGAACAAGGAAGCAATTTAGAGGAGTGGGAAATTGTATGAGAGAAAGATAACAAGTGGTGGAAAATATTTGAGAGAGAGAGAGAGAGCAAGAGCAAGCAATGGAGAAGGCAAAATAGATTTAGAGGGAAAAAGAGAGAATGTGAGAGAGAGAAGGAGAGAGCTAGAGAAACAGAACAAGAGGTGAATCTAGAGAGAGAGAGAGAGGGGAAATTGAGAGAGGGACTAAGAGAGAGATTGTGAGACCAAGACACAAAAGAGAGAGATAGAGGCAGCGAGAGCGATGGAGAGATAATGAGATAGAGAGAGAAAGAGAGCTCGAGAGGGGCACAAGAGATAGTGATGCAGGACCGAGGGATGAGCTCGGCCTGACGCTAAGGTTACTAATGGGGGGAACTAGGGAAGGGATGGCCTATGGTGTCTAAATGATGTGATGATGGCTAGACGTCCTACTCAAGCAATCAACCTTCCCGACACGTCGTCACCGAGTTCCCGGGATGCTCCGAGTAGGATGGGTCGGAGTCCTCCCGGCTCGTCGATGCAGTGGGGAGAGCGACCTCGAGTTGTCGGTGGGAGCTCGATCGTCAACCCGGCGGCCGGATCCACGATCCCAATCCCGTAACCGAAACTCACTCAACCTAACTAGGCCCGATGACGGTAGAGACAAGTGCGGAATGTACTGAAAGAGATATTGCGCTTCAAAATAAAGGGGAGGGGATGCGTGCCCTAACCTCGCGGGCGCGAGCCCTAGGGCCGGTCGGGGCGGGGGAGGCCGTCGAGCGCGGCAGTGGTAGTTGACGTTGAGGCGAGTCGGCGGAGTGGGGCGGACGGCAGACGACAACGGTCGGCGACAGGGAAGATCACGGCGAGCAGAGCGAGCCGCGGCGAGCACGGCGGAGGAAGGGGCGGCGGGGTGTGGCGTGGAGGCGGCGTGACCGGGCCTGATGCGACGGGACTCGGCGGGCGAACGGGTCGCGACCGGGCGCGGTGACGGACGGAAACGGCCAGACGCGGCGGCGGATCTGGGCGAGGAAGCGCCGGTCGCGGAGGCGGATCTCGGGCGCGGCCGCGGCTGCCGGCGCAGCGGCAGGGCGGCGGCAAGTGCGAGGGCGGCGGCGGCGAGATGCGGCGGCGGCGCAGGCGCGGCGGCGGCGGCTGTAAGGCCCTGAACGCTGGGCGGCGGCAGGAGCACGGCGGCGGCTGCTGGGCGCAGCGGCGGCGGCGGCGATCGAGCGCAAGGGCGGCGGCGGCGATAGGCGGCGGCGGCGCTGAGCGCATGCGGGCGGCGGATCGCAGCGGCGGGTGTAGCGGCTGAGCGCGGCGTGGCAGGAGCGCCGCAGGGGCGGCGGTGGTTCGGCGCAGGGTTAGGGCAAGGGGTGGCGGCGGAGGAGGCGGCGGTCGCGGCGGCATTGGCGGTGCGGCGGCGGCGACGTCGGCGGTTGGAGCCCTTCCCTCACCTTCCTTGAGCAGCCACTCGAGAGGAAACTCCTTTTTTTCTCAAATGACGGCTAGGGTTTGTGGGGGGGGTCCCTTCCCCTCTTATAGAGCCCATGGTGGGCTAAGAGAGGAAAGGGCCCACTTGAGGCCCACAACCCGCACCCATACTCATAGAAAGAAATAAGGTTCACAAAGGGAAAGGGCCTTAGGCTAGGGTCCCGAAACAAGGGAACCCACCCCCAAGGCCTAAAAGAGAGAGAAGAAAATATGCAAAGGCCCGCTTAAACACATGCGGGCTACGAAAATGCGAAATAAAGGAAAAGATAGAACGATAACTTCACGCGCGCGCGAGCCTGATGAAGTCTGTGGTGGCGAGATGAAGTCCTCACTTAGTGTAGTGAAAGTCGGCATCCTTCGTCTTCGCCTGTCGAGGGGGCTGGACGCGCGTGGGTGTCGGCTCCTCTGGCGCCGTAGTGTCATGCCTTGGTGGCGACGGGGGTCGTACGCCACCAGATAGACAAGATGTTATAGAGATAGTTCTAATGTAAACATTGTCTTGAATTGACGCTGGCATAATTAAGGAACTCAGAATCATTAATTGTATCTTGCATTATTGATTTCCTTATATATGCTATCAATCTAAAAGCATTACCTATGTTATCTATTATCATTTTCATGATTACATTGGACTAACGCACTAATGACCTTATATAAGGCTAATGGGTATGTTTTTTATTTCAAGAAAAGTAGTGGTAAGTTATTTATTTTACACTTATATGATGATGTCGATGTTTATTTCAGATTCATATTGTAACATTATTATCTATATGCTAGATCTACTATGTATAGTCTTAATTTTAATAAGGGTATAATTGTAGTTTTCTTTCCTTCTCTAAACCTAACTTAATATAAAGCATTAGGGTTTGATCTAGAAAAAAGTTGATAGAGAAAGAGCGATTCTTCAAAAAGGCAGAATAAGAAACCTTTGCTTTGGTGATCGTGACCAAGAAGACGACAGATTTTTCTTTGTCTCATTCACTCTTCATGGCGGCAGACGAGAAATGCCTTCTACAACTCTCTCTTCACTATTCGTGGAAGCCCATTGACGGCTCGTTTTCGTGCGTCGTTAAACACAAAGACGATGGTCAAACAAAATTTATAAATCCGAACTCACAAAGACAAGATAAAATGATCAAGTACTGGGTAAGTATCGGGTCGATCCACAGAGAGCAGGGTTGACTTTAATCGCAGAGTTGACTTGGTCAAACTTAGGTTTAAAAGGAGTTTTAAATAAGAGAATATAAGATTTAAGATATGGAAATGATATAAATAAGGTAAATAAGAAGTTTTAAGATTTGAAATCTCGGATTTGACAGAGAAAAGTCAAAAGTCAAAGTCAAAGCATTGACTTTGACCAGCAGAGAGATGTTCCGCAAAAATCGGAGAATCAAACAGAGTCGAAGATTACGAAAAGTAGATATTTGGAAACTAGAGAGAAAATGGAATTTATTGATATAATTTTCGTAATTTTTGGATAATAAATAGATTTATTATAAATTATTGAAAATCAATGATCAGAAAATCCCCGAAATGAACACCTCAGAGGAAATCTTCAAATTGAATGCCCAAATGAAATCCAAATCTTGCAATTTATGTCAATAGAAAGATAAGAACCAGAGGAATCCAACAAGACCAAAATTATCAAATTCTGATTTGCCAATAAAAAGTAATTGACCCCGAAAGTCAACATTTGACTTCTGATGAAATATGAACAGTCCGTGGTCAAACGTTAAATTGAAGTGCCAATGAACTCAGAATTTGATGAAATTGCTATCCACGGAAAGCTGATGAAAAGAGGAATCCAATGAAACCAAAATCAAGTGATTTGGAATTATAATCAGAGAGATATCATATTTTCAAAATCAGCGACTTTTCGGACTGAAATTTGGGGAAAATGAAGAACACTATGAACTAATTTGCAAAATTAAACTTTTAAATCTAATAAAAACTCAAATTACCTCTTGATAATCGATCGAATCTCACTACTAACCCGATTGCCACGAGAATTAAGCTCCAATTTGCACGAATTGGAGTGAATTTGCTCGGATCCTTTCTCACGGACTTTCGGAATTCAAGGGGAAAATTCGATGAAATCAAGGAGGAATTAAAGCCTTCGATTTGATGCCGATCAGGAGGTCCTCGGGTTGCCATGTGGCGCGAGGTAAGTCATCCGATCCGCGTCACTTAAGTCCTCTTTTTGCGCACGTGGTGGATCTTATGATCGCGTGGACTCGGGTCCACGCGATCGCAGCTGTCCGTGAGGAGATCAGACGCTCGCCGCGCGTCCACGTCACCTGCAAGGTAAGCCCGTGTGGGAACATAGTCCCACACGGAAGAAAAAAATAAAACACGCTCCTATAAATTAGGGGGCGGTTTACGCTTATTGCGTTACCGCCCCAAAATACTTACCAGGGCCCACTAACCCGTGGGCCCTCCACATGCGACCCCCTTCTGCCACGTGGCGCCCCACACGGGCGCCCACGTGGACCGTCCGCGTGGCCTCCTGCCACGCGTCAGCGCCACCTGCGCCCCGCGTGGGCCGCCCGGGCTCTGCCACGTGGCCTCAGTGCCACGTCGCACCTCGGGTCGGTCCCGCGCGCCACGTCAGCAGCCGCCTCGCCACGTCGGCACCTACGAGTAATAAAATCCCCTTTTTTTCGCGATTTTTAATATAAAAATTCCTATAAAAATCAAATAAAATTCAGAAAAAGGGCATAAAACTTCAAAAATTCATAATTTAAAATATACAACTCCTTTTTAATTGAAATTTTCTCCATTGGATCATAAATTCTTTCCTTTTTAATATTATGCCATTTAAAATATATTTAGAAAGAAGAAATCAAGATGAATTAATATTTACTTAAATCATTTTTCATTAAACACTTTAAATCATAAATTCATCTTGAAATGATCTTTCTACACATTTACTAAAGTAAAAAATCATTTAATAATAGAGATTAACTTCTATTAGTTTAAACAAAAGATTAATAATCTATTTAACATGAAATTATCTCTAATTTATGCATAAATATCAACTTTAGTGAAATGACATGCCAATGGAGAAAATTCCTAAAAAAAGTATGATAACATGCATCATATTCACATAAAATAATCATGAATATGAGTTAATTAGGATAAGAATTCAGGTTATAAATGCATGTTATCACCCATCTAACTTTCCTCCGACTGCAAGTTCTCCCTTCCTCTCAATCAATCACTGTTTTTGCCTATTCTTCGGTTATTTCTTTTTCTGTCCCCTATTTATTCACTAGTATCCAATATAGCACCCTCCCAATCGCTCATTTGCTTGTCTAGATCTCCTCTTTGCTTTCTTGAGGCTTAGTCTTATTTTTGATCAAATTTGTGGGTATACAAGTTAAATTTCTGATTGATCTATAACTCAGATTACTCTTGTTTCGCTTTTCTGTTAATTTGTAGAACTTGTTTTGTTTTCTTTTTTTTCTTAAAAAATATATATAATGTGACCGTAGTGACTGACCATTATAAGACTAGAATTAATTAGCAGTTTTACTTCTTGCATAAGTGTTTGAAATATAAATAGTTGTATAAATGATTTACGCTTAATTACTATTATTAGTATTTTGTTTATCTATTAGTTGTATAAACTGTTTACTTTTAATTCTTGTTGTCAGTAATATATTTCTCAGTTAGTCCTATAAACTATTTATGATAAATTACTATTGTCAGTAGTTTGTTTATCAATTAGATATACAAACTGGTTACTTTTAATTTTTGCTGTCGGGAATTTATTTCTCAGTCTAGTCATATAAACTATTTAGGCTTAATTACTGTTGTTAGTAGCTTGTTTATCAATTAGTTATATAAACCACTTTATTCTTAATTCATGTTGTCTATAATTTATTTCTCAGGTAGCAATATAGATTGTGTTACGCCTAACTTATTGTTGTTAGTCGTTTGTTCCTCAGTTAGTCATATAAATTGCTTTACATTTAAATTTACTTTTTTCATTTGTTCAATTTTTAGTAATTCATGTCAGTCAGGTTACACTTCATTCCCAGTAGCACTAAGTTAACATTAGTAAATTATCCTCTCAGCAATACACATTCGACAAAGGTACGGTAATCTGAAAATTCCCATCATTTTTTAGTTTTTTTTTTCAGTTATTTACACTCTAATTTAATTTAGCAATCTATTTATCTGATATTCACAATCGAGTTCACGAGGTATTTCACTTATCTCAATCAAGTACTTCATCTCACAATTTAATGATCTTGAATTACTATAATATCATCTACTTTGTTAACGTTGTGGCTTGTCTAGACAGAGATTACTATTAGTTAGTTAGTTGATTACACTAATTTATTCAGTGGAACTTAGATAGTGTTCTGATAGTAGAATAGTCAACTACACACCGTCTGAGTTAACCCTGATTAGTCTTGGTCAATTGTAGAAGTCATAGTCAACCTTCATAGTCTGAGTCAACCATAAGTCAAAGTCAACTATAGGTCAAAGTCAACCATAAGTCAACATCAACCATAGGTCAAAGTCAACCATAAGTCAAATTCAATTTTAGGTCAAAGTAAACTGTAGGTCAGAGTCACCCATAAGTCAAAGCTAGTTATCTGTTTAGAGTACCCGAGAGACCTATCTACAAAAAATTTTCATTTCTGAATTATTTGTTTCTCTTTTTGTTGTATGTTGTACTTCGCATATTTAGGCTTACCTACTTAGATATACAAACAAACATACATATATTTGCTATAACTCATCAAATTCAAGTATTTGATCGAGTTTCACTTGATAGAAACATTGAGGAATAGACTTTTGAGAGCAAGAAGTTTAGAAGGAACTGGAAGACGAGGTCTCACATTACTAGTGATCTACGACACCATCAAAAGAAGCACGACAGAACTTGAAGGGTCGCACGATTGTGTAGAGATCAGCCTGAGGGAGTCAAGGTGTCTAGGAGTCGAGGAGGTCGAGGCCTAGAGGGGCAAACCTAATCCCTTGTAGTGAACATTGTCCTTCACCCATTTGAAGGGTGAGAGGATTTGGTTTACTTTTGGTAAGATCGGAGGCTCCGAGTCAATAGTACTCGAGACTAAATTAAGGGACATTAGGTCCCCCAACAAGTATAAAATCAATACTAAAAGGTAATTAATACTAAAAGCTGTGTACCGTAAGGCCGAGTGGAGAGTGATAAACAATGAATCATAGTAAAAGGTAATAAAAAATACGTAAGTAATCAATACTAACTAATTCATCCCCCCTTTTAGTTAGTACCACCACCGTATTGGGAATCACGCAAGAGAGAAAGCAAGATTTAGTGATGCAAGGGATTTTGAGAGAGAGAAAGAGCATGATAGAGAAAAGCAATCGCTGAATAATAGAGATGCATGATAGAGAGAGAGAGAGGAGAGTTTGAGGGATTGAGAGAGGAAGAGAGAACTCGAGAGGAAAAGAGAAAAGCACTAGAGATAGATGGAAAAAAAACTGGAATGCAAAAGAGGAAAAATAGATCATAGGAGAGAGAAAGAGAAGGAATAAGGTCATCAAGAGAGAGGGTGGGAGAGGGTGATATGCATAAAAATACAATCGTTGAACGCGCAAATTCACATATAAAAAATTAAACTCAACTCTTTGAATTCGGTTTGGAAATTTATAATAGTGGTGAGTGAAGGTCAATTCCACAGGGAAGAAGCTTAAAATATTGAAATCGAGAAATAGTTTTGGTATTTTTAAATTTAGAAAATATAGATAATTGAGAAAGTGCATCAACAACAAGAAATTCTTTTAGTTACAACTAAGATATCTCATGATCCTAATCGATTAAGGGCTCAAATTTCGTGGGCATGATCTTCATTTCATGTTCTATTGATATGTGGGGCTGATTCAAATTCTAAGATGAAAAAAATAGGGTTGTAAATGTTTTATTGTGTGCTTCTATCATTGGCTAGCCACAAAGGAAAGAAGGCGCCAATTGATCAATCTTCCATGTATGAAACTTCATTTTTAGTGACTTTCTCATCTTTTCTATTCATTTCTCGTGTTGGATGTAAAATGCCAAGTCCAGACGAAATGTACAAGCTCTTGAAGGTATGTTTTGATTACACAACGTCAGTAGAGTGTGTTTTCATCACAAATCTTTAGATTAGAAATAATTTTCATCCATATTTTTTATTTTCTCTAATATTTAATCAATATTTTCCTATTTTTAAACCCTAAAATTACTTTTTCATTGTCGATTAAGGGTTTTTAATCTTCAAAAGGAGTCTAGAAGTGTTTGACTAGTCCATTTCATTTCCCGTGTACATCTCACTTTCATCAATTATTGCCACTTTCTAAATGTAAAAATACCTCCTTGTAAAAAATATTTTTTGATTTAAATCATTTAACATTCCTCCTTGTTGATTTGATGGGAAAGAATAAAGAGGGCATGCCAAAAATTATGTGCAACGAGGGAGGGTGGAGAAAAGAGCTTACTTGGAATTGAAATCTGCATGAACGGTAGAGAGAGAGGGTGTGCATTTTTGTCATGCACATGCGTGCGTAAGCGAGAGAGAGATTGAGTTAGAGAGAGAGAAGGGAAAAGAGAAGATAAGAAGGAGAGGTTTGCCTCTCCTTGCAATGAGAATCCTTTTCCGCTGCAAAAGAAAGATGGTGATGCGGAGAGGTGGAGCGAGAAAGGGGAGAGAGGGGAAATGGAGAAGCTAGAGAAGGAGGAGCAGAGGTAGAGGTGCGTCTTTGCTCATGATCGAATTTTTTCTGTTGCGAGAGAGAGAGAGCACCTCTATCTTCTCTTTTTTTCTCTCTTTTTTATTTATTTATTATTAATTTATTTTCTTTAAGTAAAAATAATTTTAATGATTTTGATTGCTAAAAATTCCCAAAAAAGTTCAAAAAAATCTAGAAAAATGTCAACTTCCTCTTTTTTGGAAAGAAAACTCTAAGAAAAATCTTCAGAATCAAAAGTCACTCAATTTGTATTAGTATTTGCGAAAGAAATAAAGGAGTGGAATCAAGAGAGAAATATCGATCACGAAGAGAGAGAAAATGTTAAAAAAAATCCTAAAAATCATCTAATCTACTGATCGAAATTAAAATCTAATTTTTTAGGAGGAAAGATTAGGAGGAAAACATGTAATCTAACCAAAAATCACGCTCAAAATGATCCAACTAATCGTTGGATCAAGGTTGTTCATTTCGCGCTCTGAAAAATGAAAATTTAGAGTTTAAGTGACAAATTCTTCCTATTCTGTAGACAAAATCTTGATTTCAAACACTCCTTGGATGTTGAAATTATTCTAGAAGAGAAAGAAAGCAAGAGATTGAAGAATTGAGATGTCCAAAAGTTAGAATTGATTGAAACATCCAAGAATGTTTACATCATTGAAGAAAAAGAGTCTAAGTACGTAGAAAATGGGTTTGGCCATTTGATTTGTCGATCGATCTTTGGTCAAATGGTGCAGATGAAATGCTCGGAGTCAAATCACCATCATTGAGTCATGATCGTTAGGTCTTCATCGGAGTGCCCAAATTTTGCCTCATTATCGCTTATACACGAATCATTGTGTAACCATTGTTATTTGATCTTCATCGAGCGCTTCAGATGTATACACGTGTCCAAAAGAGTCCATCAAGGTGCAATTTAATCTCACTCGTTATAACTCTTCAAATGAACATATGAGATTACGCAATTTTAGATAAAATGTACTAGCTTCCAATTGTGATTCACCATGGACTAGTGTTCAACGGTCGGGATTTACTACACGAATTGAACATCTCACATTAGGCCAAATCACTTGCAAAGAAAGAAAATCAGAGATAGTCCCACATTAGAAAATTAAGAGGGATTTGACGAGTATAGAAGGGCGAATAACCTCAGCAATAGGGCATGCCCTACATAAGGCACTTAACCATTAACTGTGTAGGGTAATGATGTGCACACCCGTGTGCCACGTGGTGCGCGCACACGTCGCCATGTGGTGACACACAAACGTGCTTTGCCACATCAGCTGCCATGTCAAGGCGCGCATATTAAACCATTTTCTAAATATTTAAATTGAGAAAAATTAGAAAATGCCAAAAAGTTTTATATAAAAATCTCAAAAAATTAGAAAATTCATAAATTTCAGAATATAACTTGTTTTTAATCCAATTTTTTATTATTTGAAATTAAATAATCTATCATTCTAAATATTTAAATTTAGGAAATAAAGAGAAAATAATTTTCAACTAAAAAATACACTAATTTCCTTTGAAGGATAGACTTAGATAAATAAATGAGTGTATATTAAATGTTTTTTCTTAATATTTTGTAATTAAAACTCAATTATAATCTCAATTTAAAACAAGAATAATCTATTACTTAAATATTAACATTTAACTATGCATGATTATCCTTTAAATTAATATATTTTGATAGTATAACTTAAAATTGCATAGGATGGTATATATGCACTAAAAGTATAATAATATGCATAGGAATGGAATGGTTTATGTCATATTTGCATTAATTAACATATAACTACGAGTATAAGTTGCATGTTATCTGCCTATAGTCACAAAACGTACTGACATACGATTAAATCATCTTTGTTTGACTGAGGAAAAGGTTAAATGTCAAAGGTACATAAAATTAAAGACAATTTAGCGTGAATTGATTCCATAAAAAATGCATGTTATTACTAGGCTCCCTTAAGGATTTGACCTTTCCTTAATCACTTGACGACTTCAGAAAATATGAATAGAGTCTCGTCAAATCAATCCCAAAAAATGACAAAAAATACCCATAAATTGAGTTCCCCTTGAAGTCAAAAGATGGAGAGCAAGATTGTGATTGATGTCCATGAATTAGTGGTTGCATCCATGCATGAAAATGTCATACATAAATATTGATTTTTAACAAAAAATCTAGAATAAACATCACTTTAGCATTTAGAACCTAATGTTCATTCCTTTCTATTACCTTTTACATTGTGAGATTAACCCAATTTTGTTTCTTCAATGTCAAATGATGAATTCTTTAAAATTTCTTGATATTTTCTGTATGAAAGGACTTAGGTGAGATGTAATTAGATCATGGACCAAAAATATCAAGAAGAACAAGAAGAAAATTAATCCTCCACCTATTTTGGAGGTTGGTCAAACCTTTCTTGTTTTTAAGGAGTTTCTTCTACCAACTCCTAAGGGGGGTTGGCCCATTTCAACTTTTTGGGAGTTTTGTCCACAACCTCCTTTGGAGGGTCAACCCATTCCACCTTTTTAAAAACTAGTAAGTCCATTTTTCTTGGAAGTCAATGATGGCCATAGTGATCTTGATAAGTCAAAGATGGTCAAAGGCATTCTTGAAGGGGTTAATGAGGTGAATCTCTTTCTCTTGCTTTTTAAATTAATTTATTTATTACCATTTATTGTGGATGAATTCATGTTTAGAAGAGTAGAAAGGGTGTCACCCTGTTCATTGGGCAGAACACCTCCTTAGGAAGTGGCTATGTTACCACCTCTCAGAGATATGTCATCTTGATTTCTTAGGGGGGTGGTCATGGTAGTTGATAACAAGCAATTTCATGCATTAATATCATACATTTTATAGTTTTTTTCCTAAAAATATAGCCATAAATGCCTTTTATCATGATTTAAAATAATTAAAATGATAATTCTTATGTTTAAGAGGATATTCTTAATTTTTCATAAATAAATACCATTTTATGAGCATTTAATGGCATTAATCTGTCAAGAATATAATTTTATTTGAAAATTAAACTTATATTTATTTTTTGGTCTTCTAGGATTTTCTTGGAAGTTTTTAGATATAAAAAGAAAAAAATGAAAAAATTTATGAAGAAAGAAAAGAAGAAGAGAGAGAGGTGATATCTCCCTCTTTCTCTCTCTCTCTCCCTCGATCAATCTTTATCTCTCTTTCTCTCCACATCAACTCTCCCGACCTGACGAGATGATTTGGTGTGGTCGTTAAATACATACAATCTCGTGTCAAAAAAAGTTCCAAACTCACCAATTTAAAGTTATAATCACTAATTAAAGAGTATAGTGGTGAAAAAGGGTCAAATCCATGGAGAAATAAGGGAAATTTTAAGATATCCTATAAATTGGATCAAATAAGATAATGAATTGAGGTGAGAAATTAGGGATTTTAATATATTAACAAAGATAACTCTAATAGGAATCCACGTGATTAAAAATCACTGAATTTGGATTAGAATTCGTGGAGAAATTGAAGATTGAAATCAATCGGGATTCGTAATAAAATCCGAAATTAAAACTAAAATTAATCCAATCTATGATTCAAAATTAAAATCAAATGCTATAGGAAGATAGATTAGGAGAAAAACACATAATATAACCCAAAGTCGTGCTTGAAATAATCCAATTAATTTCGTGATTCAAGGCTTTTCATTTTGCGATTTTCAAAACAAAGTTCGGCGTCTAAGAGGTGATTTCTTCCAATTCTTTCCACCAAATCTTGATTTCAAACCTTCCTTGGGCACGAAAATGAGTATAGAGGAGAAAAATTCAGAGATTCAAGGACTGAGTTGTCCAAATAGTTCAATTTTCTCGAAACATCCAAGAATGAGTTTTTCCGTCGAAGAATATCTTAATTTATAGAGAATTTGGGCAAAACTGTTGGATTGCCTCTTCATTTTTTTTCAACGGCTGAGATTAAACGCAGATTCGCGAATCATGATCTTTAAGTCCGTTCTATCGATGATGAAGCATTCAGATCTTGCCACGTCGCGCGTGAAGCGGAGGCGTTGCTTGATGTTCACCACTCGATCTTCATTGAGCGATCGAGATGAGTCCACGTGTCTATCGGGGTGCATTGAATCTCAACCGTTATAACTCTCCTGGTGAATAGCTGAGATTAAATGCTCTTAAAATGAATCGTCGCCTAATCAAATGCAGCCATGCACTCCCTCGAGTAAGCGAAAATCCGACGAGCACGATTAAATAGCCCGATCGTTCGCTCGAGATTGAGCCATGTGACCTGCAACCAAAAACAAACATACATAGTCCCACATGAGAAAAATTCATATCATTGAACGCATATATAAAATTCATATCATTGAACGTGTTATAAATTCATCTTACAACGCTTGTCAGCAACAAAATTCGCAACTCTACGCGAATACAAGACAATCAACGTATACTCCACCACAACAATCATACAATCAAGCTCCACGATCGAGCGCACCATCTGCAGATCCGATTCTAGGTGCGATCTCTCAATTGATGGAGCAAATGAATAGAATGAACTCGCACGTGGATGAGATACAGGATTTCGTTAAGATGAACATTCCTACCTTGATTGATAATAAGAAGGGTAAGCAAGTTTCTTTTTCTGACCAATTACCATCGCAGACCACTATCAACCCGACGAATCAAGGGGCCTCATCGAGTCAAATACAGAATTTGAGTCATGTTCATGTTGACGAGGAGGCAGTGGAGACTACATTAGCGATATCAAGCCTTCGGAGTGGCAAAGATTTACCGGATCCTTATAAGGATCATCCTTTACACAAGAGCTCGATAGATGAAGAAACACCGAGAATCGTAGTAGAGCAAGATAGTAGTTCAGAGGATGAGGAAGAACGGGTGCGAGATGAGCCAAATCCTGATACATACAAACCACCAGTGCCTTATCCTCAAGCATTGAGCAAGCCTAAAGCTAAGGTTAGTGAACCTGACGATCACTTATTAGCAGCCTTCCAAAACGTAACCATTACCATCCCTTTAGTAGATGCTATTAAGTATATACCTTCTTATGCCAAATTCTTTAAAGGCATATGTACACCCCATAAAAGCCCTAAAAAGATCTAATTGAGCGAGAATATTAGTTCAATTATCATGAATTCTCTTCCTATTAAAAAGATAGATCTAGGAGCACCCATGATCATGAGTGAAATTAGAGGAATGACTTTTACTAGATCCTTGTTAGATACCGGAGCTAGTATCAATTTCCTCCCTAAGATAGTATTTGACCGTCATCATGTAGGGGAGTTGTAGCCTTTTCTTATAGAGTTATGATTAGCTGATGGATCGGTAAGGAAGCTTCATGGCATAGTAGAAGATGTGATTGTAAGAATTGAAGGATGTTATTTTCCAGTAGACTTCCTAGTAGTAGATATGAAGATCACTAAGGAGCTTAGTCAAGCCCCAATTATCCTAGGAAGACCTTTCTTAGCTACCGCAAAAGCTGCCATGGATTGGGGGAAAGGAGAAGTAATTTTAAAAGTTGGAGAGCACACGGTGAAGGTCAACATCAACAAGCTAATGAAGTACCCTTCACAAGCTTTTAAGGATGTGGGCGCCATCGACCTTTTTGATAACCAAGACATAGAGACTTGTATCGAAGAAGTTATGACGATCAATGAGGAAGCTAATTTCAAGGAGCTACCTTTGGACGAGCCGACAGAGGAGCTCAAGCCTCTTCCATCTACACTCAAGTATGCTTTTCTTGACTCTCAGAAGACAATGATTACTCAAGTATCATTTTGTCCCTAGCTTGACGAGGAGCAGGAGAAATGATTACTCGATGTATTACGACGGAATGAATAAGCAATCGGCTGGACTCTAGCAGATTTGAAGGGATTAGACCCTTCATTATGTACTCATCACATATTTTGGAGGACGTGTCTAGACCCGTGAGGGAAGCCCAATGACTAAACCCTAAGTTATGGGTAGCAGTTAAGGACGAGATCTTGAAGTGGCTTATCGCGGAGATCATCTACCACATATCGATAGCTAGTGAGTTAGTCATGTACATGTTGTGCCCAAGAAGGCAGGAATTACGGTGACCGTGAATGACAAGGGCGAGGAGATCCAAACGCGCGTTCAGACAAAGTGGCGAGTTTGTATTTACTACCGGAAGTTGAATGCCAGGACGAAGAAGGATCACTTCCCTTTGCCATTTCATCGATCAAATCGTTGATTGACAACTTTCAGAGTTATTTTTGTTTCTTGGATGGATACTCGGGCTATAACTAGATTGCAATTCATCCGGACAATCAAGAGAAGACGACGTTTACTTGTCCCTTTGGCATGTTTGCTTTTAGACGAATGCCATTCGGGTTATGTAACGCCTCTATGACATTCCAGAGATGCATGACGGCGATATTTTCCGATTTCCTTGGCGACAGTCTCGAGGTCTTTATGGATGACTTCTCTGTCTTTGGAGATGATTTCGATAGCTGTCTCGCTCACCTGACAAAGATCCTCGAGGTCTGCGTCAAGAAACGACTGGTGTTGAGTTGGGAGAAATCCCATTTTATGGTGCAAGAGGGAGTAGTGCTCGGGCATCTCGTCTCGGGCAAAGGTTTAGAGGTAGATAAGGCCAAGATTAAGGTCATCCAAAACCTTCCTCTCCCAACTACATTACAAGATTTACGTAGTTTTCTAGGGCACGTTGGCTTCTACCGCAGGTTTATTCAAGACTTTGCTAAAGTTTCCAAACCGTTAACCACTCTTCTTTGCAAGGATAAGGACTTCTTCATCGACAAAGAAGGGGAGCACACATTTGAGATGTTGAAGCTCGCATTGATCAAAGCACCAATTCTTCAAAGTCCTAATTGGGACTTACCATTCAAGATCATGTGCGACGCTTCAGACTATACAGTTGGAGCGGTCTTAGGGCAACAGATAGAGAAGAAGCCAACCGCCATATGGTACGCGTGTAAGACCCTTGCTGAAGCTCAGATGAATTACACGACTACGGAGAAGGAGCTTTTGGCAATGGTCTACGCATTAGAGAAATTTAGACCTTACATCTTGAGAAGCAATATCATCATCTACACTGATCATGCAACATTAAAGTACTTGTTTTCCCAGAAGGAGGCGAAGCCACGATTGATACGATGGGTACTACTTCTTCAAGAATTTGACTTGGAGATAAAAGATAAGAAGGGCAGCGAAAACTTGGTAGCGGATCACTTATCGCGTCTCCACATTTCAGGTACGGGAGACATTAGTGATTCATTTCCTGATGAGCATCTTCTTGCATTATCTAGTCACGCTCCTTGGTTTGCGCACATCATCAATTTTCTTGTGACCGAATCGATCCTAGAACATTAGAATCAACATCAAAAAGATAAGTTTTTCCATGAACTCAAGTATTATTTTTGAGAAGAACCCCTTCTATTCCATGTAGGATACGACCAGATCATACGACTATGCGTCGCGGAAGAAGAACTAGGAGATATACTATTGATGTGTCACTCATCAGCGTGTGGAGGACTCTTTGCCGCGCAGAAGACAGCGGATAAGAATTTACAAAGTGGTTTTTAGTAGCCCACCATCTTCAAGGATGTCCACCATTTCTATACGAAGTGCTTACAATGCCAGGCAACATTAAACATCTCCAAGCAAGATGAAATGCCAATGCGGCCTATCTTGGAGGTGGAGATATTCGACTTATGGGGAATTTTTTTCATGGGACCTTTCCCACCTTCTGATGGGAAAGAGTATATTTTGGTAGCGGTTGATTATGTGTCTAAGTGGGTTGAAGCTATTCCCACTAGGACAAACACTCATCGGGAAGTACTGAGATTTGTCACGAGGAACATCTTCTCCCGATATGGTTGTCCAAGGGCCATCATCAGTGACGGAGGCTCGCACTTCAATAATGCACACTTTCATGCAATGTTGAAGAAATATGGAGTACATCATCGCGTCACCACACCGTACGACCCCCAAGCTAATGGGCAAGTTGAAGTGAGCAATAGAGAAGTTAAGAATATTTTAAAGAAGATCATTCAACCAGACGGGAAAGATTGGGCACACAAGCTTCTTGACGCTTTATGGGCATATCGGACGACTTACAAGACACCCATCGGGATGTCTCTGTTTTGACTCATATTTGGGAAGGTGTGTCATCTTTCAGTTGAGCTTGATCATAGAGCTTATTGGGCAATAAAAAAGCTCAACTTATCTATGGATGAAGCAGGTAAACATAGACTTCTCGAACTGCAGGAATTACAGGAGCTAAGGCGCGACGCGTATGAAAACATAGAAATCTACAAGGAAAAGACCAAGGTCTTTCATGATAGGAACATCAGAAGAAGAACCTTCCACGTCAATGAAAAGATTTGGTTATATAACTCTCGCCTTAAGCTTTTTCCAGGTAAGCTGCGCTCACGATAGGACGGCCCTTATGTGGTTGTGGAATCATTTGACAACGGATCCGTACTTATTTCTGACCCCAAATCCGGCAAACAATTTAAGGTAAATCGCCATTATCTTAAGCCTTACCTTACAGCCGAGCCACCCACACCAATAGATAAGGTAAATCTGCATCTTCCCGAAGTACATGAGAACTTGATAACGGTAACACCCTCATCACATCAATCATCGTGAGCTTCATTACGTTTTGTTTGGCTGAAGACGTAAAACTTAGCGCTCTTGGGAGGCACCCCAAGGTTATCTTACTGTTTTATTTTATTATTTTTTTAAGTTTTTATCAATGTACATACATAGTCGAAGGAACCCACTATGCAACAAGCAACAATAAAGACAAATTCTGGAGACATACAACAACACGCCTAAATGAGTTTTTCTAAACCTTTTTACTTCTCACTTCAATTTATAATCTTTTTTATGTAATGCATGAAATTCTTGCCATCTTTTTATAAGCATGATGATTCTATTGAGGGCAATGAAAGATTTAAGTTGGGGGGCGAGGACTTAGAAAAACTCAATAATTTTTCAAAAATTTTAAACTTTTAAACTTCTAAAAACTCCTATTTTTCAAAATTTTTACCACTCTTAATACCTTAGAAGTCTTAAAATTTTGAGATCCTATTCCTAGAGATGTAGAAAGTGAAGGCCTTACAGCCCATGTGATTAGATTTTGAGTAATAAAGCCAAGTGATCTAGAGAAATCATGGATTCTTTTTAGTGGTTGACTTCTTCGGGGTTGGGTATCTAACGAGCACCAAGGAAAAATGATTAATCAGAGATTAAAGTGCTATTGGATTGAAATGAAGAGATTTTGAGTGAAGTTCAAGAAAAATTCCTATCCCCTACCTTACATCAGCCGAACCTGCATGGTGTGGGAATTCTTCGCTTCGAAAATTTCTCTTAAAAGAGGGCAATGAGCCATAATTTTTTATGCACCTATCTTTTTCCTTTAGGCATTTAGTTCCACTTTTTCCTTTTCAGTCAATTAGACACCCAATTTCAGCTTCATTGATGATAATTACACTCCCAAGTGATAAACATATCCACCGCATTTTCTTTTTCTACCATTAACCGACCATCTAATTTTTTTCCAATTTCCCTCACAAAAAAATATCCCTTCATATTACACTTGAAAATTTGATAATACTCTCTTCAAACAGTAAAACCTCCTCCATATCCTTGTTTTATGAAAAAGTCTTCTAAAGTTATCTTCTTCTTTGGCAAAAGTTACTAACTACAAAAAGAAGAAAATAAGAAGAAGAAGAAGAAGAAGAAGAAGAAAAGAGAAGAAAATATGAAAAGAAGAAAAGAAGAAGACAGAAAGAAAGAAGGAAATAAAAGGAAGGAGAAAAAAAAAGAGAGAATAAGAAAAGTGAAAAGAAGGAGAATCAAGGGAATATTATTTCTACCCATCAATACCATTCCAATTACTTCCATTCCATTCCTACCATTTTTATATCAATTATACCACTCCACACCATCTCTACCACTTCTATCAATCCTTATCTACCAACATCATCATCCATAGCATTTGGGAGAATTATCTAAACATCAGTGGTACCTTCTTTGTATATAATATCCAACTTGTTTACGTGCATGTTTGCTTTTAGCCAAGGTATTCCTTTAGAAATAGTGTCTTTTTATTCTTTCAGCCACCTCATTACGATGCATCCCAAAGTAAGAAATCCCTTTTGCAATGCACTCTTTAAAGGAGGAAGACGAGTTGAGGGGAATTCTAATGCACTAAGTAGCCTCCAAATGAGAAGGAGTGATGTTAGAATGAGAGAGGTGAGGATGACTTCTGCTCATGAGAGTGTGAGAATCTTTTCATTCCCATAACATCAAACCTTAGATATGCTCACCTTAATTACAATTGAGTATTGACTCAAGCATTAGCCGATGAGCACTACCCTAATATGCTCTAAGGAAGTCAACTTAGTTATGCAATCTAGATCACCAGGGTCCACACTATGAGGAAAAGTAATCACATATTCATACACTTCACTTCTTTAGTTGAAGGATCAAAGGATGAAGGACTTTCTAGGGAGATTATATAGTGAATTGCTAAGAAACTAGAAATTATTCAAGTTGGGGGGGGGGGTGTGATAACATGCTATTTATACATGAATTTACATGATTATTAATGCAAATAAAAGCATTAATTGTTCTAATTGTATGCATGTTATCATATTTTAAGTATATTTCTATCATTTTACATAATTTCATGTTATGATCTAAAAATACATTATTTTATCGATAATTATGGATAATTAAACATTAAGATTTTAAGCCTAATTATATTTGAGATCATAACTATGTTTTAATGATTAAAGTATAAGAGAAAAGATCTTTATTTTTATTCATGAATTTTTCTAAAGTTATTTTAGAATATACATGAATGTATTTATTTAATTAAAATTCATTCTCTTGTTATTTTAATATTTCAACTTTTTATAATGATAGATTATTGAATTTCTGATCCAACAAAATAAATTTGGATTAATTTGAAGTTGTATTTTGAAAGTTATGATTTTTACAATTTATAAGAATTTTCTGGAGTTTTTCTGAATTTATTTAACTGTATTTTCAGTTTTAAATTAATTAAATAGAATAAAAAAGGGTTTTATATTACCGCATACTAACGTGGCAGAGCGAAGCCACGTGGTGACGGGCGGATGTGTGTCTATCTGACACGTGGACACGCGTGTGTGCGTGTGTGCCTGACACGCATGTGTGTGTGTGACACGTGCACATACTTATAAATGGGTTAGGAGCATCCGTAATCAGATTTATGCTAACCGTCAAGTCCGTCGTATCTTATAAACCCGATAAAACACATTAATTTACTCCGTGTGGGACTCTGTGCTTTTGTCTTTTATTTCAGGTGATGTGGCATTATTTTAGACATCCGATTGCGTGATTTAATCATATGCGCCGGATGTCACTTACTCAAGGGCTACGTGACAACATCTAATTAAACGTCGATTTAATAAATCGCATTTAATCTCATCCATCCATCTCCGGAGTTATAACGGTCGAGATTTGAAGCCCCCGATAGACCTCTGAATCTATCGCGATCGTCCGATGAAGATCCAATGAACGCGACGAAACGATGCATCTCTTCTTCGCGCGACGTGGACGCATCTCAACCCTTCATTTGCAATCGAACGGATGCGACTTAATCGCATCGATTCGTCAATCGACGCATGATCTGGACCGTTGATCGCGATGGACCGTTAGATCCGACGGTTACAGCCAATTCTTTTATAAATCCAAATGTTCTTCGCAACGAAAATGCTACCCTTGGATTTTTGAGTGCAAGTGAACCATCTAGACACCATAATCTCAGAGTCTTTTGATTTCTTTACCTTCTTGACATGTTTCCGCGTGCGAGGAGTGTTTGAAATCAGAAATTGATCAAGTGAGTAAGGAGAAATCACATCTTGAATTTCATCTTCGTCTTCGAAGTCGTGAAATGAAAAGCCATGAATCCAGCGATCAATTTGATCATTTTGAGCGCGATTTTGGGTTAGATTGCGTGTTTTCATCTTAATATTTCATCATTTGGCATTAGATTTAAGTTTTGAATCGTAGATTAAGTTTAATTTCAGTTTAATTTCGGTTTTCAATCAAATTCGCAATCGAATTTTTTTCTCTCATTTTCAATCTTCGATTACTCTGTGAATTCCAATCCAAATCACTCGTTTTGATTCCGTGGATTTGCAATTGAGTTATTTTTCTTAATATTATAAATTACCTAATTTCTAAACTCAATTCGTCGTCTTATTTGATCGAATTTGAAAGATATCTCTCAAATTTCCCTAATTCTCCGTGGATTCAACCCTTATTTACCATTATACCCTTCAATTCATGAATTAATCTTTAAATTGGTAAGTTTGGACTTTGTTTTGACACAACATTGTGAGTATTAAACGACCATACGCATTCGATCCGTCACTATACCCGTGGGCCCAATCCACTCAGGCCACTTAGCCATTGCGTCACGTAGGCACCCGCGTGGGCCCATGCTAGTCCATTGGCTGGCTAGTGCGGTGACACGTTTATGCGTTACCGCATCAGCACCACGCGGGTCTTGCACTTAATAAACCCTCTTTCTGAAATATTTATTTCTAAAAATAAAATTTAAAAAAATCCAAATAAAATCTAGAAAAATAGTTAATCTTCAGAAATTCATAACTTCATTTCTATAACTCTTTTTTGACTCAAATTTTCTCTATTGGATCACAAATTTCTTACTTTTTTAGTCCATGCCACTTGAAATATAAATTTTAACAAGAAAATATGATGAATTCAAAATAATATTGACTTGACTTTAAAAGCCAAATTAAGTCAACCACTTAAAGTTGACTTTTGATTCATCCCCTCATTCTCTTTTTCTAATCATGAACTAAAGTCAAAATAAAATCAAGGAAAATGGTTAATTTCAAGTTGTTTGACCATGAAAAAGGTCAAACATCAATAAAGCACATAATTAACCCTAAATAATGCAAAAAATGTGGAGTTTAGTAAAATGGCATGCCAATGATGAAAATACATTAAACTATGATACCATGCAGCATAATTACATAAGATAATCATTCATTTCAGTTAATTATGATGAAAATAAGAGTCAAATATGCCTGTTATCAATAATCATCTCCATAAATAGTGAGGCAAATTTTCTTATTTTGATATACTAGGATTGTCATCATCTACGCATCACAAAATCTTACCCATCATCACCCACACATCAATTTCTCTCTATTTCCATTCATCTTTCTCCTCTCGCCATCCCATCTTTCTTATTTTCATGTTTTTCATTCCCATTACCTTGTCTCATTTTTTTCTTTTTCTCTCAATTTTATCAAGAAAAATCATAAATCATCACTTGACACCCCTCTTGACATGTTACATTCCAAATTCATCTCTCTTTCCATGCTCTTATCTTTCATTTCGAAGCATCTAACCTCATTACCAAGGCTTCTTGAGGGTTCAGCCCTTACTTCAGTACCATACTAAGTGAGGAAGGCATAAATGTTACTGCATGAAATTGATTTCTCAACAATGATATTAATTTCATTAGAAAGCATGTTCAAGCTTGAAGGGGAAATTTTTGGATTCAAATCTTGCAGATTACTTATAGGTATAATCAACCATCAAATGCTTGACAACACGATTAAAGGAGAAGCATTTTATTGGCTTTTCTCTCTCCTCTTCTTTGCAACGTAATCGTGGTCTTCCATCTGCTGAGTTATAATGGCATGGTGCATGCCAAGTGGGGTGGGGTCTTGAAACAGTCCAACTGGATATTACTACTGTAGGTTCCACTGCAAACTGTTTGGTCTATACCTATAAGAGAGAGAGTGTGGCATATGTTCTGATCTTTTCTCAACACAAACCTGTTTCTTTCCCCACCTTTCTTTAGTTCTGGAGTGACTAGAGGGGATACCAGTTTCTTCATTTATGACTAGGCGCATAGGACAAACTCACTATCCACGGTATCCTTCCCTGCCAACTGGGTTTAAGGGTAAAACAGATGGGAGGAAGGAGGCAGGTAGAAAAGGACTCTGTCCCGCCATCTAGGTAAACAGTCAAGATCGTTATTCTTGGTCCATGCGGTGGGTGTATACCAGCAGCGTGCCTACATTTGTGGTGCCGAACCTATCGCTGAATCTGTAACTTGCACGGCTGGGAAACAGCTTCACCATTTCTATTTCCTTCGGCAGTAACCCTCAACTAAATTGCTTTACCGAGGGAGAATGTGCGTGGGACCTTAATGAAAGACGGACGGAGTATAGGAATATTGGGGCAGCTTTCTACGGCGGCGGCACTGCCTTGGCGTACTGGTAGACGCTACCGAGCAATCCGGGCAAACGGACGAGACGTTGGTGTATGAATGGTGCTACTCAAAGCGCTGTGGATCTTGCAATGGGCCGAATTGGAAGATAAGCGAACCGGATTTGGCGGATAGGAGTTTTGAGTAAGGACCCACTGTCATGAAAAGCGACAGGGAGCCTATTGACGATACCGGAGTGTTTTCGTGATCGGACGGTTGAGAGTGTGACATGGTTTTCATATCGTCCGATGTTGGGAGTTTTTCTCGTGCAATACTTCAATTCTAGAGTGTGTGGTGCCCGACCCACCACCTCTTCACCTGCTTCATCTTTCGGGTTGTCCTTTTTCATTCGTTCTGTTTCCTTTTCTCACTTGATCGAATCCCTCTGCAAGGATCTATCCCTGTCTCAGATTTTGAGCACGACGGAATGACCGACTTCAACACTGTTTGCTGCATGTGTGGAGATGTTGGCTTCCCCGACAAACTCTTTCAATGTGCTCGATGCTTCTCTCGGTTTCAGCACTCGTAACTCTCTCTCTCTTTCTCGCACACTCTTCCTGTTACACACGCCCAATCATCTCTTTATTTTTCGGCATCTTCAGGTACTGCAGCAACTACTACAAGGACTCCACGGAGTCCGCCGGACTCTGCGACTGGTGCCGCTGCGAGGAGATAAAGTCCTCATGGAAAGTTAACCTAGTCCAGTCGAATAAGTCTTCTGTGGGGGATGACCAGAATAATTATCAGAGAGACGAGAAGAACAAGTATGGAGTAAGCTTCCGGCAAGACGGCAGCAACACGCGAGGCAGGAGCCCCGGTGGGGCGGGCCCCTCAAGTAGGACACCAGGACGCCGGTATAAGCTGCTTAAAGACGTTTTATCCTGAACAGAAAGATTAGTGTCCTCAAGGTGGCTAGTTCTTTGCTTTAACCTTATCGTATCCATGTAAGTTACGAGCTCTAGGTGAGATCTCCTCTTTCATCCTATCTTGTTTCTCCTTCGTGTGCGCAATATTTCCACTAATTTTGTCAAGAAAGGGATAGCGATTAAGAATGCGGTGGAAGATCTATTTTTCAATCGACTACTGCGTTTTCCTGCGTGTTATCATTCGACTGAAACACGCAACGAAATAGATATCGTAATATTTGGGAATATCCAAAGATGAGCAGGCTTTGGATAGAGTACCGTCTGGGTCCAATGTTGTGTGCTAACAGCTCAGCTTTTGAGACACTGATGTCCGAGAGAGAAAAACAGAATATGTAGTGGAAGAAGACAGAAGGAGAGCGGGAGAGAACTTCTTAAAAAACAGAAAATCCAAGAAGGCGGAAACAGAATCCACCGATCTGATTCCCGGGGGCCCGATTATCAAAGACCTTAGAACAAGTGGAAGAAAACAAAAGAGGAAAGAGACTAGTAATCTTTGGCTGCGGTGAAAACCGGATCGCCGTGAACTGGTTTCTCCATCTGTGAAATTGTTATTAAACTACAGAGTACTCGCAGTAAAGTGAGAATATACTATGTCGCCAATTTTGACAACAGAAACGTCCCTTCTCTAGTCGTTTTCTACCCTAAAGAACCCGCGTCCTGCTCCCTTCTTTGGCCTCATTTACGTATGTTGCGTGCTCAAGCGCCAATGCAAGATTTCTCAAACAATATACAGTAAAACTATTGTTCATCGTAGCCAACAATGGATTCCCTCTGTGATGTCTCTGAAAACCCTAACCCGAGATCCCCGGCCTATCCCTGTGATGCCCTAGATCGAGAGCATTTCGCTCCCATTGTTTTTCAGGGACCGAAAGCTTCTGAATGCAAGTTCTAAGACACCACGTGACAGCACGGTCTCTTTAAATGCTGTCAGTGAGACGTGATTTGACGGAGGAATCGGGGGAACAATGTTTCTGTAGAACTGGGGACGAGTCAAACGGGTGCAGGATACTCTGTTGTAGAAGGTGATCTCCTTGGTGGTCCGAAAATGATTTCCTCTTGTTGTCAGATTATTTGAACTTCAGACCGTTTTATGAAAAGATTGTTCAATTGAGGCTTTTACTAAAGTCACTTAACCTCGGAAATCGTGCAAAAGGACCCTCTCTTTGATGGATCAAAAGGATGGAAGATCCTTCATTGAATGTTGGCTATCCGTTTCCAATTCCAAAGCTCTCTTTTTTCACATAGAAGAGAAGTCGCAGGAGGACTACCCATTCGGACACTCCAGTAGCAGAGCGCCTAAGAAAGATAGGACTGAACCGGTCTTAAACCCGGGTCAGAGCAAAAAGCCAGTACAAGACAATGACAGGTTTCTTATTCGCGTTGGACCCCAAGACACGCAAGCACCCCAATCAGAAGGAAAATGAGACAGACAACTCAGTCAACGGTTATACGCGTGATCGTAACGGTTTGTCCAACAGCTCGACGGAATAACAGGCGACGATCAAGCAGTAACTCTTTCGCTCAAATATCCGCTGTCCAGTTTTCTTTCATCCAGTTGCCTTAACTATTTTTCTATGTACCATGGCGTTAGTTATGTCCATAATAAAATTTGCTTGACCAGAATGTAATATAGCTATCAAGGTTATGAAAGATAACGGTAAGAAAAACAATAACATTACTGTTAGTTTGAATTTACATCTTGTTTCTTTTAAACATCAGTGTACCTCGTAACGTAATAAAGATGAACATCAGTGTTTCTCATAGGGAAGTTGAGAGTGACAAAGAAAGTGGGATGAGGAAATAAGGGACGACTGATTCGGACAGACTTCAATGCCGCATTAAAGAGCATACCTTACCACTGAATGTGTAGAATGAAGCCAAGGTTCCGATGGATGTACAGGTCATATCCCACAAGCAAATATAGTGAGAATGGGCTGTTAAATTAATTGAAAGAAAAAACAATGAGACTCCTGTTATCTATCAAATGCATTGACAATGGGCTTTCTCCGTCCCAATTAACATAATTGAGAATAGAAGTCTTTTGATTTTTTGAAAATTTGGCTGATCTTCAGATGAATAGAAAGAGCGTCTTGTCAGAACAGATGGATGACTGTGATCCTGCAGAATCACGTGGGTCATGATTGCCAATTCGATAACTTTTTGGAGCGTGAGAAGTCGTGTGGCAGATGGGGTGGAATCAGTCGTGATTGTGATGGAAGGAGGGGGAGAGAGACTTAGAGAGAGAAGCGAGGACAGAAGATAGAGACTGTAATAAAGAGAGAAGGGAGAGAAAGAGAGGCCCGGAATATAAATAAAAAGATAGACTACAGCAGGAATGTGCGGGGGAATCAGATATACATTGGGAAGAGGGGAGGAGAGAGAAATGATGGGAATTCAAAGAGATAAAAGTGGGAATGACTAGATGAGGGTTGAGAGATCGTGGGAAAGAGAATAGCCAAAGAAGAGACAAGAACATATAGAGAGATTATCGATCGGAATGAGATTAGATGTGGAAAGAGGAAAACAATTGGAGAAGGAAAGAAAATGAAGATTTTGGGAGGATAACATCTAAAATTAATGTATTATGCAATTTAATTGATCACATCCTTCATCTGGCTAATTGCGTATTAGCAGCAATACGACACTGTGCATCTTGACTATGATAAAAATATTAGTTTTATGAGTGGAAAAACTCAAAAGTTATAGATAGTTTAAATTCACTTATGACTAATCATTTCTATGAATCGATGACTTCTATCAAAAGTTATATCATTATTGAGGTTGTATGAAAATTATATTTCATGATGCAAGCATGGGATGGGAATAGAAAAGGCCAAAATTGAGGTGATCAAGCATTTATTGTATGCTGAAATTTAAATATCTCTAAGGATTCCAAGGTAGTTCGACATCTATAAAAGAATAATAAGTACTTTCCTAAAATTTCAAAACATTTAAATCAAGTTCAAGTCTTAAGAAGATTTCATCGTGGATAATAATTATAGTCATCATTTTAACTATATCATAGACGATCTCACAAAATCTCCCATTATAAATGCCTTTAGTTCAACCTTGACATTTGAGCCAATCTATGGTACACTTGCCAATGAAAAGAAACAGCCCTAAGATAGATGATATTAAGATCTTGGTGGAAGCTCAAATAAATTATTTAACCACCAAAAATTAAACATTTGGTGATTAGTTTTTGGTTAGTAAAATTTAGGTCTTATTTTTCTTGTAAAGTAGCTAGTTTCCACCTACATGGCGCCATGCAAACATCACTTGGGTGTGTAAGCACCTTGTGTGGCAGACTCTTCATGTGTCAATGCCATGATTGGGTGCCATGTGTATAGTGGTGCAAATAGATCCTCTAGGTGACAGTGTTGACACACTTCCTTATGGCAGCATTGCCACATTTTCAATTGAACCATCTCTTAGTAATTATCACCAAAATACTATGAACTAGACACACCAAATTTCTAAAAAATTCTATGAAAAATCTCTAACTTTTAAGCATTCAAATGCTCTAATCTATAAATCACTTTGGCATGACATTTTGGCCATTTTCTTCAAATCAATATATCTTTTTTTTCTCATTTTACTTGTGTTGACAATGAGAAGAAAAAAATCCTAGAATTGCATCTGCAAAAGAGAGTACATAGGTCCTTATCTAGAGAGTGAAGAGGAGATGCCCTAGATAGACTAGGAGCCCGATGTCATTATCAGACACTCCCCCTTAGGCTAGAGTATATAAATCAACCAAGCCCAACTTGGTACACATGGCATTATAGGAGATCATGGCCAGAATCTTCTGAAGACCTCCGCAAACTGATGAGATGAGGTGAAAAAATAAGGTAAAGAAATGAGGTGAAGAAATAACTACAAACATAACCTTGTCTTGAATATAGTTACAATCAATCTCAATGTGCTTTGTACACTCATGAAAAGTGAAATTGCCAACGATGAAGATAACGGCTTGATTATGACAATGCATGGGCATCATAGAGGGAGAAGAGATGGGGAGATCTTTGAGAAATGATCAAAAAACATACCATCTCCCAAGTCCCAACCGTAGCTCGATACTCAGATTTTGCGCTAGAATATGATACCACCTTTTGCTTTCACGACAGCCAAGTGACATGGTTACCTTCAATAGATGTGTAATAGCATGTAGTAGATTTACAATCTCCCTTATCACCTGCATACCCAGCATCGGAGTAGGCTTCAATACGGAGATGACCATGTCGTTGATAGATGAGCCCTCTTCTTGGGGCTCGCTTGATATATGATAGAACTCATAGAGCTACCTCCCAGTGGACTAGTCAAGGTTCCTACATGAACTAACTAAGAATACTCATCGCGTACATAATGCAAAGGCAAGTAACAGTGAGATATATCAGCTTGCCCAACAATCTCTAATAGCGATTAGCATCCTCAAGGAGTGGAGATGAAGTATCCCAAATTTGCGGGCGAGCTTCCATAGGTGAAGTCTCTGGCTTGCTCCCAAGAAGTCTTGTCTCTTGAAGCATGTCAAGGGCATACTTCTGTTGAGTCAAAGCTAGCTTTCCGTCTTGATGCACAAACTCAATCCTAAGAAAGTATCATGGAGTCCCAAGTCATGAATTTTGTGGTGCTGCTATAAATAAGTCTTGGTGGCGTGAATACTAGTGTCATCACTACCACTCAAAAGAATATCATCCACATAGACTGTAAGAATGACAAGACTACCCTTAGTCATCTTAGTGAGCACGATAGGATCGGCGATGCATGATGTGAAGCCAAAGCTAAAGAGAAGAGCACTAAGCTTTGCAAACCAAGTGCATGGACTCTGCTTGAGCCCATAAATAGCTCGTCATAGGAAACACACTTTAGATGACTCCCCTTGACAAACATAAATGGGAGGTTGCTCCATAAAGACCTACTGCTCAAGATTAGCATACAGAAAGGCGTTAGAACCAATTAATCGGTGAGGTGACTGATAACATGCATATTTAACTTGAATTCTTATCATATTTAACTAATATTCATGCTTATCTTATGTAATTATGATGCATGTTATCATAGTTTTATGAATTTCCTCCATTGGCATGTCATTTTACTAAAGTCCATACTTTTGAATTATTTAGGGTTAATTATGTGTTTTATTGATGTTTGAACTTTTGTAAGATCAAAAAATTGAAAATTAACTATTTTCCTTGATTTAATTTTGACTTTAGTGGATGATTAAAAGAAGACATTATAAGAAGAGAATGAGGGGATGAATCAAAATAGAACTCCAAAGGGTTGATTTAATGTTATTTTGAATTCATCATATTTTATTATTTAAATTTATATTTTAGGTGGCATGGGATTAAAGATGAAGAAATTTGTGATCCAATGGAGAATATTTGAGGCAAAAAGGAGTTCTAGAAATGAAGTTAAGAATTTCTGAAGTTTATAGCTTTTTTTGGATTTTATTTTTTATCATTCAGGTATTTTTTTAAAATTTAAAAAAGCTTAAAAATCGTGAAAAAAGTGTTAATATGCACTGGACCCGCACGAAGCTGATGTGGCACGATGTGGACATGTGGCGGCATCACAGGAGCCCACAGAGACCCATGCGGGCCCACGTGGGCATCTAGGTGGCGCGGGAGATTAATTGGGCAAAGTAGAGTGGGCCCATGGGTGTTGTGGACCCATGGGTGTTGTGGACCCAAGTATCGGTTAAGGGGGGTGTACTAAGGTCCAGTGGGCAACACAAAGAGCTTTAGCCCTTCCACCTTTTATACCTGATAAGTCTTCTTAATTTCCTTCGTGTGGGAGTATCTTATTCTCTTGATGTGCAGAGCAACGAGGCAGCCCGATATGCGTTGGATCAAGGCGCGCGAAAGATTGCACATCAATTTCCTAGATCTCAGTCCACTTGACCCCAATCAATTGCACATGAATATTTCACAACCGTCGATCTCATTAGTAAACTCCGATGGCTGCGATGTAATTTAGCACTTGACGAATTACGGAACGACACGTGGCTGCTTGACGAAGCTCCGAATAAGATCAGACGGCGGAAATCAGGGAGGAAGTGAGCCAGCGTCGTCGGAACGTTTCCTTTTATTGCGCGCAAAGTGGCAGCATCGTGACTGTCCAATTAGTCTTTAGCGAATCAGACGGTCCGGATATTTTGTAATGACATTCTCTATAAAACTATTATCTCTCTTTTGCAACGATAAATTTTCAATTGAAACATGAAGAAATTAAGCATTTTTGGAGGAAAATCTTGAGTTCTTCGTCATTCTCTTGCGCTCTAGACTCAATTGCATATTTTTTAAGGCAAGTTAATCACAAAATTTTGTGAGAAAACGTCTCGATTCGTCCCTTGAACGTCAAACACATGTCGAAGAAGGAAAAGGATAAATACGTAGCAATCAAAGCAATTTGAAGCTCAATCTTCTTGTCAATCAGATTAGTAGTGTGTTTCCTTCGTAATCCTTGCAATTTAGGTAGTTTAGATTAGATTTAGATACGTAATTAGAGTTTAGGAATAAAAATTCCATCATTTCGTCCAAATTAGATCACAGCTTTTTGTTGATTTTTGAATAAGGATTCTCTCTAATTATAAGTGAAAATCATTTGATTTTGGTTTCATTGGATTCTGTGTTCAAACAGCTTTCTGTGGATTTTGATTCATCAATTTTCATGGAGGTTTGACCTTCCAATTTACCGTTTGACCAAGTGCTGTTCATAATCAATCTGAATTTGGGCGTTGACTTTCGAGGGCAATTACTCCTAGTATACAAGATGAAATATGATAATTTTGCTTTCTCTGGAATCCTCTGATCGTAAGCTTTCTATTCATATATGAATTTCTTGATTTAGATATCATTTGACAAGTCAATTTAACGATTTTGACAAAGATCTTCATTTCAGAATTTTTCTGTTTATTGATCTTCAATAAATCATAGTAAATCCAATTCTTCTCTAAAAATCACATTTTTGTATCAAAATTCTCCTCTTTATCTCTAGTTTTTGAAAATATAATTTTCATAATATTTTGTCACCTTTTTCCTCTCGGAATTTAGATAAAGTCAGTGTCTGATCAAAGTCAACGCTTTGACCTTCACTTTTGAGTTTTCTTCTTCAATCATTTTCTAAAATTCTTTAAATATCTTCTCTCATATATTAGTATTAATTTCCTTGATAATATAACATTTTCCAATCTTAAAAACCCTAACTATACATAAGTTTAACCAAGTCAACTCTTTTGATAAAAGTCAACCGTGTTGTCTGTGGTTCGACCGATCTCATCAATGTACTTGATTTCTGATTTTATATCATCGTGAGTTCAGAATTATATTTTTTTTTAGCGAGGATCACGTGTTTCAATGACCGCACTAAAACGTATCATTAGTGACCAAACCTGATTAACGACAAGAGATAGGAGCACATGAATAAAGTGGAGACGAGTGATAGTCATATGCGTGAGTGAAACCACGAGCAACCAAACAAACCTGGTGATGTACGATGGTACCATCAAGATAATATTTGAGGGTGAAGACCCACCTGCACGTGACAGTTTTGGCATCTGCTAGATGGGGAACCAAGGTTCAAGTTGATAACATGCAATCTTAACATGATAAAACATGATTATTAATGCAATTTAAGGCATAAAACATTACATTTATGTCAATGTTATCATACTTTGAGTGCATTTCTATCATTTCATGCATATTTATGTCATAATCTCAAAATGCACTAAATTAGGGTTAATTATGATAAATTAAGGATAAATGACTTTTATAACCTATCTTTATTTGAGACTATAAGTGGTTTTTAAAGTTAAATAATAAGAGAAATCATTTTTTTGAACATTCATTTAATTTTCTAAAATTAAAATCTTAAAGAAAGGAATGTATTTTTGAAATAAGAATTAAATCTCTTGTTATGTAAATAATTTGACTTTTTAGAATGATAGATAATTAAATTTCAAATCAAATGAAAGAAATTTGGATTAATTTGGAGTTGTATTTTGAAAGATATGATTTTTATAATTTTTAGGGATTTTTCTAGATTTTTTCGATTTTATTTTTCGATTTAAAACGTTTAAAATAAATAAAAAAATGCAAAAAGTGGTTAATTTCCGCGCGGGGCCACGTGGATGCGACGTGGCACTCAGGGCCACGTGGCAGCGCCACGCGGGCCTGCGCGGCTTATGCATTTATTTATCTATGCTATATAGTATATATATATAATGGGAATAGTCAGCCTTCCGTAGACCGGAAAGATATTCAAGCCATCTAATCCGTCGGGCCTTATAAACCCGACGGGTTCACTGATTTTTTCCGTGTGGGACTAAGTCCCACACAGATCTTAGTTTCAGGCGACGTGGCTGACGGAGGAACGTCGATCGGGCGGAGCGTAGAAGATCCGCGCGTCGATCGCGTGGACACGGACCACCGATCGTGATCAAACAAGTGTCTTAAAAGCAGCGTTATAACGGTCCAGATCTCACGCGATGTGGCAGCATCACACGCGCCGATCGAGTGGACGCGCGGTCCACGGATCAGAGATCAACGCACGTGTCATTTAAGTGGAGATATGACGGTCATGATTTAACGCGCCGAAACGCATCGCGATTGTCGGATCGCGATCCAACGAGCGGAAATTGATGCGTTTTATAACGCACGACGTGAGGATCGATCTGGAGAGTCCATCCGTGATCTGATGGCCTCGATATATTCATACCGTTTCACTTTGAGGCATTTTTATCTGGACCGTTGATGGAGCCTAACGCACCGATCGGACGGTTTTGCCCATTTTTGCCTATTAAACGAAGAGTTCTTCATGATTGTAAAGCATTCGAGAAGGATTTCATCTAATTGACCCATCTATTCCCTTCCTCTCTTGAATCTCTCACTTGTAGTCGCTTCTAGACTCGATTTCACGTCCACGGAGTGTTTATAAGTGAGATTTCGTCGATCGATCGAGGAGAATTTGTCTCTTGAACACCGATGTTCACGTTTGAATTTGCGGAATGAATAGGCATCGATCCGCTGATCAATTGGATCGATTTGATCGTTATCTCAGGTTAGAAAACAAGTTTTTCCTCTTATCTATCGTCATGTATTATCAATTTTAGGTTTAGGATCTTAATTTAGTTCAATTTTATTTTTAATTTCAATTTGTGTTCTTCGCGATTCCGAAAATTTCCTCCCACTTCCATCTTTGATTTCTCCGCAGTTACTAATCCAAATCGAGTGATTTTTGATTCCGTGGATAGATCTTTGAGTTATCTTTCTAAAACCATCATTTTCCCTAATTTCTTACCTCAATTCATCATCCAATTTGATCAATTTCCAAAAGATATCTCGAAAATACCTTAATTCCCTGTGGATTCGACCCTTATTTACCATTATACCCTTCAATTCGTTATAAATTCCCAAAATTGGTAGGTTAGGTTTTATTTTTGACATGAGACCGTGTGAAATCGACGACCTCACGGTCTCATCTCGTCACAAGTCTCACAAGAAACTAAGGCTACCTTCCACGTAGGTATCTGTGCCACCTCAACATGTGATCACAGAATCAACTTGGAGGCAACTAAAAGGCCAAAGTGACGCAAAAGAGGGAGAGTATCGATCATAGGAAATAAAGTGAGAAATGGGATGGCAAGTACAAGTGTGTGTACCCTTGCGAAGGGCAATGAGAAGGTTAATATCATTAGGAGCGGCGTCTGGGGATGGCAAGCGCACAATGGAGGGGGACAACGTATCTTTATATGGAGCAAAGGAATAGGTGGAACCGCGGAGACACAAAGAGAATGAGAGGAGAGAGGAAGTGGAGGAGACAGAACGAAAAGGGAAGGGATCACGAAATACTACTAGGGGAGAGAAGCCAAGTAGTGTAGATGCAGCAATGGGAATCAAAGAAAGTGAGGGGGAGTCCTTATGGAAGGGGACATCGGCATGAATCACATAATGATGGGTGTCAGGAAAGTAGCCTTTCACATAATGAAAGGGAGAGTCCTCATGGAAGGGGACATCGACATAAATCACATAATGATGGGTGTCAGGAAAGTAGCCTTTCACATAATGAAAGGGAGAGTCCTCATGGAAGGGGACATTGGCCTATCTAGTAGCCTTTTTGTGTGCTGGAGTAGGCGAAAAATATACCTTTAAGAGCGCAAGGGGCGAGCTTGGACAAGGAAAGAGAGTGATCATGTACAAAGATAGTACATCTAAAGACCTGACGAGGAAGGGAGAAGAGAGGCGAGGTGGGTAGTGATAGCTCTAAAATATAAGTCACATTCATGAATCATTGATCTTGTTTAAGTGCTGATAAAGAATATAAAAATGAGAATATCCATTTCTATATGGTTGAATCTGAAAAAAATATGACTAATTCATCTTATGCATCATTTCTTACATTTCCATTATATTATGAGAATAGCCCCATTTGATTTCTTAGAAGTCAAATGGTTGAATTCTCACATTTTTTGTGAGTTATGTGGATGAAAGGGCTTGTGTGAATTTCAATTGGAGCATGGATGTAAACTAAAAAGAAGGAGAAGAATAAAATGAATACTCCATTGTTTTAAAAGGTTGGTCAACCTTTTCTACCTTTTCAGGAAGTTAGTCAAACCTCTCCACTTTTTTATGAGGATAGTCAAGCCTTTCCATCTTTTTAGGATATTGGTCAACTCATTCAACCTTTTTAGGAGGTTGGTCAAGCCATTCCACCTTTTTAGGAGGTCACTGAAACCTTTCCACCTTTTTAGGAGGACAGTCAAACCTTTCCACCTTTTTCGGAGGATAGTCAAACCTTTCCATCTTTTTAGGAGGTCAATCAAACCTTTCTACCTTTTTAGGGGGTTGGTCAAATGCTTTTATATCTTTACGAGGTTAGTTAAACCTTTCCACCCTTTTAGGAGGTTTGTCAACCACCTTCTTGAGGGAGTCAACCCATTCTTCTTTTTTAGCAGACTAGTCACTCCATTTCTATTGGAAGTCAATGATAGTCAAAGTGATTCTTGATAAGTCAAATGAGGTCAAAGGCATTCTTGAAGGGTCAAAGATTCAAACTTCTTCTCTTTTATTTATTAGTAATCAATTTAGGTCTTTCCTAGTTTTTAGAAAGGATCCATATTGATAGGAGGAGAAAGACGTAAACCCACCTCCTTAGGGAAGTGATAAGGTTACCACCACTTGAAGAGTGGTCAACCCACCTCCCTAAAAAGGGAAATAAGTTAGGAGATGATTATGGTCATGGCTTATGGATTTAATCTCAACCATTCATTTGGTTGCACCCAAAAAGACTAAATCTCTACCATTGATTCAAAGAAACCTCTTAACCTAAAATTATAAGAAAATCTTCTTCTTCCTTTTTTGTTGTTTTTTTGTTCTCTTTTAGCATCAGGCTACCAGAAGGAAAAGTAGAGGCTTACGCCCAAGTTTGGCATTGTTTGGTGTACAAGTTTGTTGTGGAGCCAAGATCAAGTGGAGGATTGACGAGCGAATCGATGCGGTCGTTAATTGCACACCAATTCGTGTCAAAAATAAAACCAAACTTACCAATTTGATGATTTAATAACGATCTGAGGGGTATAATGGTAAATAAGGGTCGAATCCAGAGGGAAATAAGGTATTTTCGAGAGATCTTTTAGAAATTGATCTAATCGGACGATGAATTGGTGATAAAAAATAAGGAAAATAGTAGATTTAGAAAGATAACTCAAAGACGTTTCCACAGAATCAAAAATCACTAGATTTGGATTAGTAATTGTGGAGAAATCAAAGAGCAAAGTGGGATGAAAATTCCGAAAATCGGAAGATCGAAAACCAAAATTGAAAAGAAATTAAACTAAATTACGATCCTAAATTACAAATTTTTGAAAAATTGTTCAATTTTTCTGAGTCTTCACCCCCCAACTTAAACTCTTCATTGTCCTCAATGAAATTATTATGCTCATGAAGAAAGATAGCAAGAATAATGATCATGGCATGAAAATGATGATAAAAATGTGGTGAGGAGAAAAGGGTTTATAAAAACTCATTTGGGCTTTCTAATGCTTGTTCACGGGATTTCTCGTGCGTGCACCTTTCATAATATAGTTCTTCGAAAATATATTTATTCTGCAAAAACTAAAGGAAAAACACAAAAAAGATAACTTTGGGCTGCCTCCCCATAAGCGCTAAGTTTAACGTCTTCAGCCAGACTCATTTAAGCTCATCTTCTTCAACAATTTATGTGATTATTATGAATCAAAACTTGATACATGATAAGAAAATTCCTCAAGATCCAAAACCATAATTATCCTTTTTATGAATAATGAATCATTATACTCTATGGTTTGAAGGTGTAATTCAGAATTTATTCATGAAAGCCAAATCATATCATCAAATCAAGTTCATGTAATCACAATTTATTGGAGGTAATATATTATAGATATATTATATTATATATATAAATAAAGAAATATAGATATATTTTCTAGAAAAAGTTCTATCGATTGAGCGGTTGAAATTTAGATCACTTCGAGTCTATAATGGCCTAAGTCTACGCAGAGCATCGCTTTGATGCGGCCTAGGACGACGAGAAACTCAAAATAACCCTAGTACAACAAGCTTTTTTGTATAGAATCGTGAATTTAAATAAAGATTAAAAACTTAACAATGATTTATAAAAACAAGTCATGCATCATTCCGTGAGAGCTTGCCCCTCTCGAAACAATACTCGTGAGCAATAGACCGTAATCCTTAGAAGAGGGAAAATTACTCAAGATGGCATCGAATTGAGGATCATTTAAGAAAAATTTCATCTTCGGAAGGCATTAGAACATGTTTTCTAAGTGAATGATCTCTCATAAAAATCATTACTTTTTATATATAATACTAATTATTAAATAATGGCAAAGATCATACTTGGGTGTCGTTATCCATGAGTGTTTATACTTTCTTAACGCGATTTTTCAAAATGATCGCGCGTAATCCTTAGAAAAGGGGTCAAATTCACTTGTTCTCTTTGAATTAAGGATCACAAAAATGGAATTCACATCGGATCACTCCAATTATGATTGATGCGAGTTAAATTTAAAAAATAAAATGAAAAATCCGATGTTGACCAAGTCAAAATTGACGAATATTCTCAAAAATACGCCTGAATTCCCGGCAATGGCGCCATTTGATGAGGGAATCGATGCGGTCATTAATTGCACACCGATTCATGTCAAAAATAAAACCAAACTTACCAATTTGATGATTTAATAACGATTTGAGGGGTATAATGGTAAATAAGGGTCGAATCTATAGGAAAATAAGGTATTTCCTAGAGATCTTTTAGAAATTGATCTAATCGGACAATGAATTGGTGATAGAAAATAGGTAAAATGGTAGATTTAGAAAGATAACTCAAAGACGTATCCACGGAATAAGAAATCACTTGATTTGGATTAGTAATCGCAAAGAAATCAAAGAGCAAAGTGGGATGAAAATTCCGAAAATCGGAAGATCCAAAACCGAAATTGAAAAGAAATTAAACTAAATTACGATCCTAAATTACAAATTGATGATACATGACGATAGAATATAGGGAAAACACTATTTCTAACCCGAGATAGCGATCGAAATGATCCAATTAATCGCCCAATCGAGGCTATTCATTCCGCGATTTCGAAGATGGACATCGGTGTTCAAGAGACGAATTCTCCTTAATCGAACGACGAAATGTCACTTTTAATTACTTCGTGGATGCGGAAACGAGTCTAGAAGAGATTAGAAGTGAGAGATTCAAGGATGAAGGGTGTAGATAGATCAATTCGATGAAATCATCTAAGAATGTCTTACAAAATTGAAGAACACCTTAATTTATAGGCGATTTGGGCGTAACCGTCGGATGGAGCATTGTAATCTGCATCAATGGTCCAGATTAAATGCGTGAAGTCAAACCGTTATGAATAGATCTTGGCTGTTGGATCGCTGATGGACGCTCCTGATGATGCCTGATGTGTATGCGTTATAAAACGCATGAAAAATGCATCCGTTGGATCGCGATCTAACGCTTCTGATGCGTTTTGATCGCGTGAAACTTTAGACCGTTATAACTCTTATTGTAAGACACGTGCACGATTGCGATCTGGTGGACCTTGAGTCCACTTCATCAACGCGCGACGATCCATGCGCCTTTAATCCAACGCGTCGCCTTCAGCCACGTGTCTTGGGAACTTATAACGAGAGTAGTTTAGTCCCACATGGATAAAATTAAAGAAACTAGACGGGTTTGTATGGTGTGCCAAATTAGAGGGTTAGCGTATATTCGATTACGGATGCTTATATGTACTATAACCCTATACAATACGAAGTAAATATAAATATTGCACACGTCACCTCCGCGCCACGCAGGCACTCGCGTGGGTTCGCGTGGCTCTACCATGTGGCCTTGCGTGCCACGTCGCATCCACGTGTCCCGTGAGAAAATAAACCCCTTTTTATTCTTTTTTTAATTGTTTTAAACGATTTACACTCAAAAATAAATTCAGAAAAATCCCTAAAAATTAGAAAATTCATAACTTTCAAAATACAACTCCAAATTAAATCCAGATTTTTCATTGGATTCTAAAATTTAATTATCTATCATTATAAAAATTTATAATATTTAAATAACAAGAGATTTAATTTATATTTCAAAAATACATTCATTTCTTTAAGATCTTAACTTTAGAAAATTAAATGAATGTTTATAAAGATGATTTCTCTCCTTATTTAACTTTTAAAACCACTAATAATCTCAAGTAACGATAGGTTATAAAATCATTTATCTTTAATTCATCATAATTAACCCTAAATTAAAGCATCTTAAGATTATAACATAAAATTGCATGAAATGATAGAAATAAACTCAAAGTATGATAACATGCATATAAATGGAATGTTTTATGGCTTAGTTTCCATTAATAATCATGTATTATCATGTTAAGATTGCATGTTATCAAGGATCTAGATTGTAACGAGTCAAGCATCACCTGTCCTAGGACTGGCATAAAAAAAGGGGTTTGTGTGAGAATTTGGATCTGATTTTCTCTTGTAATCCCTTCAAATGGATAGTGTTGAAACTATTTCCCTTTTTATATTTTAGATTTTTTCTCTTTTTTTTAAACAATCTCTCATCATTACCCAATTTCTCGATTACCCGATTTCCTAATTTTTCATCATTTTTTCATCTTCCATTCTATCATTCTCATTTCTCTATTCCATCATTCCATTCTCAATCTTTTCATCATTATTTATCAAAGAATATTAATATATCTATTAATAATTTCGTTCATACCATATTTTATTTTGTCATCCTTCTATATTTCTCTAAATTCCCTTCTACCATTAGTTTTTCCCTATAATAGTATCACTTCTCCCTAAAAGCATTAATCTCATTACCTAGCCTCCCTAAAAATTCGACCCTTATTTTACCATTACACATAGTGAGGAATTATAAATATTGTTGCATGAAATCGATTTAAAACAATGACTAAAAGTATCTCTAATCGAAGCGATGAAGGGGAATAGCAACACCAAGGGAAGTAGAGAGGAGTCCATTTTGGAGATATGTGTCAGTCATGAGGGCGTCAAACTAAATTTAAGATGGGACGCGCAACTTTATCAATAGTGTGCGAGTGATATCAAGGAGTTGACACTGTTTTTGCTCAACAACACCATTTTTCTATGACGTGTGAGGACAAGTGGTCTAGTAGATAATGTCATGATTAGCACAAAAGGTACGGATATAGGTTTGGACAAACTTGAGAATGTTATTAGTATGAAAAATCTTAAGCGTGGTAGAATATTGAGTGACAACCTTTTGTGATGAAGTGGGTTACTATGGTGACAACCTCAGAGTGGTCGCAAAGAAGTTAGACCCAACTCACACGTGTATATCATCAACAAACACAATATAATAACGATGACATGAAATATAGGGGGTACAAGAGGGACCTCAAACATCATAGTGAAGAAGATCAAAAGGTGTGAAAGAAGGGATGCCATGATAACTAGAGTAGGAAGATTGATATGAGTCATATCGTTCTTGACCTCTCTTACCAGAGTTGATATAAGTCATATCGTTTGGTATCACAACAAACATCTAGGGTGACACCTCTGAACGAGATTCCTAGCATAGTAACTGAGATGAAGAATGAAGTGAAAGATCTAGAAGCAAAAGTGGAGAATCAAAAATCCGGCATGGCCCATTTGAGGGAGGAATTCCACCAAGCACGTGAGGAAAGCCCAAAAAAATTCGATGACCAGACGAAATTTCTTTGCCATGTTTGACGTTTTCTAAGAGTGTCTAAAAGTGGCGAGGGATTGGGGCTTGATAAAATGCATTTATAACTTAAATTATTATCATAATTACCTCATATTCATGCTTATTTTATGAGAATATGATGAGTCATATCGTTCTTGACCTCTCTTACCAGAGTTGATATAAGTCATATCGTTTGGTATCACAACAAACATCTAGGGTGACACCTCTGAACGAGATTCCTAGCATAGTAACTGAGATGAAGAATGAAGTGAAAGATCTAGAAGCAAAAGTGGAGAATCAAAAATCCGGCATGGCCCATTTGAGGGAGGAATTCCACCAAGCACGTGAGGAAAGCCCAAAAAAATTCGATGACCAGACGAAATTTCTTTGCCATGTTTGACGTTTTCTAAGAGTGTCTAAAAGTGGCGAGGGATTGGGGCTTGATAAAATGCATTTATAACTTAAATTCTTATCATAATTACCTCATATTCATGCTTATTTTATGAGAATATGATGCATGTTATCATACTTTTTAGGAATTTTCTCCATTGGTATGTCATTTCACTAAAGTTGATATTTATGCATAAATTAGGGACAATTTCATGCTTAATAGATGATTAATCTTTTTTTAAGTTTAAATTAATAGAATTTAATCTCTTTTATCGAATAAATTTGACTTTAGTGCATGTTTTGAAGGATAATTTCAAGATAAATTTATGATTTAGAATATTTATTAAGAAATGAATTAAGTAAATTCTAATTCATCTTGATTTCTTCTTTCAAAATATATTTTAAATGACATGATGTTAAAAAGGAAGAAATTTGTGATCCAATGGAGAAAATTTGGATGAAAAAGGAGTTCTACATTTAAAGTTATGAATTTATGAGTTTATGCCCTTTTTTCTGATTTTTACATTAATTTTTTCTTATTTAAAATCGCAAGAAAGGGGATTTCTTACCCGTAGGTGATGACATGGCGAGCGGGGCCAGGTGGCGAGCTGACGTGGCGCACGGGACCACCGCGCAGATGCGACGCCGCACTAAGGCCACATGGCAGGGCCGCGGGTGGCCCACGCGAGGCGCAGGTGGTGCGCACAGGGCGTGGACACATGGCAGGAGGCCACGGGTGTCCACGCGAGTCCACGCGGACGCACGTATGGGGCGCCACGTGGTAGGGGGTTGGCAGGTGAAGGGCCCACGGGTTAGTGGGCTCTAGATAAGATGATTGGGGTGGTAACACAATAGCATTAAACTGCCCCACCTTTAAAGCATGATATTTTTGTTTTCTTCTTCTATGTGGGACTATGTTCGCACACGATTTACCATTTGCAGGCGACGTGGACGCATAGTAGGCATCGGATTCCATCAGCACGACAGAGATCGCGTGGACCCGAGTCCACGCGATCATCAATGAGGCACGTGCGCGAAATCTATTTTAAGTGACGGTGATCGAAAGGCATACCTGATGACACGTGGCGTTGCGAGGAGTGTCCGATTTTCATTAAACCAAACACATCGCGATCGCCAGTGCTTCATCAGACAGTCACGATCTTTTGCCATTTCGGGATCGGGGAGCACCGCGTGGACACATTATGATCATCCGATCTCCATCAGAGGGCCAAAATTCGCCCCGATCTTCATCTCACCATGGCGACGCGTGGAGCTCTCTAGAGCGTCCGATTTCCATCAAACGGGCAACACATGGAGCTCTCTGGCGTGTCAGATCTTCATCAGATCACGATCTTCATCGGACAGCGGAAAGATCAAGACTCGATCGCGATGCGATCGTGGCCCGATCACCGCGTCACCGTGGCCACGATCAAGCGCGATCATGGCCTCCTTCATCGCGGAATCAATGCCACATTCCTTCCACTAAATCGGATGGCGATCGATTGAGAACCAAGATCACGATCAACGCACGATCCGGGCCCAATTGCCGCGCGATAGTGACTCCTTTTGAAGCGAAACTCAAGGCTAATTCACCGCCAATTCGGGAGCCACGATGCTGCCCAAGGGAATCGCTCCCACGACCCCATCAAACCGCTCCCATGACCGTATCAATCGGCCACGATTTTTGGGCCAAAATCCTCTTTAAAACCGATGTATTCTCTCCTTTGTTCTTCAAATTTTGATCGATTCGTGAAGTGAACTAAGCAAAATTCAAGGAAGATCTTTAGTTCTTCGTGATCCCCCCGCGTTTAGACTCGATTGCGAAGCAATTGAAGTGGGATTGATCGCAAATTCCTGCTTGATTTAATCGAATTTTCCCCATGAATTCTGAACGTCCACGTGGAAAAATCTGAGCAAATTCGCTTCAATCCACGAGAATTGAACCCCCATTCATGTGGCAGTCGGGTTAGTAGTAAGATTCACTCGATTATCATGAGGTAATTTGAGTTTTTATTATATTTAGAAGTTTAATTTTGCAAATAAGTTCTTACTATTCTTCATTTTCTCCAAATTTGAGTCCAAAAAATTTCTGATTTTGAAAATAAGATATCTCTCTCATTATAATTCCAAATCACTTGATTTTTGTTTCATTGGATTCCTCTTTTCATTAGCTTTCTGTGGATGGTAAATTCATCAAATTCTGAGTTCATTTGACCCTTCAATTTGACTTTTGACCAAGCACTATTCATCTTTCATCAGAAGTCAAACCTTGACTTTGGGGGTCAATTACTTTCAATTTACAAATCACAATTTGATCATTTTTATCTCCTTAGATTACTCTGGTTCTTAGCTTTCCATTGACATATAAATTGTAAGATTTGGATTTCATTTGGCTGGTCAATTTGAAGATTTCCTCTGAGGTGTTCATTTCCAGGATTTTCTGATATTTGATTTTCAATAATTCATAGTAAATCCATTTCAATAAATTCCATTTTCTCTCTAGTTTCTAGATCTATAGTTTTTGTAATCTTCTGACACTTTTTCATTATCTAATTTTTTAGAACACCTACTGTCGGTCAAAGTCAAAGCTTTGACTTTGACTTTTAACTTTTCTTTTTCAAATCCAAGATTTCAATTCTTAAAACTTCTTATTTAGTATATTTATATCATTTTCACTCATTACATCTTATTTTTACTTCTTTAAAACCTCTTTTAAACCTAGGTTTGACCAAGTCAACTCTGCAATTAAAGTCAACCCTGCTCTCTGTGGATCGACCCGATACTTACACATTACTTGATTTTATATCTTATCTTTGTGAGTTCGGTTGTATATATTTTGTTTGACCTACATTTCTGTGTTTTAACGACGCACAAAAACGCTTCGTCAGGGCTTAATAAAAAAGAGGCTAGCAAGATTAGACTATCACCAATCCCTGGAGAATGTGACAAAAGCAACACTCACATGACATAGGAGGAAGAAGAACACCCCGAGTTCATCTTGGCGGGTACGAAAAGCAAAATGGAGGCCCCAACCTTTCGGGTAGAAGGAGTGGAGGGTTGGATCCGCAGCATGGAGGGGTTGTTTCAAGTACATGAGATCTCAGAGGTCGATTGCCTTAACACCATCCTACCTAATCTTGGGGGTGAATCACTACAATGGTTCTTGTGTACAACTAATAATTATACATTTAATCATAGGAATGATTTTAAGTTGCAAAATGGGACAATGATTCAATGATGATTTGCTTGAAAATATAATGCGCAAGTTCATGGATGTGAAGCAGTCCGGTGTAGTCAAAGAATATAGGCAGCAATTCGAACGCCTCTTGGTTTATTTGCCACCATTTCGAGACCAAATTATGAATGACATATTCTTGAAAGGGCTGAAGGAAGAAATACAAGTCAAGCTTTCCAAGGAAAACAAGAAAGGCTTATTGCATCTAATGGATGCTATAATTAGGAAGGCCTACGAATAGATACATCAGCACAGTGATCTAAGGGGCCAGGGGACCCGTTGAACCAGGAGACAATACATGAAAAGACCCCCTACTGGATGTCCTCAAATGCGGACATGACTAAGAAGCACACTTTAGACATATTCAGAAATTGTTGGAACAATAGTGAATTCAAGAAGCATGAGAGTGACCACGACGAATCTATATCTGCTTGCAAAAGAGTGGTGTTAACTAAAGATGACTTACAACAAAGACATGAGGAAGGGCTCTATTTTAGCTACAACAAAAATTTTGGGCCAGGACACCGATGCAAGAAAACTCTCCAAATAATAATGGTTGTAGAAAACAATGGCCAGCTAGAACCTGAGGAAGAGAAACCTGATGATGAGAAGGACAGTCCGGATCAGCTGGTCGAAGGAGAATTGTTAGTGGCCCAAGTCTCACTAGGAACCCTGATGAGGTTTACTTATTAAAAATTTGTGAAGTTAATGGGGGACATCTAGGGGGGAACAGTGGTTATATTAATTGACACGGGTGCTTCTCATTGTATAATGTCCAAAGATACTATTCTTGAAAAGAAAATCCCGATGAATCCTCAATTATAGTTTCAAGTTATGTTGGGTAATGGGAAGACCACTGCTGGATATGGCATATGTTGCAATGTTCCCTTTCCTATTCAAGGAATAGATTTGAAGCATGATTTTCTGCCCTACCCAATGAAGGGAACAAATTTTATTTTTTGTATGTAATGGCTCACGTCCCTGAGATGGACAAAGATGCATTGGGAGTGATTGCCCATCATTTTTAAGGAAGGAAATAACAAAATCACTTGCTAGGGCAGTTAGAGTTTATCATGTGGTGATCTATCTAACAAGAAAATGAAAAAGACACAATTGGAATTTATAGGTCACTTGTCGTTTGAAAGTGGAGTCCAAGTAGAAGAGACGTAAACTGAAGCAATGTTGAATTGCCCCCCTCCCCCCACCCCCCACCAATCTCAAAGACTTGAGGGGATTCTCGTGTCTAATGGAATATTATCGATGCTTTGTGAAAAATTATGAACAAAAAACGGCACACCTGACCAAGCTACTTAAAAAGATGCCTTCAAATGGGATAGTGATCCTCAAGTCGCTTTTGAATCATTGATGCAAGTACTGATGCAGACCCCTATGCTAGCACTATTGAACTTCAAACAATCTTTTGCAATTAAACCTGATGCCTTATGGGTGGGAGTCAGGGTTGTACTCATGCAACATAAAAGACCAATAGCTTATTTCAGCCAAATACTTCTGAGACGCAGCCAAGTGAAATCTGCCTATGAATGGGAGCTCATGGGTATCACGTTCATGGTAAAAAAATGGCACCATTATCTCATTCACCTCTCTTTTACAATCATCTGAGCCTCAGGTTCCTATTATCCCACAAACATGTCTCAAAAATTTACACCAAGTGGATAAGCAAACTCATAGGATAGAATTTTACCATCGAGTATAAGCTCGAGAAACAAAATGTAGTAGTAGACGCTTTGTCCAGGTTACTGGGAATGACTCACCTCTATGCGATGACAACTTCCCACGTGCAACTAGTTGACATGGAGTTATTACAAATGGAAATCCAAAGAGATGCATGACTCTAATTGTTGGTCCAAGCTCGACAAGCGGATCCAATGTCCAAGCCAAACTATCTGCTCCCCCAAGTAATATTAATATACAAGGGCTGCTTGGTGCTTCCCACCAATTCTAGCCTCATTCGAGCTATTTTGCCAGCTTACCACAACTCCTCAATCAGCGGTCACACAGGGTGTTTGAGGACTTATAAATGCCTTGCCCAAGAATTATACTAGTGTGAGATAAAGAAGAAAGTAAAAGAATTTTTTAACAGCTATCACATTTGCCAAACTCAAAAGGCATCGTCTTAGGGCCCCAACAAGACTACTTGAGCCATTACCAATCCCAACTCAAGTGTGGAAGGAAATATCGATAGATTTTTGTGGAAGGGCTAACTCAATCTTATTCCTTCTATTCCATCATGGTAATAGTGGATCTTCTAAGTAAATACAATCACTTCCCACCCTTGAAGCACCCATTCATCCCAACGATTGTGGCGGGGACACCTCAATAACAAGAAAAGCATCCAAGGAGCCAACAAAGCATTACAAGTTAAGGAGAAATGCATGGATTCCGTGTCATCCATATGAAGTAAATAACATGCTTATTCTAACAAAGAAGTTCAAGAGTCTACCATTAGAAGACATTTATATATTCAAAAGACTTAGAAGACATGAAGAGGAGCAAGCCCATGAAGATGTGGTGCCACCCCTTAATCCTTAGAATCCTTAAAATACTTCCCTTGACTTGGCCAAACCCTACTCTTGACCTAAAACCTTTAATTTTGAACCCCATTCCTAAAATTTAGGAACCCCTTTGACGAAGTCAAATCATCTGCCTAAATTATAGGAAGCAATTTTAGATTCTCAAATTTCAAGTTATTTACATCATAGATCCTTCTTTGACCAAGTCAACCTGAACCCATGATTTTAGGGCAGTTTACTATACCCAAATTACCCCTAAATTTTTTACCAATTAAAACCCTCCAAGTTGCACCCTCACGTCTTGACAAGTAGCTTTTTAAAGCATCCTTTCAAGAGGGTCGAAATTTCTCCTCAAAAGGTGGCACCCCTTGAAGAGACACACCCCTTCAAGGGTTGAACAATTCTCTCTCTTCTTCTATTTATCTGGATCTTGTGAAACTCTCTCTCATAATATGAAATTTAAAATAGTTTGAAGTTTTATTGTTCCCCCACTCTTTCTCTCTCATCCTCCACAAATTCACCCCCTTCTTTCTTATTGTCTCTCATCCACAGACCAATCCACAACTTTTCCCTCTCCATCCCTCTTCTTCTTCCTCTCCACAACACACACCCTTCATTTCTCATTCCCCCTTCTCATTCTTCTCCTCCTTCCCTCTTTACATCATTCCTCTTCAGTCCCTTATCTCTTTTCTATCAAATCAAGGAGTAATCAAGAAGGAGATTTCAAATTTTGTCCCAACAAGGTCACATTAGTCAAGAATCTCTATCAAGGTACTATCATTCCTCTCATTTTGTGTGATAGATCATCCTTCCCCCAAAATCTCTTGCTCTTAGGATTTGTGTGAATCCTAGGATAGCCTCTATTTATGTATTTGGGCATTCGTGCACATTGGTTGTGAAATTTGGTTTGATCCATTGAATATAAACTCTCCTTCAAGGTTATTAAAAGTGATCTCTCTCCTCTAAAATTGTGGGATTAACCCTAGGGAGTTCAAGGTCACCAATCTTAAAAATTCACAACATCCCTCCATCAAAACACCATCCCTTACACTTCTATTTGATAAATTTTGATTCTCCTATTTTGTCCCACATCAGATTGTCATCGAGAAGTTTATTTATGAAATTTTATGACTACATGGGGTCCCATCATCCATCACTTCTGACTGTGACTAGGTATTCACTAGTCATTCTGACAGGAGTTGCACCGCCATCAAGGCACTGCCTTCCGTATGAGCTCTTCTTATCACTCCCAAACAGGCGGTCAAACATAAGTGGTAAGCCGATGCCTAGAGAAATACTTGTGCTATTTTACATCAAAGAATCTGAGTCACTGGGCAAGGTGGCTTCCTTAGGCTGAATTATCATACAACACGACTTTCCATTCTGCAATCAAGACTACGCCCTTTATGTAGTTTATGGCCTTGACCCTCCACAGATTCTAAAGTATGGATGACCCTCTTCTCTAATTATGGCCTTTGATACAATGCTACAAGAGTGGGACCAGAAATTAGAAGCACTGAAGCATCAGCTTCATAATGCTTAACAGATGATGAAACTCAAGGCCGATCGACACCATCGAGATGTCCAGTTTGTGGGCAATCATATGTATCTCCATCTACGATCTTATCGGATGAGGTTAGAGGTGAAAAGAGTAAATAAAAAGTTGTGCCCCAGGCTCTTTGTCCCCTTTAAAGTACAACAACTAATGGGAATAGGGGCTTATAAGCTTGAGTTACCAAAAAGATCTGCTATTCACCTAGTGTTTCATGGCTCGAGGCTCAACAAAGCCTTGGGTCCTGCTGAGCAAGCCCAAACCACACTGCCTGAATTATCATCCACAATGGAATGGCGCATGGAACTGCAAGATGTATTGGCAGCTGAGTAATAGTTGGAGTTCCCTCAGTTTGTGTTAGATGGAGAGGACTACCAATTGAGGACTCTTCGTGGGAGCCAATCTGTCAAATGCAACGCCAATTTCTGGAGTTCCTTCTTGGGGACAAGGTCGTAGTTGATGGGGAGGGTAATGATACGATCCTACCTTCCCTTGGTTATCGGAGGAAGAAAATAAATGACAAGCTGGCTAAAACTAAAGAAAAGGATGACACTAATCAGTCGGGCATCCATCCTTCTCCATAAAGTGGTCTGAAGGCCCATAATAGGGACCTCTGGCTAAAAAATAGAGAGGTCACAGTATAAATAGAAGAGGATAAATAAAGAAAGAGGGGGGCTATTCTGGAAGCATATTCGAGTTGGGAGCAAAGACCTTTGTGCTAGGGTTGCATTCGACCTGGGGCTGGAGAGGTGCTTGGGCTTTCGAAGCCTATCTTCTATTAGAGAGGATATTCATTGGGGATATTAGAGCCGGAAGATCTGCGGAGCTTCTAGAGCGGTTTCTTGGGTGATTCGGCTGGTGGAGTTATTGGATGACATTCAGGGGTTATATTCTTGACCTCTCTTACCAGAGTTGATACTAATCGTATTATTGGGTTATTAATCTTGTGATTGGTCAGAGGACTTGCCGTTGAGAACCGTTGATTCCAGAATTAAGGAGGTTCAGTTTTTTGAGCTGTGGGACGGTGGATGTTTGAGCTTAACGATAAAGTTACCCTTGCTTTTTGGGTCTATAAATGTAGTTTATTTTTCAGAATAGAAATACCTCTTGAGTCTTTTTCTTCCCAAAGTTTCTCTCGTGCTGCTCTCCCAAAGTCTTTTCCCAAAGGTGCTGTGTGAGTGAGAAAGTAACGGTGAGAGACCTTGAGATTAGTTCTCTTCCATTTCATGAAAGTAGGTTTTTGTTGATGGTCCAACTTCTCTCGAGCATCTGCGAGTGTTAGAGTGAAACGTGAGGAGAGTTTCTTCCAATTACTTTGTATCAGCGATTGATGATGGACAGGGACGTGTCATGCCAATAGAATTAAGTGAAAAAATATATTGCCTTACTATGAAGGTTTTTTCTGCGCTGGAGGTTGAGTCGCCCAATCTTATTGAAAATTAATGGTATGATGTCCGCCGTAGGATTCGGTTGGCAATCTACTCTTCTGGAAAGCAGCATGATCTGCTCCGGCCCAATAAGAAAACCATTGGTCGTAGATGGTCAAACCATCTGTAACCTGCCCAGTTATTTAGTTTCATAAGTCTCGATCATGGGCTCATCATGCTAAACCTAACCCTAGTCTCCGATACGTACTCTTTTCATCTATCCCAGTTCCTTCCTTCGCTTAGCCATTTAACCCCTTATCCTCTGATTCGGTCTTCCTCCGTCGCATTCTCCTATAGCGTCATGGTGATGGATCGCCTTGCGTCCCGAACCTGCAAATTACGTAACAACGAGGGAAGAGACCGTTGGCCATCTACCGCCACCGCCAAAACGGAACGACTACTAGAAAATCCTCCTTCATTTGCCGTTTTCTTCCTCGGGCTCCCATCTGAGACTCTCCGACATGTCGTCTACATTTCTTCCTTCTCTCATGATGCTATTCTTCCTAACATCATCTTCATATCCATATATGGCATACGCGGGGAGGTCCGTTTCTAGAAATCGTAAATTTGTATCGGAGAACAACAACGGAGTTTGGGGAGCATTCGAACTTCTCGTAGGCGCTCGGCTCGGGAGCCATGTCAGCGGCACGTCGCAGCTGAAGAGATACCTCCATCGTTTTGGGTATCTCCCCTCTAAACCACATAACGCTTCCGCGGAACTTCATTTTTCCGACCTCTTCGACGAAGGATTGGAGACAGCCGTTTCCCTTTACCAGTCAAACCATGGTATTCCAGTCACCGGCGAGCTCGACACGATAACGCTGACCCAGATTATGACACCTCGGTGCGGTGTTGACGATCAAGGCATACACCCGCACGGTAAAAATATCCGCCGGTACGCCTTTTTCAGTGGCCAGCCTTCGTGGAACCGTTCTTCTTCCCCCATGAACCTCAGTTTCGGCTTCTTTCCAACGAACTTCATCGATTACGTCCCTCAGACAGAGGTGAAGGCAGCTTTTAGGCGGGCGTTCGCCAGGTGGGCAGCGGTAATTCCTGTAATCTTCGTCGAAGTCGACTACTGGAAAGCCAATATCAAGATCGGTTTCCACGGCGGCGACCACGGGGACGGAAAGCCTTTCGACGGAGTTCTCGGAGTGTTGGCTCACGCCTTCTCCCCGGAAAACGGTAGGCTGCACTTGGATACGGCGGAGAGGTGGGCGGTGGACTTCGAGAAGGAGAAATCTTCTGTCGCAATAGACTTAGAATCTGTGGCAACCCACGAGATCGGCCATATACTGGGATTGTCGCACTCGTCCGTCAAGGAGGCCATCATGTATCCTAGTCTGAGCCCGAGGAAGAAGAAGATCGACCTTAGCGTAGACGATGTTGAAGGGGTGCAATTTTTGTACGGTTCCAACCCCGATTTCTCTCTCGATTCTCTCCTCGCGACGAAGACTTCCTCTTCCGAGAGAATCCGGGGTTGCCTCTGGGGTTCGTCTATCGCCCTATACGCAGCGATTCTGGGCGTCTTCTAGAAGCTCGGTTCACTTTGAGACGGTTTTAATGCCGTCGCGATTGAGGACTTGTTTTGCTTGCAGAAGTCGACCTCCTAGTAAGAATCCGAGATCGTGAACTACGTGGGTGCTGTGATCTCAATGGCAGCTATGATTTTGACTGTCAGCATCATGATAATGGGTCAATGCACTTGAGTGGAAGGCGGGGATTTACGCAGCCATTAAACAAAAAGCTGAGGAAACTTCAGGGATTAGATCTACTACGTCATCATAACTTATTATAGAATACTTATTTAGAGACGAAAAAATTAATTTCTTATTTTTTTTCAACTCTGCGACTTTAAGCTCTTTGGTGCGGATAACAACCACACGCACGCCATCATGATATAATAGCAAGACTGATTATTTATGTACTGCTCTCTCTTTCTATAATAGCAAGATATAATGAGAAAACAGGCTCCATGAGCACAGATCAGCCGGAATCCGCTAGCTGCACTCCTCTACAAAATATAAACTTTAGAATAGATTATGCCCATTGATATTTGAGATTAAATTTGACTTTTAAATGCAAATACAATGAGAAAATATTTTTTATGTACACTCATCTATTTTTAGTTTTATTATTCAAAGAAGATGAGTGTATTCTTGAGTTTAAAATTTATTCTCTTATTCTTTCCTAAACGAAATATGTAAAATGATAGATTATTTAATTACTGATTCAAAAAAAAAATTGGATTTAATAAGAATGATATTTTGAAATATATTAATTTTCTAATTTTTAGGGATTTTCTAGATTTCTTCTGATTTTTTTAACTTAATTTGCATTATTTTAGATTTATTTTTATTTAAATTGTTAGTAAATGAATATTTCTAAGTGCGAGCTGATGTGACAACAAACCTGGCACGTGTGCATGCATGTCGCCATACGGTGACATGTGAGCATGCCACGTGGCACAGGAGTGGTGTGTGCTAGGAGAAATTTAATTAGCGCTATATGTCCTTAATGGGTTTATTTTTTTAAACTTATTTTCAGCTTATTCATACACATGCATTCTGTCATTAGTTCAATGTGGCAGTACGTTTTTCCAGTTATCATGCAAGTGACATGGTAACATCGGGAGAATGGAGATCTAAAATAGATTGTTGATGATCACTTAAAGGCGGGGGTACGTGATAATATTTTATTGGACGTTGAATCACTTTTTAAGCATCCAAAAACATAAGCCGTCCAAATTGAATGCATCAAATGGACTCCCCCAATAAAGTCGCCCGATTTGAAGCGTCTAGTCAAGATCCAACAGACGCAATGAATTGATGATCAAACTTCACATAGTGACATGCGTTCATCACAATGCACCATCACAAATCTGACAGCCATGACTTAAGAATAACGATTTGCTTCCCCTAATTTAATCCTAACCGTTGATCGAAGATGAATCGACAATCAAATGCCCACGCTCCAATTTCTTCTAGTTATATTCTCACTTTTTTACAGTATATGTCTTCTTGGATATTTTGATAAATAGAAATTTATTGACACCTCAATCCCTAAATTTCTTCTTTTGATCATGTTGTAGATTCATATCTTTTTCTAACAAGTTCTTCAAAACAAGATTTTTACCAAAATAATAGGAGAATTCACCTCTTAAACTCCAAAAATCTATTTTTTAAGATGTGGACTGAAAAGCCTTGATTTGACAATTAATTAGATCATTACGAGCACAATTTTGAGTTAGATTATGTGTTTTCATCTTATTCTTTTGTCATATAATATCAGATTTTAATTTTGATGCATAAATTTCATTAATTTTAAATAATTATTATTATTGTTTCTCTCTATTCATGTGATTTTCTTCTCCTTACTGCGCTCTTTGATTTCTCCATGGATGGAAGTTCAAGTCAAGTGATTTGTTATTACGTGGATAGATCTTCTAGTCTTATTTCAAAAAATATAGTTTTCCTTAATTTCTCTCACAATTCACAGTCGATTTTGATCAAAATTTTAAGCTTCTGAAGAAATTTCCCTAATTCTTTGTACATTTGATCCTTACTCACCTTTCTTCTAATTAAATCTTGATTAACTCTTTATTTAAGTGAGTTTGGTATTTATTTTAACTCATTGAGGTGTGTTTTCAATGACTGTGCGATCATGCTTTTTCAGACCCTTCAAGTAACATTGACATAGAGAAGAAATACCTAAAGATAATTGTGGTCATATTAGAGAAGTCTAGGATAAGTGACCTCTCCAAGAAGTATATTACAAGATGGGGTTATGCATGAGCCTTCTAGGAACTTTAGTCTGGGCTTAGAGGCACCCATACTAGCTGAAGTACTGGTCAAACAGTTGGCGGTAGGGGAGCTTAGAGAGAAGTAATGGTGCATGAGGAACACATTTTGAAGCATAACGAGGTGGTGGGAGAAATTCTAGTGCCTAGAAAACCACCCAATCAATACACTCATTGAAGACCATCCCAAAATTTAAAATGAAAATGAAAAGAAAAATTAAAATTAAATTAATGTAAGAAAATTTTAGTATTGTAAGAGTTTTTTTCAATTCAAATATTTTAGTCAAATAAAAATTAATATTAAACGACGAAACTCATAAATTTTAAAATATAAAAGGTTTTCACCAAAGTATGGCAATGAATGCAAAATTAAATTTCATGAATTATCTTGCTATACTCAGAAAAACTAAAAACATCAATTAGGATAGGTTTAGTGTCCTTTGATACACGTAAAAATACGATCGTTGAAAGCGCAAATTTATGTATCAAGCAAATTTATACTCAACACTTCAAAATCTGATTTATAAATTAGAACACTAGCAAGTGAAGTTCGAATCCACCGGGAGGAAGGTTAAAAGATTAAAATCAGAAGATAGTTTTTTTGGTATTTTTAGATTTAGAAAGTGAAAATGATTGATAAAAGGAAGAAAACGTGCGCTGACGGAATGAGGCTGCGAGGTTGTTGAAAACATACGGCCTTGTCTCAAAATAAAGTCCAAACTTACCAATTTGATGAAATTAATTCCAATTAAGGGGTATAATGGTAAATATAGGTCAAATCCATAGGGAATTAGGGAAATTCTTGATGATCTCTTCGAGTTTTATCAAATTTGACAATCAATTAGTGATAAAGATTAGAGAAAATGGCATTTTATGAAAGAGGAATTGAAGAAGAATCCACGGAATCAAAAATCAATGAATTTGACTTTGATTTCACGGAGAAATTGAAGATTGAAGATGAATGAATTTTTCGAAAAAGTAAAGAGCAAAATTAACAAAAATAAGCTTAAAATTACTCAAATTAACGATTCTAAAATGAAATTAAACACTAAATGAAGATATATTAGGATAAAATATGATCCCTAACCCACAATTGTGATCGAATTGATCCAATTAATCACCGGAATCAAGGCTATTCATAAAAATCCGAAAATCACAATTCGTGGAATTCAAGCGTTGATTTCTTCTTTGTCGATCATCAAAATCTTGATCTTAAGCACTCCTTTGACGCAAAAATGAGTCTAGAAGCGATTGGGATCAAGAGATTCAAGTGATTTGGTGTCTAGATAGTTAAATTTGATTGAATTTCTCTCGAATGCTTTACAAATACGAAGAAAATCTCAATTTATAGGCAATATGGGAGTAACCGTCTGATGAAACGCATCAACGGCTCAGATGAAACGCATGATTGCGAATCGTTACCATTAAGTCGTGGCCGTTGGATCATGATCGGACACTCGAGATGAATCCATGTCACATGTGTTTTAAAACGCATAAAAAACGCTTGCCAATGGATCACGATCAGACGATCTTGATGCATTTTTAATTGGTTTAATCTTGACCGTTATAACTCCTTGCAATCAATAGTCAAGATTAAAACGCATCCTCTGAACCCGATCTCGCCACGTACCCCTCTTCACTTAAGTGAAGATTAACGGCTGAGATTTCATGCGCGATCAAACGTCCCACAATCTGCCATGGCGCATCACGCTCCTGATCATCGATCGTGATCGATCGGACGCTTCAGATTGCACCACGTAACCTGTGCGCTTTAAATAATCTGAAAATTTGATTTTAAATTAGAAAAATCGATTTTGAATTCCAGAAAATCCTTAGAAATTTATTAAAAATTCTGAAAAATTCTGAAAAAATTTCCAAAAATTAGAAAATTCATAACATTCAAAATATATCTCCAAATTAATTCAAATTTCTTTCATTTGATCAGAAATTTAATTATCTATCATTCTAAAAAGTCAAATTTAATAAATAACAAGAGATTAATTTCTATTTTAAAAATACATTAATTCCTTTAAGATTTTCACTTTAGAAAATTAAATGAATGTTTATAAAAATGATTTCTCTTATTATTTAACATTGAAAACTACTTATAATCTCAAGTAAATATGGGTTACAAAATAATTTATCTTTAATTCCTCAAAATTAACCCTAAATTTAAGTATTTTGATATTATAATGACTTTTTTATTGAATGATAGATAAATACTCATAAATATGATGACATACATAGGAATAAAATATTGTATGCCTTAATATGCATTAATAATCATGTACTATCATGTCTAATTAGCATGTTATCATGCGTGGAGATGAAATTAACCAAATAAGTGTTTCCAAACTCCTTTTAGAGATTGGAATCCCTTGATTGAGGGTGTGAAAGTGATTTTTAGGGTTTATAAATGAGAAAATGTTAATAAACATATGAGAAAAATAGAAGAAATGGATAGAAAATAATCCTAATCTAAATATTCATGATGAAAATACAATCCAATGATGCTCCCTAATTAAAACATACCTTTGAGAACCGTAGATTTTTCCTGGACTTGACGTCTTAAATCCAACACGAGGAATAAACATAAGAGGGAAGAAACTCAAGAAGAATGATGTTCAACACATGAAGACTGATAAATCATTGCTTTCTTTCCTTCTACCTAGCCAATGCTAGAAGCATACAAAAAAACATTCATAAGCTTATTTTTTTCATCATAGAATTTAAATCAGCCCTTGCAGATTCGTGGAGCTTAAAATTATGATCATCCCCATGAAATTTCAGCTCCTAACTCCATCAGGATTGTCGGATATCAAGGTTCTAATCTGGAGCATTTATGGATCGCATTTTAAACAATAAAACGGATCATTTTCTCTCTCCTCTATCTTCTCTCTTTTCTCCTCTCTCCTCTCTCCTCTCTCTCTACGCGATGACAAAATCCACGAAGGACGTGCACAAGAGAGAGGGAGAAAATGGCCCGGAAGAAATCCGAAGGCTGCGGAAGAGTTCAGAGATGGGAGGAGAAGAGAGAAGGGAAGGAAGAGAGAGGAAGAGAGTGGGGGCAAGATTTCCTCCTGCCCCTCCTGTGCGCCAACGCGTAAGGGAGAGAGGAAGGAGAGGAAGAGGCACATGAGACGGATACAATTTCTGTCGCACGAGAAAGAGGAAGAGGGAAGGAAGGAACGAGAGAGAGACCGGGGAGAGGAAGAGATAAAGAGGGAGAGGAGATGTCGTGAGAGAGGGAGAAGTGATTTCTCCCTCTCGCTCGATGAGGAGAGAATAACGCAAGAGAGAGAAAGGAGGAGGAGAGAAAGGATAAGAGAGGAGAGGAAAAGAGAGGAGATTCTTCTCTCAACCAAAAAATTTCCATCGCTAGAGGGATCGCGCGCACGTGAGAGAGAGAAATCAGAAGAAAGAGAGAGGGGGAAGAAATCTCCCTCTCTCCCTTACGAGTGCACGCATGCGTGGGGAAGAGAAGGAGAGAAGGAACGGGAGGAAGTGAGAAGAAGGGGAAGAAAGAGAGGAAGGAGAGAGAGGAAGAGAAGGAGAGGAACATGGAGAGAGACATCCCGAGAGAGGGAGAAACGATATCTCCCTCTTGCGCGATGAAGAAAGGAAAACGTGAGAGAGAGAGAGAGAAAGAGATTGCAGGAGAGGCAGAGATCGATTGTGATCAAACAATCAAGATATCGAGATCGAGCGATCAAGATATCGAGATCGAGAAAGGGAGAGATAGAGATTCATTTTCGTAATTTTAATTTCTAAAAATTCCTTAAAAATTCTAAAAAAATCTAGAATAATTTCAATTTATTTTATATATAAAATAAAATATATTCTTGGTTAAATAAAATGTCATTAAGCGCTCATAAAATGTTATTATTTTATGAAAAATCAAGAATATCTTTAAAACATACAATTTATCAATTTAATCATTTTAAATCATGATAATACGCATTTATGATTATATTTTATAGAAGAAATGCATAAAATGCATGATATTAATGCATGAAATGATATGTTATCATCCTTCAATTAGGTTGATAAAAAAATGAGCTTTCAAAAAAATTGAGTTGACTGCAATTTTTATTAAAAATATTTAACCAAAAGTAGCATGGTATATTCAGATTTTGTTAAAATCAATATTTTTTTAGAAAAGAGAATGAGGGGTGTTGAAGCCCACTTCTTCTTTCTCTCTTATTGGGCTTAAGCCCACTTACCTTTCTCTCTCTTTCCTCTCTATATATTCCCACTCTCGTGCATGTAGGGGTCTTGTCAAACCCTATTTTCTGTTTTCCTCTCTCCTATCGTGTTCTCTCATCTTCTAACATGGTATCAGAGCGCCGCCGTTAGCGATAGGAAAACCTAGGGCTTGCCCTAAGACGCCGCTGCCCTCAAGCGCCGCCGTGCTGACCTGCGGCGTCGCCGCCATCAGCTGCCATCAGACGCCATCCTCCTGCGATCGTCGTTCCGTCGTCGTCGCGCTATCTCCTGCGGTCGTCGTCGTTCCGTCGTCTTGTGGTCGTCGTCGTCCTGCGGTCGTCGTCATCCTGCGGTCGTCGTCGCTCTGTCGCCTTGCTCATCTGTCGTCACGCTACGCCGTCGTCACGCTACGTCGTCGCGCTATCTCCTGTGGTCGTCGTCGCTCCATCGTTTTGCGGTCGTCGTCGTCCTGCGGTCGTCGTGCGGTTGTCGTCGCTCCGTCGCCTGTTCATCTGCCGTCATGCTACGCCGTCGTCACGCTACGTCGTCGCCCTGCTGCGCCGTCGTCTCGTTGCTTCATCGCCCTGCTCATCTGCCTGCTATCCGGCCGTACCATCGCCTTGCTATTTGGTCGCATCCACTGTATCGTCGTCTCGCGTTTTTTTTGAAAACGCGAGGGCGTCACCTCACGTTTTTTTTGAAAACGCGAGGGTGTCACCTATCTGTGCTGTCGCCCTGCTCATCGGCCGTCTTCCTTCTATCCGGTCGTCCTGCTTATCAAGCCACCATCAGCTGCATTGCCTTCAGCCCGCTGCACCATCGCCTCGCTTTGCAGTCGCCCTGCCCTCGCCGTCGCCCTGCTTATCTGCCGCCTTGCTATCCGCCCTGCTATCCGGCCGGTTATTGCCCGCTGTCACGTCCTACGGCCGCCGCCTTGCCGTCAAGTGCCGCCACTTCTCTCCACATATCCCATAGCTGCTGGTTCATATTCCTAGCGCTCCTCTCCACATGGCCGAGCCTACCACTGGGTCATCATCCTCTGAGGTCATTCCGACCTCAGAGTCGACAGGGTTGTCCCGGCAATCCGGAAAGCACTCCATCGTGAGTGCCCTGGCTAAGCCGGCATACGTGTTTGATGGGTCTAACTATGGGCCCTTGAGGGGCGCTTTCGTGGAGTTCCTCAACGCCCATGGCCTTCGGCATCATCTGACTGATTTATCGCCGAAGGAATCCGACCCAGAGTATTTGGAGTGGAGCCGACTAGAGTCCGCGGTATGTTCCTCGCTTATCTCAAGTGTAGCGACGCAGATCATGGAGCCGCTCAGCATGACTCGTCCTGCCCGTGCCCTGTGGCTCAAGTTGGAGACGATGTACGCCAACAAGAGCAACGTCAACCGGACAGTTCGCCTTTATGAGGAGCTATTTGCATGTCGCCAGGGCACTAGGACTCTCCAGAGCTACTATGGGTCGGTTGATGCCATCTTTACTAACCTCGAGCTCTATCAGCCACTTGTCTTGGATCTTGATATACTTCGACGGTACCGCGATGAGCTCTGAGCGGGAGCATTTCTTAGCGGGTTATGTCTTGAGTTGGCCGACATGATCCGAGGACAGGTGCTTGGGGGATCCCGGGTATTACCCACTGAGGAGATCTTTGCAGCAGACTTCGAGAGTGTGACAGCCTTCCCACCTCTCATTCTTCGGCAGCCCGTCGAGACTTCAGCACTCATCGCGTCAGGCGGGGCTCCTAGGGCGTCTGGGAAGAGCCCATCTTCCGGGAAGACCCGGAACTCCTATCCACCCTGCAAGTACTCGCGGAAGCCGACTCACTTGTCGAGAAGTGCTGGAAGGAGTTCTGAAGCCTCGCTTGGGCCCCGGCTGCCTCCGGAGGTAAGGCATCTCCGACTACGTTCCCGACGCAGGGATCATCCTCGACCACTACTCCCTCGGCCGTGGGAGCTCGGCAGCCTCGCGCTCTCTCCCTGAGCTGGCCTACATTCAGTGCATCCCGGCCTCCTCACTTTGTCCGCCCGCGGCACCATCAGCCCGGCCTTGCAAGACCGACGAGCAGCTTGGTGTCATATGCGGGAGGACGGGGATCTTCTCCAGTACGCCATCTATCTCAACCCCTCATATGACTTCTGGGTTATTGACTCGGGGGCATCTTCCCATATGACTCGGTTTTCCCTCTCGTCCTCACTTCTTATCGCCCGAAACCTCCATTCCCGATGTCCGTATTGCCGACGGCCGCTCTTGTCCCGTCCTTGGCTCGCCGCTCGTGCCACTTCTTCCCTTCCTCTACAAAGACGTCCCCGTATATTCCCTGATTCCCCGCCAATCTGCTCGTCCATCGTGCGATCACCAAAGCCCTTCACTCGTGGGGTGCTTTTTCTTTCCTCATCACCGCGTCTTCTAGGATCTCGACACGGGCCGGAGGATTGGACTCGGGCCGTGAGAACGGGACGAGGCATCTACGAGCTAGTGGCTGACTTCTCCATCTACGGGCCTTCAAGCCCTTTTGCACCATCTCGCTTCTTCTAGTTCCCTTCATGACTCTCTTTTGTGGCACTCGTCGCTTGGGGCACCCTAGTTTTGTCAAACTTAAAGAAACTCTTCCTTGGTTACACTTATCTGAGTTTCATTGTGAGTCTTGCGAACTAGGGAAACACCATCGATCGTCGTACCCATCACGCACTGGTCCACCTACCCATCGCCCGTTTGACTTGGTTCACTACGACGTTTGGGGTCCGGCTCCTCATACCTCTCCTACAGGAGGCAAGTACTACATGGTGTTCGTCGATGACTACACCCGGGCGAGTTGGACATATATCCTGAAGAGTCGAAAGGAGGTACTTTCTCGCGTTCAGCACTTCCTCCTTGAGATTATTACCCATTACGAAACGATGGTCAAAATCCTCCGCACAGACAATGCCCTTGAGTTCACTCAGAAGGTGATTGAGGAACTCTGTCTGGCTCATGGTATCGTTCATCAGACTACCTGCCCATATACCTCGCAGCAGAACGGGGTGGCCGAGTGGAAGCATCGACACCTCCTGGATATGGTACGCACATTGCTACTCGCTATGAGGGTACCTCAGTATGTCTGGTGTGAGGCTGTTCTGACTGCTACATACCTAGTGAACCGCCTTCCATCTGCCGCACTTGGAGGAGCTATTCCCTTTCAGCGATTGACTCCGGCTGCTGACCTCTTCTCTCTACCACCGCGAGTGTTCGGCTGCACTGCCTTCGTCCAGGATCACACCCCTGGCCTCTCCAAGCTGGCTCCTCGCGCACAAAAGGGTGTGTTCGTCAGCTACTCCCGGACTCAGAAGGGCTACCATGTGTACTTTCCAGATCGGCGCCAGTACATTACTTCGGCAGATGTGACCTTCTAGGAGGACGTTCCTTACTTTACCTCTACTCCGTCTAGCGAGGACACCTCCTCCCCAGCCATTCTTCATTCAGTATCTGCTACCACTGTCATTGACGTCCCTATGCCTGTACCGGATCCCTTGCCTGAGGTGTTGACGTGTCGTTTTCGTGCGTCGTTAAACACAAAGACAATGGTCAAACAAAATTTATAAAACCGAACTAACAAAGACAAGATATAATAATCAAGTACTGGGTAAGTATCGGGTCGATCCACAGAGAGAAGGGTTGACTTTAATCGCAGAGTTGACTTGGTCAAACTTAGGTTTAAAATGAGTTTTAAATAAGAGAATATAAGATGTAAGATATTGAAATGATATAAATAGGGTAAATAAGAAGTTTTAAGATTTGAAATCTCGGATTTGACAGAGAAAAGTCAAAAGTCAAAGTCAAAGCATTGACTTTGACCAGCAGTAGGTTTTCTGCAAAATCAGAGAATCAAACAGAGTCAGAATATTACAAAAAGTAAATATTTGGAAACTAGAGAGAAAATGGAATTTATTGATATAATTTTTGTAATTTTTGGATAAGAAATGGATTTATTATCAATTATTGAAAATCAATGATCAGAAAATCCCCGAAATAAATACCTCAGAGGAAATCTTCAAATTGAATGCCCAAATGAAATCCAAATCTTACAAATTATATGTCAATAGAAAGCTAAGAACCAGAGGAATCCAACAAGACCAAAATTATCAAATTCTTATTTGTCAATAAAAAGTAATTGACCCCGAAAGTCAACGTTTGACTTCTGATGAAAGATGAGCAGTCCGTGGTCAAACGTTAAATTGAAGGGTCAAATGAACTCGGAATTTGATGAATTTTCTATCAACGGAAAGCTGATGAAAAGAGAAATCCAATGAAACCAAAATCAAGTGATTTGGAATTATAATCAGAGAGATATCCTATTTTCAAAATCAGCAAAATTTCGGACCTAAAATTGGGGAAAATGAAGAACACTATGAACTAATTTGCAAAATTAAACTTCTAAATCTAATAAAAACTCAAATTACCTCCTGATAATCGATCGAATCTCAGTACTAACCCGATTGCCGCAATGATGGGGCTCCAATTCTTTCTCGTGGACGTTCGGAATTCAAGGGGAAAATTCGATGAAATCAAGGAGAAATTCGTGATCAATCCCGCTCCAATTGCTTCGCAATCAAGTCTAAACGCGGGGGGAACACGATGAAATAGAGATCTTCCTCGAAACTCGCTTAATTTCTTCACGAGTCTATCAAAAGTTGAAGAACAAAGAAGGGAAATACATGGGTTTTAAAGAAGAAATGAGGCCCGATTTTTAGGGCAATAAAGGCGGTCGTGGGAGCGGTTTTCAGGGTCGTGGAGGCGATTCTCCGGCACGACGTCAATGCTCCCGAATTTGAGGTAAAATCTTCCTCGAATTAGCTTCAAATTAAGCCACGATCGGGCCACGATCGCGCCGCGATCGGGCCACGATTGTGGCTCGATCGTGATCTGGATCCTCCAATGATGCCCTCTGAAGATCGTGGAAGTGGTTCCACCCTGAAGGAATCACGATCGCGGCTCGATCGCTCCGCGATCGCGGTTTGATCGGGCTGCGATCGTGGTGTTCCTCCTTGTGTATTCTGCGCCGTCAGATTAAGATCCAAGCGATTGTGATCCGCACAATCGCCGTGCTCCGCGCGGTTCGCTGCCGTACGCACGATGGAGATCGGACGCACCAGATGGCTCCACGCGTCGCCCAGATCGCGAATGATTGCTACCGTCCGATGACGATCGGGTGATCGCGATCGTTCGCCCGATCGCGAAAATTTGAGGCCATCTGATCGCGATCCAAGCTCCCTCGCTCTGCCACGTGTCATTCATCAAGCGGGTCACTTAAAAATGCATATAGCCACGTGCTTGATTGATGATCGCGTGGACTCTGGTCCACGCGATCTCCGCCGCTATGATCCGATCTGACGCCCGCCAAGCCGCCATGTCACCTGCAAAAAAAACAAAATCGTGTGGGAACATAGTCTCACACGGATTAAATGAAGGGACAGGATGCGTTTAAATAGGGGAGTGGCTTCCCCTATTAACTATTCCTTTTCTCCTCTATATCCAGTACACGTGGCGCCCCACACGGGCGCCAACGTGGCGCTATGTGTCGCGTGGCTACTTGCCACATTGCCGCACCCCCTGTGCGCCACTTAGCCACTCGCGGGCCACCCGTGGCTCAACCACGTGGCCTCAGCGCCTCATCGCACCCACTGGGTGGTCCCGCGCGCCACGTGTCGGCGCGCCAGCTCTCCCGCTCGCCACGTCATCGCCTACAGGTAAGAAACCATTTTTTTGTAATTTTAAACAGGAAAAATTCGTAAAAATCAAATTAAAAATCAAATAAAAATCGGAAACAGGCCTAGAACTTCAAAAATTAATATCTCTCAAAGTACAACTCATTTTTAATCGAAATTTTCTCCATTAGATCATAAATTCTTTCCTTTTTAATATTATGTCATTAAAAACATATTTAGAAAGAAGAAACCAAGATGAATTAATATTTACTTAAATCATTTCTCATTAAACACTTTAAATCATAAATTCATCTTGAAATTATCTTTCTAAACATTTCCTAAAGTCAAAAATCATTTAATAATAGAGATTAACTTCTATTAATTTAAACAAAAGATTAATCATCTATTAAGCATGAAATTATCTTTAATTTATGCATAAATATCAACTTTAGTGAAATGACATGCCAATGGAGAAAATTCCTAAAAAGTATGATAACATGCATCATATTCACATAAAATAAGCATGAATATGAGTTAATTAGGGTAAGAATTCAGGTTATAAATGCATGTTATCAGGTGTCACCACCCTTGGCATCCCTCTCGTCTGACCCATCTTCCGAGCTGGAATCTCCCTCCTCACCGCTCTCCACTGTTCCGGCTCCTTTGTCACCACCTCCTTCCCCACCGCCTCCAGCCTCTGATCTTGACCTTCCCATTGCCCTTCGCAAGGGCACTCGGCAGTGCACGCGATACCCTATCGCTCATCATATCTCTCCTGCCCACCTTTCTCCTTCCTATCAGTCCCTTTCTCTTGCCGTTCTAACCGAGTCAATTCCCAAGTCGTATATTGAGGCGTTGCAGGTGCCGGCGTGGAAGGGGGCGATGGATGTAGAGTATGCGGCCTTCATCCAGCGGGAGACCTGGACGTTGGTTCCTCGGCCTATTGATGCCAATGTTGTCTCCTGCAAGTGGGTGTACTCCCTCAAGTACAATCCTGATGGCTCCATCGCTTGCTACAAGGCGCGTCTCGTGGCTCGTGGCTTTTCTCAAGCCTATGGACTTGACTATCAGGAGACATTCTCGCCTGTGGCGCGCCTCAGCTCCATCCATGTTCTCTTCTCCATTGCTCTTGATCAGTCCTGGCCACTTCATCAGCTGGACGTGTCCAATGCCTTCCTTTACGGCGACCTTGATGAGCAGGTATTCATGGAGCAACCGCCTGGGTACGTTGCTCAGGGGGAGTCATCTGAGGTGTGTCTCCTCAAGAAGGCTATATATGGGGTGAAGCAAAGCCCACGTGTGTGGTTTCACAAGTTCTCCCAACTGCTCTTCTCGTATGGCTTCGTCTCTACTGTATCTGATCCGACTGTCATTCGGAAACGCACCCCGCATTGATGTGTTATCCTGGTTGTGTATGTGGATGACATCATCATCACTGGTAGTGACGACGCCGAGGTGGATGCGACCAAGGCTTACCTGGCTCATCACTTCGTCACACGAGATCTGTCTCCTCCCAGGTACTTTCTTGGACTTGAGATCGCTTACCGTCAGGGGCAGATGTCCATTTGTCAGCGGAAGTATGTGCTAGATCTACTGGAGGAGACAGGGACGCTGGGGTGCAAACCGGCCTGCTCACCTATGGAGCAGAACGTGGACTGGTGGGACAATGCTACCGCACTTCTTGAGGATGCAGGCATCTACCGCCGACTTGTGGGGAAATTGATCTTCCTCACCGTGACTCGCCCGGACATCTCCTATGCAGTTAGTATCTTGAGTCAGTTTATGCAGGTTCCTCGCATTATCCATCTGGAGGGTGTATATCGGCTTTTAGCGTACCTTAAGAGAGCTCCGGGGAAGGGCCTCTTGTATCGGCGACAGGGTCACCTACGCATTAAGGCCTACTCTGACTCTGGGTTCGCTGGTGACAAGGAGGATCGGAAGTCACATGGTGGTTATGCCACCTATGTTGGAGGTAACCTGGTCACATGGCGTTCTCAGAAGCAGTCTATCGTGTCCCGCTCGAGCGCCGAAGCCGAGTATCGAGCCATGGCGGATACCACGACAGAAATGCTGTGGCTACGCTCTCTTCTCACCGAGCTTGGCTTCCCGCCAAACGGGCCTATGCAGATGTACTGCGATAATATGGCTGCTACCTTTATCGCAAGTAATGCTACGTTCCATATGAGGACGAAGCATATTGAGATCAACTGCCACTTCATACGACAGTATGTCGATAATGGTACCATCTGTACCCCGCATGTTGCTTTCGCACATCAGCTGGCAGACATCTTTACTAAGGCCCTATCGGGCCTTGCATATGAGACCATTGGATGCAAGCTGGGCATGTTTGATCTCCACGCTCCAGCTTGAGGGGGAGTGTTGAAGCCCACTTCTTCTTTCTCTCTTATTGGGCTTAAGCCCACTTACCTTTCTCTCTCTTTCCTCTCTATATATTCCCCCACTCTTGTGCATGTAGGGGTCTTGTCAAACCCTATTTTCTGTTTTCCTCTCTCCTATCGTGTTCTCTCATCTTCTAACAAGGGGAAAAGGGTGTTTGACCCTTCTAGAGAGAGAGTACAGCAAAAGTAGGCCAAATAAGGGTGCAACCTCTAATAACCAAAGTACCAGAAGAAAACATACACAAACACATCCCTTCGCACTTCCTCTCAAGCATAGATGTCGATCATGTCCATCTTTTCATTAAAAAAATCATAAACTATTAAACCTGATTATGAGATCTGTGGTAAAGATATCCAAAATGTAGGAAGGAGAGATTAGGTCCTGCAAGACCATATCTAGAATGAAATGACAGTCCACCTCAACATATTTGAGATGGACATTAAAGTTTGAGGTGTTGGCTAGCAAAGTGGTGGGTTGATTATAAAAATGCCTCTCTTTGGGAGTTTCAAGTGGTACACCATGCTTTTGGATTAGTGATTGTAGCCACATTATCTTAGAAGCCATGTGACTCATTTATTGACACTCTGCACATGCGCTAGATTATGAAACAACATTCTACTTCTTACCCTACATAACAAAGTTACCATGAAGATAACTACAAATATCCAAATGTAAAATTCCTAACACCCCAATCTTCAGCATATACAACATCAGAATAACCCTCATTGCATAGATGACCATGTGAGTTCTTTCTTCAAATATGTGAGAACTCATAACACACACATCCAATGAACCTCTGGAGGTTCATGCACGGACTAACTTAACAAACCCAATAATATAAGTAGTATCTCACCAAGTCCTTTTTACTAGATTAAATTACTAATTAAACTTCAAACTTATTATCATTATCATGCAAGGGTGAATCAATATATAAAAATTTAACACCTCTCATCAACTAGTGATAATTCTAGTTTGCAACGTGAAATTCTAATATTCTCAAGGAAATCCAACAAATACTTGTGTTGACATAGGAACATTTTGTTTCGCTACTGATAATTCCAAAACGATCGTTACATCCACACATCATATATCATGTTAAGGTTTTTATAAAGACTCTAACAATGAAAATATATATTTTAGCAGTCAAAATATGATTAAACCCAGACGAGACGAGACCGCGAGGTCGTCGATTTCACACGGTCT